>BEHA01000634.1:532308-551791 GCA_002897215.1 Eschscholzia californica subsp. californica | reverse complement strand
ACATTGATTCGAGAAGTTTGTTAGGAGAGAAAAAGAAAAAAAAAAGCATACCAAATTGATCCCCATTTTTTAGTACTTTGTGCCATGGGTGAGCTTTAATCTACGGGAACTTGAACTCTGTGTAGTTGGCATGCATGAACTTGATTTCCTCTCTAGGCGTACCCAAAACCTGTTAGGAAAAAATAACCTAATTAACTTGTTCAGGAATATGAAGATAAACGATGCGAAAGTAAAAAATAACCTAATTAACTTGTTCAGGAATATGGATTTTCTCGATCTTCAACACTTTGTCTTCAAGAACATCTTGGATCCATTGGTATCTCACATTTATGTGCTTGGACTTTGAATGGAAACTAGAATTCTTACTGAGGTGGATGGCACTTTGACTGTCACAATGAATAACATAATTATCCTGTTTCATACCAAGTTCTTCTAACAGCCTCTTCATCCATAACATCTCCTTGCAACATTCTGTAATGGCAATATATTCTGCCTCTATAGTAGATAAAGCTACACACTTTTGTAATTTAGATTGCCATGACTCTGCTCCCCCTGAAAATGTAAATAGGTAGCCTGATGTAGACCTTTTGGAGTCTACATCTCCTGCCATGTCTGCATCTGTGTAACCGACTAATACTGGCTTATCATTACCAAAACATATACGAGCTTTAGACGTACCTCTAAGATACTTCAGAATCCACTTCACTGCTAACCAATGCTCTTTGCCTGAATTGGCAAGAAATCTGCTTACTACTCCAACTGCAAATGCAATGTCCGGTCTCGTACACACCATTGCATACATCAAGCTTCCTACAGCTGAAGCATAAGGAATTTTCTCCATTTCTTATTTCTCACTTCTAGTTGATGGACACTGATCACGAGTCAACTTGAAGTGACTGGCTAATGGACAACTCACTGGTTTTGTCTTGTCCATATTGAACCTTTCTAGAACCTTCTCAATGTATCTTTCTTGTGATAGCCAAAGTTTTCCAGCTTTCCTATCACGAGAGATATGCATGCCAAGAATTTGTTTTGCTGGACCCAAGTCTTTCATATCGAAAGAACTACTTCAGAAATCTCTCTTTCTCTGACTTCTCTTTGTTCTGGAAGTTGTTGTGTATAATCTCTTCCCTTTCATTCCCTTTTATAATGATAAAAATGGAGGTTTACCAATAGAAATAGGAATTCCTTTTTAGGCTTGAAAAAATAGAAACTTCTATTTTTTCCCCAAACAAGTCCAACTAGGAGTCCTTTTATTATAAGGAGGGACCCCAACAAAACCTTCAAATCCCGAGTATCAAATATTACGTAAAAACTGTGGAAGACCGCTTCCATTAGAACAGGAGATAGAAGGCGGTAAGAAACTTCAAAATCATCATAATAAGGGCCACTATGACAAAATGAGATTTAGGAAAATGTTCACCTTGATGAGTTCAACTAGCTGAGCCACGCCGTGTTTGCTAGGAAATAAATGTTGAAAGGAAAAATACGTACATATTAAGCATATTGTAAAGTAGGAGGTGGAGGTCATATAAAGTTATTCATATTTTCATTGACAGTTCCTGTACGAAAAGGAATACCTGTCCAAGTAGTAGCTCTGCACGAACACAACCAGCAGACCAGATGTCAATGGCTGTTGTATACTCGGCGCCGCTCGAGTGCTCTATAATACCTTGAACAATTAATATGTCTGTGAAAGTGAAAGATACAAATAAATTACTTCAAGGATTAAAGAACAATTCATCATGAAAATGACCACAGGTAAACAGGGACGGATCCAGAATTTTCACTTAGGGGGTGCAGCTTTATATACTACAATATTTTTTTTTTGCAAACACGATAATTAACAAAATGTTTATATTCATTAATTATATTAATACAAACAAACGCAATTGACCTCTACGAGAGTTCATTTCTAAAATGTTCGCATAATCGACTCATTATCGATTTCGCAAAGAACTTATTTTCAATAAAGACAATAAACTATCATTCGACCTCGGATCGCTCATCTTGTGTCTTAAACGTGTTTTAACTAGCTTCATAGCTAAAAAACTCTTTTAACGGAGGCAGTTGCAACCGACAAAGTTAGTGCTAAAGTGATAAACAAATAACCTAAATGATATATTTTATCTCTGTAAGTTTCCATCAATGTTTTAGCAAGAGATCCAATCTCATCTAAATTTGAGAAATCATCATTCTGTCTCATATCAGATTCATAACTTGAAATTGGTATTTTAAGTCCCGGATCAATTGGCAAAGATGATATATTAAATCCGGGAGGACTTACTAATGTCGGGAGTCGGTTCCGGTATTGGAATGGAAAATAACGTTTGAGTCGAGTATTTCTTCTTGTGTTTAACTTGATCAACACGAAAAAGATTTCTTCTAAAATGTATTACCCTTGTTGCGAGTTGAGCTTGAATACTTGATTAGATGAAGAAGAAGAAAAAGAAGAAGAAGAAGAAGTAGTAGTACTAGTAAAGGAGACGTGATTTTGGTATAGTTTGAGATGAAGAAGTAGAGGAAGAGAATTGAGTTGAGTTATAGTAGAGGAATTGAAGTTTATAGGAATTCAAGATAGCTGAAATATTAAAAGTTAAAAATTCTTCAAATTGCTTATTATAGTGGGACTCAAACCCACTACCTCGCCCTCCCACTCACCTAAAAACAACACCTTAACCATTGGGTCAAATTCTACTTGTTGTCATCTGTACACACGATTCGGTATATATAGATTTAGATACGTAAATGTAAAATAAATAATGAAAATGCTTCTAGACTGACTCGATCTCATGTTCTCGAAACCCCCCTCCAACACTCCAACTGACAATCTAAACACTCGGCTAAAGGCTTCTGTGTGTTATCTCATTATATCAGAAAATATATATTTAGATATACCCATGTATATATTAAAATGAAAAATTACCACTACTATATATATTTTTCAGGTGGATTCAGGGGGTGCGCCCGCACCCCCTCGCACCCCCATGGATCCGCCCCTGCAGGTAAACCTTCTTGCCACCCCCCAGCACTTCTTTCCCACTTAATAATAGACTCTTCTTCACTAAGATTAGTCTTTAAATTTTTATGTATTAACGATTCCATTTGGGTTTTTGTTTATTTTCAAGGGTTTTTTTGTTTTTGTGATTTACAGGCTTCTCTGATCAAGTAAATATGGTGGCTTTTCAAAATTATGATGTTGGTTCTGATAATGAGAAGTTGAGAATATCAAATAATGATAAGTTCAATCTATAAATTTCCAAGTGAGATGATGATGGTTATGGATTTGGTTATGGCTCAATCTGTTATTTCTGATTCAAATTTTAAGGTTTCAGTTTCTGAATCAGCCAATTTACCCTAGAAGATGATTTTGTCCTGCAAATTCTACGATTATAAGAAACAACCTCACTAATGAAATCAAACCAAACACTAGAAAGAAAAAACCCTAGAAAAATTCTGAATAAAACCTAATAATCTTTAACCCAATTTTAGGTCAGATTACCCTACAAGAACACTGGATTTATCCAGCAAATTCTAGGGTTACAAGGAGCTTCAATAATGAAATCAAACAAGAAACGAAACAAGAAACCCAACAGACACTAGTAATCCAATTAAAGATTTGATTCCCATACATTTATTAGAGAGAAACAAGAGTTCAGAGAGAGCAAGAGACCTGCAAGTATGGTCGTTCTTATTGGAGCTTTAGATTATAGAACTCTAGTTCTAATCAAAACCTTTTATTGAGCGCAAGTATGGTGTTGGTTCGGATTATTTGAAAAAGACGGGCAAGTGAAATAATGAACACCTAAGTAGTTTGAAGAAGAGGCAGTGATGGGAAGAAGAAGAAAAAATCGAGTGACCTAATTTTGTGTAGATGAAGAAGAAGACTACTCTATTTGCACGAAGATGTCGGCGGGAAGAAGAAGAAATTGAGTAGTTGAAGAAGTTTCCCATACCTAATTTTGAGTTATTAAGGAAAAGATACAGGTTAGAGCAAAAAAATAATTTAGCGCCTCAAATTAATATATTGCGCCAAAATTTGGACGTAATATTTTTGAATTTGGGACTATTTTTGGCCTTTTTGGTATGATAGTGCAAAAGGGTTACGGCTAGATGGTAGCAAATATTGGGCAGTCGTTATGACCAACAAGTTGTAATAAAAACATGACTCGTGATTAAGAAAAAACAACAACGTGAAAAACAAATACTACGGATACGTGTAACAAATTTGCGAAAATCCGTAATTACTAGTAGGCATTTGCTACAACATGCCTAGTCCATAGCAAAAAATGTGTAACAAAAGCATGTTTGTTTTGTAGTGTGAGTGACATTGAATTCTACATCTTACGGATCATAATGATGACTTTCTTGAGTGGCATGGAGTCCTACATCTTGTAAATCTTTCTTAAAATAGAATAAGCCTTTAATTAATATACTACATGTTAAAAATACATAACTAAAAATCAATTATGCACAATAACAAACCTTATATTTCCTCTTGCACATAGTTATTTGATTTGGTGTAAAGTGTAGACTCTAACCGTTTTGTATGAGGTAGTCCCTTACGCCTGACACATTGGGATTAAGCAAAGTTGCTTCCTTAACATTAGCACTTGAATTACTACCTACATTACCTCTTGACATTGAAGCCGGATTAACACTCCCTTTCAACAGAAGTATAGTTTTTTTCTCATTCTCAACCCACTCAATGTATTGTTCGCAGCGTCGATCATCGGCAAATTTAGTAAATGCACGACATAATCGGTCATAAACGAAAATTTTCACTTAAACCCCAATCATCATATCCAATTGACACCTTTTTATGTGTTCTTGTAACGTCATTTCTCCACCTACGAGGAGTGTATTGTCCTAGAATAAAGTTAACACCAAGATCCTGCAACACCAATATAGAATGCCTACACAGTATATTTGAACACTCAAACATAAAACAAGTACAGTGTATACCGCCACTTATCTAATTGCAATACCTTCTCAGCGATTCTTTTCTTTTTACCTTCTCTAATGACCATATCTGAAGGTATGTCATGTAAGGTAAAATGTCATCTCGATAACTATCTATTTCTTTGCAATATTCAATCAACTCATTCAAAAATACTTTGAAATTTTCAGTAGTGTTCACATGTTTGGCTTGTTTCTCAATATTAAATCTAGCCGCACATGGTATATTGTGTGCATATGACCTCAAGTTTGGATTTGCTTCCTTTGGAGCTTTATCTATAAATGCACGACCATATTGTTCAACAAATTGTGATACAGTTGTTTTAGCATGAACATAACCATCAAAAAAGATATTTATACTTTCATTTCATTGTGTGGTTGACATGTCTGCCCAAAAATAATTTTAAGATAAATTGGAACCTAAAGGTGTCTTTCTCCGTATAATTTATTCAACCATTTATGTTGATGTAAACCTACTTGTCAATCATTTTTATCCACCCTTCTTCAGATTCTCTAGGTCTTGTGAATGATCCACCAAACACTACAGTGTTGAATTAATTTGATCTTTTTATTTATTGATACCAAATTTTATAGACAACTTCTTCAAAATATGCCACAAACAATATCTATGTCTAATGTTGGGAAAGACTTTCACAGTGGCATTTTGCATTGCCTTGCATTGGTCTGTAATTGTTCCTTGAGAGTTACAACCATCCATGCAAGCGAGTCATGTCTGAAACAACCAAGCAAAGGTGTTTGTGTCTTCATTTGAATTGGGACTACGTCCTAATAAGATTGTATGCCCTTGATGATTTACCTCGACAAATGGAGCAAAGAGCACTTCATACTTGTTAGTCAGGTAAGTCGTGTCAAATGCGACCACATATCTAAATTCTTGATAAGTTTTTATACTCTTTCCATCTGCACAAACACAGTTTTCAACCTAACTTGTTCATCATAATCCATACAATAGAAGGAGTCTGCATTTGGTGCTTGAATTTTCAAGAAATAACATTGACCTGCAACTACATCTCCTATACCAAGTAGTCGTCTAACTTTAGTTAGGTAATTTTGACAATTTTTCCTCATTGCTGTTAAGTTGTCATAGCCATGGGCCTCTTCAACTATCGTGTTAAAGTTCTTACATGGTTGAATACCCGCTCTATCTCCTAATCTTACAGCTCTTTATACGGATGGTTTGATGTTTTTATTGCATTTATAAAATCAAGATTTACTAAGACTGAGAGGGTGGTTGTGGTCAAGAAAGACGACGTTATTTTCCATTTCTCATCTCCTTTAAGCATTATTCTAATCTTGACTTTACAACCTGTCTTGGATGAGGGTTATGATTTTACGCAATTGGAAGAAATACTTCTAGGTATTCCTTCTCCATGAAAAGTAACCCATCAAAGAACACCATTACAATTGGCATACTTCTTCGCTTCCACAATCATCTTCTTCAAAATCATTCCCAGAATCAATATCCTTTGTAAATCTAAGTTATAGTTTATAGGTATTCCCTCCATATAGTCCTTGAGCAAAACAATAAAAAAAATTAAAATATAGACTAACCTTTAAAGATAGACACAAGTATGTATTTTCCTAAGAGCTTGGTTGAGCAACAAATCAATTTGTTTAATGAGTTTTTCTTGAAGGGAGCAACAACAAGAATTGTAGAATTTTTCTCACTAAGGTCTCATCTTGGTTAGTGATAGGCCCAAGAAGGGTATACCCGCAAGTGCAGGAGCATCAAGTAATAAACCCGGTAAGACCGGGTCGATCCACGGAGATAGAAAGGTAATTCGGATATCGAGAGGGTCTAGTCCACCAGTCTAGATATTACTAACTATCTTAGACTAAAACGAAAAGATAACAATACGGATTTTTATTTGGACTTATAATAAATAAAGAAACAAATAAAATTAAACTAAACTATCTAAATAAGAGGTGAGAGAGATTCGGGAGAAGAGTTGCAAGAAGAGTCGGACGATATCGAGTAAGAGGGCTACTCTGACCACAAGATTGATATAGTTAAACACCAATTATCTATTAGCATGAAAGGTTAGTTTACTTCACCCACAAACATTGACAATCCTAAGTATAATGTGTCAAAATAAGTATAATCGATAAAAAATTACTAAGCATCGATTATCAAACTAAGTACCCACTATTAAATGATGTGTCAATAAACGAATAAAATCAAGGCTTCTAATTCGTAAAATTAGACGAAGTTAATTGAACTAACATTCAACAATTAATAACTAATTCATCATGTGTAACACCCTGACTTTAGAGTGCTACTAGTAATAGTGGTGGGCCCATATAGCAAACCTATTAGTAATACCCCTAAACCTACCTCATCCTTTTCTTTTCTTTTCCTTCCTTTACCTGCAGCCGTGAATTGAAGAAGGGAACGTGACCTAGAGAGAGAGAGTGATTTCTAGAGAGAAGAAGTGTTGGAAAGAAAAGGAGCTTCAAAGGGTTACTAAAGGGTTTGGATTTCTTCTTCTTTGTGCTCCATATCAGGTAGGTTTCTTCTTCCCAAGGGTTTACATAGCCTTCTTTAATTTCAAACCTAGATTTGAATGGTTAAGACTATAATAACTGTAAACCATGGATTTTTGCTAGGTAATCATCAACTTGGTACCAATTAGTAATACAATACACATATACTATGATTACAGACTAATTACAACAACAGTATAGTAACCCTACACCATTATAGTTATATAAATATAGTATAAATAGACCTGGACAACAACCTAGGCTATTAAGGTTATATATATATATATATAGTATAAATAGACCCCGACATCAGCCTAGATGTTAAGAATTATTTGCATTTATGTTATTGCTATTGATAATTGATTGTATGAGACGATATGTATGATATTGGAGCATAAGTGTTATCAATAGTTGTGTGTGATATATTGCTATAGATTGTTAACCTAGAAAGCATAGGCTAGTCGGAACCAAGAACGGTTGGCTCGACATGTGGGTCGATTGCAAACACTAGTTACCGATGTGATATTAGATAACTTGGTGGACCATGATCTTGAGTCCCGTTAATGGATTGAACTAAGACTGGTTGGCTCGACATGTTGGTCGATTGCAAACACGGGTTTGTCAATGTGATACTGGACAACCCTGTGGACCAGGGGCTTGAGTTCTAATATGGATTGACGGTTGTAATTCATAAGTAATCGGTGGTTGGCTCGACAGGATGATCGATGCAAACACAAATTCATTCTTGTGGACCACATACTTCTAGTTTGAGAAGTAATTTACCAACCAGAGGTTGGCTCGCCTCCTGCTCATATGTGAAGTGCTCGTGTTGCACGGATCCCCTTTGTGTGTGGTATCCCTTGTCTATTGAGAGCAGGTTTAAGTCGATGCAAACACGGATGACAAGTGAAGCTATCTTGTGGACCTCAAAATTGGTTGTACCCCTTCAAAAGGGAAGTTGTATTGTTTGAATCTCTTCAACTGTGTAACAGGTTAACTTTAGTGGTGTTGACACGAAAGGTGTGACACAATAGACTATGTTATTTTTTTTCTTCTGTTCGATACTTGGTTTTATTGTTGAATTGGTCTATTTAGACCTTAGGTAATTGAAAATCTACTAGCTGGGTTCTGACCCAACCTACTATTTTTCAAGTGACAAGGACAGGGATTTCCACCGGCTTGATCTCAGTTCGTCAGCTCAGAGTTCCTTTCTTAGTTTTCACATTCGAGATTAGGTAGTTATTTGGAATGTTGCCTCCTAGATAATTATTTTTTTCGTTCGTTCTTATCCGACCTACGTGTCGATGATTTGGAAACATTATTTGAGTTTTGAAAGTTTAATGCATTTCTTTTAGATGATTTATTGATTCTTATGAGCTTCACAGTTGATATTATTTGTCTATTTTGATGGACATATCTACTATGTTTACTAATCTGCGGAGAAATGCTTTGAGTTTAGGTTTTCATGGCGGCCGACGTGGAAATCTAGATTTGGGGCGTTACATCATATATCAAATCATGCTTCCGAAGTAACCTAATACAAGAGTTAGCTAGACATTACGAAATAAGTAATAAACGACAAGAAGAGAAAGAAAGACACGAGTTAAGGTGGAAATCCCTTTTTCCCAATGTGGCGTGAGGCGAGGATCGTCATAGAACATAAGTGTTTAAGTACAACCGAACTCTCCTTAGAGAAACTCCGATTTCCCCTTACTAGTGCAAAATAGGCGCCCCCGAGCAGAAATAATGATTCCTCGTAGCAATTAACATCATCTTCTCCAGTTCAACAAAATCCACCATTAAAGCTTGGCCTAAGCTTTCTCTCTCCAAAATTTGACACCAAAACACTATCAAACAGTAAGTGAAGCAAGGCAAGGATATATCAAGTGAAAGTCCTAAGGTTTCTGGTCAAGAAATGACTAGAAAATTCTTGAGAAGTCTGATTAGAAGGAGGTGAAGATCTCAGCCAAAACAAGAAGTCTGGTCGAGTATGTCATTGTTGCAAATTGCTGATAGGTTTTCCTTGTGCGTCCCGTGCCATTGCCTAGATATGTCGAGTGGTCTCGAGCTTCCCGAGCGGCGTCAGGCACTTCACGAGCTGAACTCCAAAAATCCCGAGTTGTCTCATGCTTGATGCTTTAGCTCGTGCTGTGCCGACCAAAGCTCTGGCCGGTCTAGTGTGTTGGTCAGCTTCTTCATCTTCCTCTCTTTCTTTCTCTCACTTGCTCCCACTTCAAACCTTAGAAAACCCCTCAGTGTAGATCTCTCTCTTCAGACCTTTCTCCTATTTCTCCTTCTCATATTTTGCCTACTAAAGATTAAAACCCTAGGTCAACCTTGACTTTGTCCACTTAGTTAGACTATTTTGACTTAGACCCCTAATAGGGTGCTTACAAAATTTCTTTTTGTTCTTCTTCTTCAGACTCTTGGGCTTTAGGTTTGGGCTCTGATTTAGAAATCAAGGGGGTGTCTTTATCTTTGTCTCTACATCTTTAATTTTCCAAATGGACCAAAATGCTCCTCGACTGCTTTCTTTCATAACTTCCCCTTCCGAACTCCTATTTGACTTTGCCTTCGGGTTTATCATTGACTCCACTTGTCATTTGACTACTGATTCTTTACCAAAATGACCAAAATACTCCTGGTGTTGTTTTCTTTCGGCCTGAGCCACATGAGATGAAAATGTGATAATTTGCTCATTTTATACCGAATCAAACGTCTAACTCCAAATAAGCTACCTAACAAGAAAAACTGATAAATTATTAGAAACAAAATCCGAAACGAATTAACTAATCGAAGTTAAGTGATCTAAATGTGGCATTTTAATACCACATCAATTACAACGATAAATAAAGTAAAAGGAAGTTGGGTGAGATTGGTGAGGTAGATAAGTAAAAAAAATCTTTTAGGGCTTTCAATCTAAGCCACTGAAAAAGTAAGTGGTTGAGATTGAGCATCCAGTTGCCGTTAATTCTAAACCTAACAGTGTCATTTCTCTTTTACCCTTGATCCACATGGGAAGAATTTTCTCTCTCCTATTGTCTTACAGCAAGTGAATAGAATTAATTAGACTACTTTGTCATTTTGTCCACATACTCGAGACGGTTTACATGGTGGGGCTAGACTTATTTTTTGTACTTTGTCTTTAAGTTTTTTTTTTTTAACTTTGTTAATATAAGTTAATAACTAGATGAGTGATTAAGAGATGGTATGTGATGTTAATTATCAAGATTGTATGTAGGATAATGTGATAGTATCAACAACCAAACTCACTGCTCTATTTATTCTCCCAAAAGTTAACTATTAAAGTATTACACAAGGGGGTATATATATACCCTTGGTAAAAGCATGGAAACCTTCCACGTTGGTTTTTGCATGCAATAGGTGTACTTCTCTTAGAAAGAGATTAGTACTACTTTCCACCTCATCCAACCTTAGCTTGGGTATTAAGTAACTAATATGATATGACTAACGTGGTGGGCAGCCAGCCATACAAGGTTATTGTCCATCTCATAATATAATGCTCCCCCTTGGATGCCCAACGCTCGAAATAGTAGTGGCGCTGGATAAGTAAAAGCTGCCTCATTAAAACCTTGCCAGAAAAACTCATTGGGACAAAAACTGGTCAAAGGAAAAAAGAGTACAGAGCGTTAGTATCCAGTATTAGTGAGGCGAAATCTTCACATGATAATGTTCTCCCCTGTTGAATATCATATCGTGGACCGGGGTAGTTTTACATCAGCAGATTGTTCAAGCTTCTCATTCTGATGCCTTGTACTAGTTTTCTGAACGTTGTTGTAGGCAAAGACTTGATGAACAAGTCAGCATAATTCTCACATGATTGTATCTTCTGAATATCGATTTCTCCATTCTTCTGTAGATGATGTGAGAAAAATAACTTAAACGAAATGTGTTTCGTTCTGTCGCCTTTAATATATCCTTCCTTGATTTGAGCAATGCAAGCCGCATTGTCTTCATAAATAACGGTAGGTGACTTTGTAATTCCAAGAAGATTACATGAAGTTCTAATATGAACGATAATAGACCTTAACCATACACATTCTCTGGTAGCTTCATGAAGAGCAATAATCTCTGAGTGGTTAGAAGATGTAGCTGGCATACTTTGCTTACTTGATCTCCATGAAAAAGCTATACCACCACTAGTGAAAACATAACCTGTTTCTGAAACTCCTTTATGTGGGTCAGAGAGATATCCCGCGTCAGTGTATCCTATTACTTGTGAATCATTTGATGAACGCTTTGAATAAAATAATCTCATACCAGTAGTTCCTCGAAGATATCGAAGAATTTATTTCACACCCATCCAATGTCTTTTTGTTGGTGCCGAGCTGAACCTAGCTAATAGGTTTACGGCAAAAGCAATGTCAGGCCTAGTAAATTGAGCCAAATATAACAAAGCACCAATAGCACTTAAATATGGTACTTCGGGACCAAGTAGTGCTTAATTATCTTCTTTAGGACGATAAGGATCTTTTATAGTATCTAAAGATCTCACAACCATTGGAGTACTAAGAGGGTATGCAGTGTCCATACGAAATCTTCTCAAAACTTTTTCAGTATATAGATTTTGAAGGACAAGTATGCCACTTGTACTTCTCTCAATTTGTAAGCCAATGCAGAATTTTGCTTTTCCAAGGTCTTTCATCTCAAATTCCTTTTTCAAATGTCCTACAGCTTTTGAGACATCTTCAACTGTCCCAATTAGATTTATATCATCAACGTATATTGCAACGATAGCAAATCCAATATTTGATTTCTTGATGAACACACATGGACAAATAGGATCATTTACATATCCTTCCTTAGCCAAGTATTCACTTAGACGATTGTACCACATTCGCCCTGATTGTTTTAAACTGTATAAAGCTTTATTAAGTTTAAGTGAATACATTGCCCGTGGTTTTTCCTCAGGTAATTTGAATCTTTCAGGGACTTTCATATAAATATCAGTATCTAGATTGCCATATAAATACGCAGTAACGACATCTAGTAGATGCATATCGAGTTTTTCTTGAGCTGCCAGACTGATTAAATATCTAAATGTAATGGCATCCATAATAGGAGAATATGTTTCCTCATAATCTATCCCAGGTTTTTGTAGAAAACCCTTTGCCACAAGTCGTGCTTTGTAGCGAACGATTTCATTATTTTCATTGTGTTTTCTCACATCTTTAGGTGTGAGGACCACTGGTCCAAAAACACTACGCTAATTGAGTGAATCTAGTTCTGCCTTAATTGCGTCTTTCTATTTCGACCAATCAGGCCTTTTTCGACATTCCTCAATAGAGCGTGGTTCATAATCATTATTTTCTTTCTGAATTGAGGTTGCCACCGCAAAAGAGAATACCTCGTCAATAATTGTTTCATTTCGGTCCCACACTTCTTTCGAACTTTCACAATTTATAGAGATTTCTTCATTGTTTGGTATCTCTGCCTCATCAAGGGCTTTACCCTCTTCAAGAGGTATTTGTTCAGAAAGTGTGGGTGTATCATTAATAGTCTCTTCTAGAGAACTATTATATTGTGATTGGTTCCTCCTCTTTATAGGGATAGTATCGTTAGAACCAATTGGTCGTTCACGTTTCTGACGTGCCTTAGACGATTCATTTGCTATAGCAGTTTCTCCTGGTCCTTCAGGAATATTAATTCATGCACGAGCATTAACAGCAGGGATATATGATTCTGTTACCCTTGCTGCATCATTAAATGCATCTGGTAGTTTATTTGCAATACCTTGCAAATGTATTATCATTTCTACTTCTAGCTCAGATTGATTTTTATAAGGATCAAGATGAGATAAACTTTGTGTACTCCAACACAATTCAATTTGTTTGTTATTCGCAGACGAATTTTCTTTCCCTAATGGCGGGAAAATTGTCTCGTCAAAATGACAATCTGCAAATCTTGCAGTGAAAGTATCACCTGTCGTAGGTTCTAGATACCTGATAATAGATGGTGAATTAAAACCAACATATATCCCCAGACGCCGCTGAGGTCCGAATTTTATCCGTTTAGGAGGTGTAATTGGCACAGGCACTGCACATCCAAAAATACGCAAATGCGCTATATTTGGTTGATGACCCAAAACAAGTTGCAAAGGAGAATATTGACCATTCGCTGTAGGTCGTAGGCTGATCAAAGCAGCAGCATGTAAGACTGCAGATCCCCATGCAGAAACCGGCAACTTGGTTTTCATCAACATTGGGCGTGCAATCAGTTGTATATGTTTTATGAATGACTCTGCTAGACCATTCTGTGTATGAACATAAGCTACAGGATGTTCAACATCAATACCAACTGGCATATAGTACGCATCAAAAGCCTTTGATGTAAATTCGCCTGCTCCATTAAAGCGTATGGATTTAATCGGAAAATCGGGAAAATGAGCTCGTAATCTAATAATTTGGGCAAGCGACCTTGCAAATGCATTATTACGAGTAGACATGAGATTAACATGCGACCATCTAGCAGAGGCGTCAATTAATATCATAAAATATCGAAATGGTCCACATGGTGGGTGAATAGGACCACATATATCTCCTAGGATTCTTTCTAGAAATTTAGGAGATTTGATATGGACTTTTGTGTGAGACGGTCTTACAATTAATTTCTCCAATGAGCAAGGTGTACAAGCAAAATCCTTGCTTATTAAAATCTTTTGATTCTGTAGTGGGTATCCCTGAGTGTACAAGCAAGGTGTACAAGCATAATTCTACTCATCATGGTAGATCCCCGGGTGTCCCAAACGGTCATGCCAAAGTGTAGTCACACTTGGATCATAAAACTTCTGGTTTATGACAACATAGGAATCAACCGTTTTTATCCTTGTAATATACAATCCTGAAGAGAGAGTTGCCAATTTCTCGAGATCATGTTTCTGGCCCGAAGCAGTTGAAGTAATATACAAATACTCTTCATTATTTTCATCTCTAGTCTCAAGGTGATAACCATTTCGACGTATGTCTTTAAAACTTAACTGATTCTTCAAAGATCTGTTCGAATACAATGCATCGTCAATGGTTAACTTCGTACCACCTGGTAATATTATAATTGCTCTGCCAGAGCCGTCAATGGGACTAGATGAACCAGCGATAGTAATCGCATTAGCCTTAAATAATTTCAGAGTCAAGAAATACTTTTTTACTTCGAAAGATGGAATTCGTAGTTCCACTGTCTGCCAGACAAATATCTTCATCATCTTTCTAAAATGTACTTCTAGAATTCATACCTTAATGAACATAAAAAAAAATTAAACATAAGATATCGATAGAAAACATGTAAATTTTATATATTACATCGCTATACAGTAGTCAAAAAGTAAAACATTACAACAGCTGGAAATATTATAAAAACACTACTAAGGAGAGTTACGAATTTGATTAATCATTTCGTCAAACTCATCATCGAGTACTTGATCGAACTCATTACTAGTAAGATTTTCATATCCACTGCCATAGATATCATTTTCCTCGATGGGGTACTGCAACAACGATGCGTCTCTACTCAGATTAATCCCATAATCTGTTATTGTTGACTCGGTCCTGACTTCAGCAAGATGTATTTCAACATCGTCAGTTAAATAGTCAGATACATCCAATCTTGTGTTACATGAAGAATCATTGATTTCCATATAATTTGTTTCCACATTTGCAGTATGTCTTTTCAAGGATAATTGATAAAGATCTATTAGATGTTTAGCAGTCCTACATGTTCTGTGCCAATGCCCTGTCATACCACATTTAAAACAGGGTTGATTCTTCATTTCAGAAGGTTCATTTACTACCTTCTTCCCTTTATTTTGCCGATTGTACAGCTTGTATCTATTACTCGAGTTATTTGCCCATCGGCCTCGGCCGTTGCCACGACCGCGCCCCCCAGAACGGTAACCACCACTTCTGGTATCTTTATTTTGATCGTCACCACGACCATGTTCCTCCTGATTTTTATTGTGGTAGTTGCCACGACCACGACCCTTATGATTTTGTTCCCGTCTTTCAGTAGAGACGGATGTAGAATAGGTTTCTGAAAAGTTAGTATAACATGTTGGACATGTTTCTTGATTTTTTATAATTACTTCCCTATTTTGTTCTGCTACAAGAAGACATGAAGTTAACTCCGAATGACATTTAAAATTCATATTTCTATACTGCTCTTGCAGATTCATGTTGGATATATGAAACGTGGAAAACGTTTTTTCTAGCATTTGTTCTTCAGAAACTGGGTAACCACAGTGACCCAATTTTGTAGTTATTTTAACTAAGACAGAGTTATATTCAGAAACTGTTTTGGAATCCTGCAGCCGCAGGTTTATCCAGTCATTCTGGGCCTTCGGTAAAATAACCTTTTTTAAATGACCATATCGGTTCTCTAAACATTTTCATAATACAAGTGGGTCTTTTTGATATAAACACTCTGATTTGAGTTCTTCACATAAATGATGGCGGATTACAATGAGGGTTGCTGAGCGTCTGTAAAGAGGTTCATTATTTCCCTCGCAAATTGTTTTCTCTAGTTGTTTGCCTTCTTGATGGGCTTCGATTTCAAGCTTCCAAGTAATATAGTTTTTTTTCCGATAAGTCGAGGGTTGTAAAATCAACACTTGTTAGAGTCGACATATTGAACTTGAAAATTTACGAATTACCTGTAAAGTTTTGATAATCCCTTTGAGTTGACTGAAATCTTTTCTACGACTAGAGCGTTGTGTTGATAAAGTAATATAAGTACATAACTAGATGAGTGATTAAGAGATGGTATGTGATGTTAATTATCAAGATTGTATGTAGGATAATGTGATAGTATCAACAACCAAACTCACTGCTCTATTTGGTCTCCAAAAGTTAACTACTAAAGTATTACACAAGGGAGTACATATATACCCTTGGTAAAAGCATGGAAACCTTCCACGTTGGTTTTTCCATGCAATAGGTGTACTTCTCTTAGAAAGAGATTAGTACTACTTTCCACCTCATCCAAACTTAGCTTGGGTATTAAGTAACTAATATGATATAACTAACGTGGTGGGCAGCCTACAAGGTTATTGTCCATCTCATAATATAACATTTGTCAGTTTTTTGGTCTTGTTTTTTTACGAATCTTCTTCAGACTTCTTAAATTCCTATGACTTTCTAACTATCTAAATTGAGTATACTTAGTACATTTTAGGTTTATCCTCAATAATAGTGCACTGATGTGCATTTGAGTGCTTATATTTATCAATCACTTTTTAATTTATGTGTTCGTTTGGTTGGTTAATTTAAAAGGAATTCAAAGTTAAGTGAGTTTTTAATGGAAGTAGCTAAAAAAATCTGAAAAAATAATATTTTTCAGAATGGATGTCATAATTTTCCACCTTTGCGAATTTAGTATCAAAATCGTGTAAAATTTACTTTAATGTAACAATATATTTTTAAGTAATGGAGTTAGAATTAACAGTCTTAAAACTTAACTGGTCAATATTAGTCCACACTCCCTTTACAAAATAATAAAAAATTATGTCCCTTCCACAAAACCTTTTATTTATGTACGACCATCTCACAAAATAACCTTATTTTTATTATCCTATTTATCAATATGTATACAGATATCTTTCTTATTTTGTAAGGAAGACACTCTTTCGCCAAGAGCTTCCGAGCTTTTTTTTTTGTTGAGAGTTAGAGCTTCTGAGTTGACACTAAAACATCAACTAACGATAATAAATATGTTAGGGGACATTTAAAATGTCCAGCACCAATAACAAAATTTTTGAAAATATCTAAAATGTCCAAACTAAGAGAAATATCAAATTTCAACAAAAAAAAAAAAAAAAAAAGAGAAATACCAAATTTCAACAAAAAAAAAAGACAAATATCATATTTCAACAAAAAAAAAAAAAAGAGAAAGTTCAAATATATTTCCAAATGGGAGACAGGTGTTGCTCTGACAGGAATGTGAAAGAGAAAACGAGAGAGAGAGACAATCGGACATAATATATTGTAGTCTTGTGTGAGTCAGTGGTAGATGAATGAAAGGAAGCAGAAGGAATAGAAATGCAGTGGACAGCTGGCATCTGGTGTCCCAGTAGAAAATCATGTTCCTCTCTCTCTCTCTTCTAAAATTTCTTATCTTTCTCTCTCTCCAAACATACACCTAATCAAATCAATGGTTATCAGTTCAGCCATTCTCATCAGCAGAGTTCATTTGCCACCATACTGATTTGAAATCATTCTGAATCTAAAAGCTCTCCTCCCCTCTCAGAGAGAGAGAGAGAGAAAGAGAGGGTAAAGGACGATTTTGGGGTGGGTGGGGAAATCCCATCCATATCTTGCTTTCACTCTTACTGCCTCTCTCTCTCTATCTCTATTTGTACATGTGATTGGATCACTCAAAAAGGATGGTGATGATAATGATGATGAAGAGCAACAAAATTGTCTTCGTACAACAAGGTGTTATCTTCTTTTAAGTTTCAAAATTCTATTGATGCCATCAAGGCCAACCTTTCTTTTTCAGAAAAGAAGGACAAATAAACTAATTATACGTATACAAATACACAAAGGCACCAAGAATAAACAAAAAAAAAACAAATGGGTCACACCAAAATACGCCCAAAAATGTTTAGAAATAGTACAAACACAAATTGGTTTTTAGTTTTTTACTCCAAAATAATAACCTAAAAGGGTTTAGGGTCTTATCTTATTTGTCATTGAAGTGTTTTGCTCGTAATAACTTCATTTTTGTTTAGTAAATCCTTTTCTATCCTTCTATAATACTCCACAACCTTTTAAAAACCTTTAGATTTATTCTTATTTATTCTAACTCATCTTCCCACTCCAATAGAAAACTACATTTTTCTTTCTCCAACCGAAATCATAGTTTATCTTTTTCATTCATTTCTTCTTCAACAATGTTTATTTTGGATTTCAAGATTCTCATTTTGGTTGTTTTCTCCCATGAAAGCAATCGCGTTCATCTTCAAACTAAAACAACAAAATCATTTTCAACAATGATTTCAGTCTTCCCATATTTGAATATGAAACAACCAGATTTAAAGATAAACATGGATGTCTTGGTTTTTCATCATTGTCTCGATGGTTTTGGTCATTTTCAATTGATTTTGGTCATGTTTGGTTTTGGATTCTAATATATCTGGTTTTTGTAGCTTCAAATATGTTTTTTGCACCTTCAAATATGTTTTTCTTATCTTTTGATCTGATTTTTAGTGGATTATCAAAGTTTTTCCAGAAAAAAAAAACCTGTAAGTTTGATCCATTTTTCTCGTTTTCTCTTTCATCAAATATTGTATTTTCAGCAATTATCATTTTTTTGAAAACTAAATTTTATCCTGGCGAGAGCAATATGTATTTTGCTTGTTCTAAAAGATATGTTGCTTTCAGCAAAATGTTATTTGCTTTTGTGACAAATACAATTCCAAATTTCAAACTTTTAAATTTTCAAATTTCGAAGTTTCAAAATTCAAAAACTGAAACTGGCACCGTATCTCTATCACACATTTGATTTGAACTTTGGAGCAAAATACATCTTATAACGCCAACTAGATGTTATGGCCCGTCATAAGCTGGTTTTGTTCATTGTAAAATACATTTTTTTTTTTGGAATACAATTTAAAAAATTGGCTTCACGTCTATGTCACACGCTTTATTTGAACTTTGGATCAAAATAATGTTTTACGTTGTAAAAGATTTTTTTTTTCAAGATACAAAAGTATCAATACAAAGTGAAGGATGAAGGGGGCAAAACATACTCCCTCCGTCCCAAATTAAGAGTCCCATATTGGGAATCTAACTTATTTTCACATTTTCTCTTCTTCCATGTTTACCCTTATTTATTTGATAATTTTTCTTGAACTAATTCAAAGATTACAATTTTTATTCTAGAGATACATGTAACCATATTAATTTCTCACTTGGTTAATCTAAAAAGAATGCATTTGTTCATTGGAAAACAAATTTTTGTATTGGAAATAATCAAATGTCTTAATTAGCTTAATTAATGCACCACATAT
>BEHA01000634.1:501179-519277 GCA_002897215.1 Eschscholzia californica subsp. californica | reverse complement strand
GTGTGCCAAATAAAGACTGAACTAAACGGGGAAAATAAGGCTTGCAACATCTTCTTGGCCAAATTGGCAAACACATACAGAAAAGTTCAAGAGAGGCCAATATCACTGAGAACTTTCATGCAAGCATAACCTGCATGCTGGATATAGATAAATTATGCGCTACCTTATTCTCTTTAAAGCAATTATTCTTCCGAAATGGTGAAAGTCTATCAGACCTCAAACATACAAATAGTATCCGGTCTATATAGTTCTGTGAGAATAGTCCCAAATGGGAAAAGTCAGATCTAGCAACCAATAATATAATGTCTAGGTCCTCTACACTCATTGCCAATTGGTTTTGAGTTGGATGACCACAAACTTAACAAGTTCTTTACATTGATTACAAAATTAAATACGACGGAAGCTGCAAGATTTCATTATACTACCTTGGAGAAATACACCAAGAAGAAATAGTTGTGCTGCCTTTACAATTGCCTTTCGTGTAGCCAGTCCTTTATTTTCTACTCTCTACAATTAACCAGTTATCAAATGAAACTCATGAAGAACAATCTTCGATTTGCAAACACAAGAAGCTCATTTTTCTTCCAAAGAAATCGAAACCCAAGCAAGTTACTTTAGATACCTTGTAGACAAGTGCGACCGAAACACCAACAATGAAGAGAAAGAAAGGCATCACGAAATCCGCCAACCGCAAACCATTCCAAGGAGAATGACCCACAAACGGAATAAGCGAACCAGCATAATCAACAAATATCATGAGCTATAGATGTAAAAATAAAGGTATATTAGTAATACATAGCAAAAACATAAAATTAATACGAAAAGGCTTCTTAGTTTACTTAAAATCAAGTAAGATCAAGTTAAGACCTTCAATTTACAAATGTTATTGTTCTATACATAAATTTACAGAAACTCTAGTTAGGCATTACTAGTTACTAGAACTATTAAGATCAGGTCCACTAAGAGAAGATGATCTGATTAATTAGTTAATCTTTAATCAACTAAATCATAGATCAACTTGAAATCATAATATAAGATGACATTGTGTTTTACAAATCATCAATTCAAATTTCTGTATAATTGCAAACTTGAAATCAGATCTATCTCATCTAATCATCTTCCTCCTAAATCAAGCCTAAATCACCAAGTAATTACCAAAAATGGAAACTGAACTAGATTTGATTTCTCACAAAACATCCGATCAACAAAGAATCCGATGAGAGAGAGAGAGAGAAAGAGAGATTACAAAAACAGCAAGACCGCGAAAAACGTCAAGAGAGGCAACACGAGTGTTTCGTCTCTTTAACTTCAAATCCTTTTCATCTTCTTCTTCATCTTCTAGTTTGGTTTCTTCCTCAGTCTTTAGTAAAACAACATAATCGCTCATTTTCCGGCCGGTTCGATTCCGGAATACTAGTTTCCCCAGTGTTTACGATACCGGCGAAAAAGGTGTACGATTTTGTTGCTTAACTTTAGCGATAAACACAATTATATAGAAGAGAGAGAGAGAGAGAGATGATGATTAGTGAGGCATTGAAACGGAACGCAGGTGTGTTTCTGGTTTTCATTTGCTTAAAAAGATGAAGAAAGAATATATATAGCTCCCGCCACTTGCGTCTTTACTTGCCAGATTTGTTCTTTAAACCACCTAATCAGTCCATTCTTACTGTTGTTTACTTTCTTATTCAAAAACACAAAAAAGTGGTGTTCTCGACTCGGCCTCACTTATTTCGACTCGGCCTCACTTATTTAAAAGACCTCATTAGGAAGGGTGCTTAACCTCTTCAGTGGCATACCACACTCCATTTCACAACCACCGATGTCGGATTGATATCATATACAAAACACCCTCTTAACAACACATCACAGTAGAACGAATCGTGTTGATAATGTGTTGTAAGATGATGCGTGACCAGCCTACTGGGCTGCTAGTGATACTGTTAGTGTCCGCTTTGACACACCCTTTACCTATAAAGTGGAAGACTAAATTTCTTACAACTCCAACTAAAGGTTGTTAGTTGTCGTCAGTATTCGCTCCATTTATTGTCCAGTTTAAGTTAAATGACTGTAAGCTTAGCTGTCTGAATGTAATTGTCTAGTTCAAATATATCAAAATATTGATTCACATATTCAAATTTCAGTTTCGTATCTAACTTAGAAATGGACAAATCGTATGTGAGCCTTAGTTTGATGATGAATCTCACAAGAAAAATATTTGTAAAGAAAATTACTATAACTAATAAAAAAGAAACTTTATTTATGTGGATACATTGTTTTTATGATTATTATTATATCTACACAACAAATATCTTTGTCGATATGATTCTTTCCCTCTTTGTTTCTCTTTTATCCTCGTATTTCATGACTAGGGGCGAGATTACTTGGTTTCTTTTTTGTTTAAAAATATACCGATTTGAAATCTATATTTAGAATCGACCCCAAAATTTAATGAAATTATTTCAAAGGCATGTAAGTGAACAAGAAATTGAGAGTACAAGTCTAAAATGACTTCAATAAAATTCATTTAGGCAACATTCAGACAAATATAACTTGTATATTTTAAGATTAGATAACATAAATAGAAACATGGTTTTTCTTTCAACTTCTCTCAACTTTGGATACAAATTCATCTCATTACGTTAGCCTGAAATCAAATAAAAATAAATATTCAATTTAAAATATTTATCTTTAATGGGTCTATGAGAACCAAAGAAAATAGAAAATGGATGGTCCTTTTCCTTCAGGCTTCAAGTGAACAACAAAAGCTTATCTAAAAAGAAGCATATTCTCTTCCTCATACTTCATGCAGGGCATAACAAATTTGTCATTGATTAAATGACCAATGATATGTCTATATACATAAAAAAATATAAATTTAGAGAATCTAAACCTTCTTTTTTATCAAGAAAGAAAATAAAATTTAGACCAGATGAAATGTAAACTGACCAGAAGGTTGGAAAGTAAGGTACTTTCCTATGAGTATCTCCTAGGGTGTTCATCCCCTGCATGGGCAAGTATGACCGACTGTTTTGCCAATATATATATATATATATCCTTGTGGGGCATTGGTTCTTGGATTGAGTGGCTCTAAATTTCTAAATAAAAACTCTTTTGTTAGTTGATATGCGAGAGGACTGAAGTTTTTCATAACTGTTCATCACTCGAAGTTAGACTCAGATATTTTGTAATTTTGATGTTCTCTTATTATACAATGTTAGTTGGTAACTTGTCAAATCATTATTTGTTTATCTGTTCTACTACAATGCTCTGGACGCTCGAGGCAGTTAAAATAAGTCGTACAGGTATTAATCCTTCGTATACTAAAAAAGAGATAAAAGTGGGATAACTATGTTAAACTCGCTCTTTCACTCACTTTTTTTTTGAAATGTAAAAATGTATTCGTGTCTCGAACCTAAAGAGCATGTTATACTCTATTTTTATGTTTTTAATTTTTTACCTTCATCTTGTTTAAACTTTCTTTTATTAAAATAAAGAGTTAATTCCTATATGACCCCCTACTTTGTGACCAGCTTCCTTTATGGCCCCATTTTTTCGTAAATTCAAATATAGCCCCCTATTTTCAAGTAAATGTCATTACTACCCTTCTTAATTTTAAATTTAAAACATTTAAAAAACATTATTTCCACCTCACCCCTCTCTCTCTCTCCACCTCATCTATCTCTACAACTCACCCCTCTCTCTCTCTCTCCAATTCACCTCTCTCTTTTTCCAACTCACCTCTCTCTCTTCCAACTCACCTCTCTCTCCAACTCACCTCTCTCTCCAACTCACCTCTCTCTCCAACTCACCTTAATCTTCTCCGATTAAGGTCGCCGGCCGGAAAATTTTCCGGGCGGCGACCTTAAAAAAAAAAAATAATTCCTCTCATCTCTCTCTCTCTAAAAACTCCGGCGAAGGGAACCCCCTTCGCCGGAGTTTTTAGAGAGAGAGAGAGAGAGAGATGAGAGGAATTTTTTTTTTTTAAGGTCGCCGACCGGAAAATTTTCCGGCCGGCGACCTTAATCGGAGAAGATGAAGGTGAGTTGGAGAGAGAGAGAGAGGTGAGTTGAAAAGAGAGAGAAGTGAATTGGAGAGAGAGAGGGGTGAGTTGTAGAGAGAGATGAGGTGGAGAGAGAGAGGGGTGAGGTGGAAATAATGTTTTAAATTTAATATTTAAGAAGGGTAGTAATGACATTTACTTGAAAATAGGGGCCATATTTAAATTTACGAAAAAAAGGAGGCCATAAAGGAAGCTGGTCACAAAGTAGGGGTCCATATAGGAATTAACTCTAAAATAATAGATGACATACATCAATGAGTTGATAGAGTTAGTTGAGAAAAGAATACGCCTGGAAGGGACAAAAGTAATGTTAGGTGAAAAGTTGATTAGCTCAAAACTGGCCCTTTTTTTTATGTTAAGAGCATCTCCAATGGTTCTTCTCCAAATGCCCCTCCAAATGAGCATCTTCTCCAAATTTGGGGCTCACTTTTGGAGGGGCTCTCCAATGGTTCCAACTCTATCCACCCCTCCAAAACATTTACTACATTATTTTAACCTAACATCTAAATAAAAACACATTTACTATATACACAGTAAATTAAAAAAGACAAAATAATTATATTAAAAATCACTAATATATTAGAAAAAAATACAAAAAAATTTGCATGAAAATAAAATTAAACTAAAAATAGTCTAAAAAAAATTACAATACATTGCACTACTTAAACTTCTTCATTAATATGGAGGTAAGTCTCCATTTCCGGATCCATCTCCACATTAATGAAAATTTTTATTAATGAAAATTTGTCGTAGTTTTCAGTTTAATTTGTCTTCGTTTCGAGTTGTACTATCTATTTCCATATGAAATGAAACTTAATTAGTACAAAACAAAATAAAATAAAGCAGGGACTTAAAATGAATAAGTAAGAACTTATACAATAAATTAGGACTAAAATAATAATTTAAAGGACTTAAATTAAACACATAAAAGTAAAAGGACCAAATAAAAAGTCACATCTCATATGGAGAAGGTGAATAGTGCCCCTTCATGTTTGAAGAAGTACTATTCATGGTTCTTCGAATCTTTGGAGATTTGGAGAACCATTGGAGAAGGATTGGAGCTCCATCCCTCCAAAAGTTGTACTTTTTGGAGGGATAGAGCTCCCATTGGAGATGCTCTAAGGAGCTCCAAATTGGCCCTGACTTCTAACAAATTAGATATAACGGCTTTCATATTTGTTCAGTCTTCTAAAATACCCCCCAAAACTGTATTTCTGTTAGTCAATACGCTACACAACCCACCTCTAGGGACTCCCACTTGAACCGCAGGAGAGAGAAACAAGCATCTCACATATTTAGTCACGTGGAGAGAGAAACAAGAGTTTCTCTCACATGCGGTTCAAGTGGGAGTCCTTGGAGGCGGGCTGAGTATACTTTTTGGTTTTTTAATTTCTTGTCACAGAGTAGATGTTGGACCTTAAAGGAAAATCCCTTTCCCCACCTCTCCTTTTCCACCACCAGCACCTTTACCACAAACCACAACCACTACCATTTCCAATTCTCTCTCGCTAAATTCATATTGAGATTTTTCTCTGAATTACCTAAGGCCAAGTAGAAACAAATCCTGGATAACTGACTAGTTCAAGTAGAACGAAGAAAAAGAGATGTGTTTTGAGTTAATAATTTTGAGATGCTCATATAAATTTTTTGGCTACAAAAATGGACGCAATTCTTCCAATCTGCTGCAGTAATAAGATATCTAGCAGTTGCACTCTCCCTCCTTGGCATTCCAAGTTTCTGTTGCTTAATATAAAGAAGTTGCTGGTGCAGTTCGCTAAATACAAGGTTATTCATGTGTTCATCCCAATGTATTAGTTGATTTGTTGGCAGCTACAAGACCTGTTAGTGGTGAGGAGGAGCTCGGGCCTGGAGATTTGGGTGCTGAATTTCAAAGAATCTTACATGAAGGACAACAAAGAGTAGTTCGGCAAAGGGTCAAATAGAGATTGTGTCTTTAGTTTGTTGTTTTAACTGTTTTGGTTTTTTGTTGTATTTTTTTGCTTTCCTAACGACTTGTTGATGTTGGGGCTGACTGTTTAGCCTTTTATGTTCTTGGTCTTGTTGTTTTTGGGTCCTGGTTCCCTTAAGCCCGTTGATTTATGCAAAAAAAAAAAAATATATCTATGTGACCATGCAATGTAATGTTCTTGGAGTCCACGTGAAAAAAAAAAAAATCAAATTAAGATGGTTTAGTTTGTACTATATTCTTGCTAGACAAACATACTTGATTTCAAGTTATTTATAGTGTACTAATTTTAAGTCTCAATTGAAAAAACATGAATTCTAGATTTATCTTTTAAGGACTCCTACAATAATTATATCATTAAATAACATTAGTACATCACGAGAATACAAGATGAGTTGAGTTTTAGGTCAATCTCCAAATGATCAGCAATTCTTATTTGTTCTATAGGCCAATCTAACCCCCAAATTTTGTTCGGAAATTTTTCCCGGCCCTAATTAAACATTACAAACATTGAACTTTTAACTCTACCTATATTCTATGCCCGATTTCTATCCCCAAGCAGAACTCTAATGATAGCTATCACTTGGACAATTCATTTTCGTGCACATCTCAAGATAGTAACTCAACACATAGGTCGAGCACAAGATACTTTTCCTTATTTTAATTCTCTTTTCCTTTCTTGTTTCTTAGTCATTAACAAGACATGAAACATTACCTAACGAGTGAGATCGACGTGACAAACCCAACAAAAAGTAGAAGCAAGGGTCAAGCAAAACGTTTTCATTTCTTCACCAAATCGTGTCTTTGCTTATCCTCTAATCAACTGATACTATTTACCGTCTTGCCAGTTAGTTACAAGCCGATTCCCAGTCTTCACTTGAAAACCGGCAAAGTGGTCACTGATCAGTTGCCTATAATCTAACTCTATGAAACTCATGGAACACAAGGAAGTCTTCTTGTGTTACATCATCTTCTTTTGTTGATTTGGACAACACCAGACGACAGAATTCTTCACCACCACCGTCGCTGCTAACTACCAACACCACCCCGACCATCCCCAATAAAGCCCACAACCACTGCCCACAACTGTCATCAGCTCCATCATCACCAGCACTACACAGCATGACCAGTCCCCCATCCATCCAAGACAAGCACATACAACCATTTTTCACTTATTGACAGTTTGACACCACTTTGGGTCTTTTCCTCCTTGTCCATGGAGGAACAGCTCGATGAACCATTTACAATTAATGGCACCTATCCTCCTTAGACAGAATAAACAAAAGACAATGTTCATCGAGCTAATCATCACTGTACAGTGTTTTAAGAAATAAACCCTTTAATCTGATGGTAGCCAGATATGAGGATTTTCCATGATCCCATCGCTTAATCTTTTCAATTCCAATTTCATTTTACCTAAATGATTCATGCTTTCCACATTAGCAGACCAAGAAATATCTGACACACTGAAACATAACTTGACGATCAAACTAACCAACCATATCAATAAGAGAAAGAAAGAAAAAAATTAAGTTATCCAAGAGGAGATGCAAAACTACGAAGAAAATTAATCTAGAGATAGAAAGAGGGACTTCTCCTCAAACATAACAAAATCCTTTCTATGAAAAGTATGCCTTATTTCAGTATTACTTCTACAATAATGTTAAGAAAAGTGTCATACCTTCAAGTTTCAAAACAGAGATGAGTGACTAAGAAGGCAAACAAGGAAACAACCAAAGTTGAAGTACCCTTATTTATTTCTTTGCATCTTCCTCTTTCATCTTCTTCTCCCATCTGCGTTTCTTGTAGTCGAGCAGCATGTCTGGCATCTTCTTCATCAATTCAGCAGTATTTGCTCGTTTTTCAGCAGATATTCTATCACATTTATGACCCTTCCTTTTGCTTCTCATCTCTTTCCTAGCTGGATCATAAGGCCAATCTTGACCTGCAAGGAGAACTTCCTTCCGGAGACGAGCCCGATGACGAGCACTGATGCCTAGATTCTTCCAAGCTCCTAACTCCCAGTAACCCCATACACCTTTTGAGAGCTCATCCTTGTATTTCACCAGCTTCTCTTTCCACGGATACTGGTACTCCCCGATCGCTTTCACGACGGTTTGTGCTGCTTTCCCTGCCATTATCTGGTTTTCAAGATATAGATGCTACTTCATGCAAGTCCTGCAAATGTGGAAAGTGTAGAGACCAATTGATTACGGAGGTGATAATCAAACTGTCAGCTAAAATTGATGTGCGATCGACTTAGGTGTGATTTGGCAACAAAAATTAGTACAAGTGCTTCTCCTTTTCAAAAGAAAAGTAAAATAAAGTTCGTGTGGAAAAACACTTACAAATCAAAGAGAAAAAAGTAGTTTCTTAGTCCTATTTGTAATTTTATCTTTTCTTTCTTCAAGGCACTTGATTTTTCTTATCCTTCTCCACTACACATGGAAATGGGCCATGTTATTCCAAAGAAAGTACCACTCCCATCTTAAACTACGTCTGCGCTTCTGCAAATTTTCAATTTCATCGTAATTCTTGTTTCAAAAAAAAATTCAGATTTTAGGATTGGATAAGAAATATTTCTATCTGATTCAATTGAAAAGTATAAAACGCGCTCTGCAAATATGTCCATTACCAAGAAATATTTCTATCTGATTTAATAGAAAGAAAGACTGAGAGATTACCTGCTGTAGAACGAAAATGGAGGCTAGAGAGAGAGAGAGAGAGAGAGAGCAAAAACCCTAGGCACGAAACTCGTTCTCTCTCTTCTGTTCTAATTTGAAGTTACAAATCTAAAGGCACCCAACTATTTTGACTCGAACGCCTTGAGGCGTTACAGCCCAATTCGTACGAGTTGGTGTATAAAGACGCACGTCTCAAAAGTCATGCACAAAGCATACGCCTTGACTCGAAGCGTGTCTGCATCGAGGCGAAGCGCACCTTGATGCGCACGCATCACTCGCTTTTTAAAACACTCATTCCATATATAAATTCGAAATTTCGAAATACAACCTTAGATGATTAATGTTAAAAAAAAATCTGTTATGATTCTCATATTTAGGAGAACAAATCAAAGAGTTTCAATTCATCCTAACCTAGAAACACAAGAACAAACTCACAAAATCAAAGATTCTCTCCAGAGAAACTATAGACATTACAACTGTTGTCTAATAAAATAAGTTGTCAACATATATATCAAAGAGAAACACTAGAGAAGACTCTAGAGAGAGAAAGGAACTCCACCAGGATGACAAGCGAGAAGAGAATCAAACACTTAGGAATCAATTTCATCTTCTTGAAATTTAGTTTGTTGCTAGCAATTGGAATTTATTTGAACTCGATGTTACCTGGCACACGCATTGTTTGGTACATGTTGCGGGTACCGCTACGCGGTATGCTACCATGTGAGTATCGAGTGCGCTTGGGGTATACCCCTAACCCCTTCCATACGCTATTTTCTGTTGTCATAAGTTTTAAACTATTTTTCGAACAAAACAATTCACTCTTTCTGATGCATATATAGTATATACACCAAATTTAAGACATTCGATCTACATAAAACTTAAAATCTTATCTAGCTAAATAAAAAAATCTTGTAGTTAACTGCTCAACTACTCGAGCTTATTTATTTTGACAAAGAAATTGGGTTACTTAAGATAGAGAATTCCGGTACACCAAATTTAGAGAACTGAAACGAGAACCCACTAAAAAAAGATACGGGAAATTGGGTACGTGGTACGTGAAGGGGGTAAATTATCTGGTCACATTTCGTTTTTTCTAGTTCAACTAATTGATTATTTGTTGTGAAATTGATATAAGATCGAGTGCTTTCACGGTAAGGTCAAGATTTTATATCTTATCATCTTTTACTATGAATCCACAAGTAACCATTTCAAACCTAAAAACAAGAAGGGTAGGGCAATAGCTTGTGTGGTTGTCGTATAAAGAGGAAGAAAAATGTATACGAATCAAGTTTCGTAGAGGAGATTTCGCACAAAAATTGGGAAGAGGAGGAATAAACTATTTGTAGAGAAGAAAACCATAAAACATTATTTAGATTCTCCGCAAAAACATGACGACTTTCCTCCACAATAAATCTCTACGGTTATGGTCATACTTTTTCTTTTTGTCTGAAACTTAGTTGATGGATACAAATGGTGAAAAAATCTACATGAAGCTATAACAACAGGGAACTAAATTTTAAACCCAAATTGCTAACTTGATTGTGCATTGAGTTAGTAACTTCTACTTGTTCCTTCTCTTAGTACTTCGTTATCATTATAAGTTTATAACGAACAAAAGTCAAATTTCTATTATTTAGACATTGTAACAACTCTAATACATAAAAAATAAACCAGCTGAAATTTTGTCGAGAAATGAGTAGTTAGGCATCAGGCTGTAAGACTCTCGGCAGAGTATATGGGTTTTTTGTTTTTGAAATTTTGAATGAAAGTATAATGTTAGATAGAGCTATCTATTGTAGGTCAAAAGATTGATCAACATATCACATCAGCATCAGATCGACATAAATGTTGACAGTTGTATCACGAAGGACAACAGATTCAAAACCAAACTGACGTAAAATCTGTAGCAAACTGGTCAGGCTTAAGGAAAAAAATTGTGTGGGCGATCAAGAATTAGGGTTTAAAATGAAGTTAGTACATATACCTCCATGAACATTGTAATGTTCAGAGAGTATTAAAAAAACAAGAACTCGCCCTCTCAAATTGATTAGCCTCCTCAGTCGTCACTCACTATGTGTTCTATTCATTAAAAACCCTAATTAAATACTAACAATGTTAGCAAAACCCTAATATCATTCATCCTTAAAACTTCCAAACAGAAAAAACAAAACCTAATTGCTTTTAAGAAAGCGAACGGTTTCACATATCAATAGGGTTCTTAGAGGATGTAGAGTAAACTATGACAACTGATTGCAGTTGCTTCTATTTGAAAAATCCCCAATTGATACAAAAAATATGAACTTCAACATCAGAAATACTAACAAAATAAGATCAGAGCAATGCAATCATAGTTGGAGTCTAGAGTGGAGTCTAGAGAGAGAGGGAGAGAGAGGGAGAGAGAGAGAGAGAGTACCTGGTCGGATGCTGCTGACCAGTCGGTTGCTCGACAGTAGTGGTATTGCGATGGTAGTGGAGAAAGTGGAGATAGAAACGAACCGGACTTGTGAGAAAACGAGATCTATAGATTTTCTCGTAATGTACCAGAACGCCTCAAACATCTAGGTGCCAAATGTTTAGACCTAGCCTTTGGGGCGTCTAAAAATGTCTCTAGGGAAGGGGGTGGTCCGTCTCAAACCCGCCCCATTGGCATCCCTATACAAGACAAAGGAGACGTGGAGGAGGATTTCCGCAAAACCCTTCTCCAGTGTTGCAAACTTTCATGGGCGACCGAACACAAAACCCTCTATCTTGAGATACAGAACCCTCGAGGATGGTTTCGCTTGAAACCCTCCTCAACGTCTCTTTCGGCTTAGACGGAGGGGGCTCCAGCTGCCCATTATCTCTCCTCTCACTGTTCTAGCAAAAGGAAGTATTCGCTTTCGCTGGAAGCCCCTTGGTCTGAGACAAAGGGACCTCGAAGCGGATTTCCAACGAAACCTTCCTAGAGGGTTCAGGCTTCCCTGGTGTTCCAGCCAGAAAATGTTCGAGGAGGGTTTTGCGAAAAATCCTCTTCGAAGTCTGCTTCGTCTCAAACGAAGCGGGCTCTGGCAGAAGTAACCATCCCTTTGCCAGAATACTAGGATAAAGATAGAACGAGCAAGAGAAATATAGGTAGATAGAGAGAGAGAGAGACATAATGAGCAGAAAAGATAGAGATATAGAGTGAAAGGGAAAGAAAGATGAGAGAACATGCACATGAGATAGAGAGGAGAAGAGAGAAAGACATAAGGAGATAGAGGGAGAGAAATAGATGGAAATGGTGGTCGTATGCGGTGTTAGTCGGAGGTGATAGATGGTGGTCGAGGTGGAAAATGAAGATTAGGTGACAAAAAACGAAAAAAGATCAATTTTTGAACGCGAAAGGGAGTTTTCCTTATCAGATCTAATTGACCTAAGTATTTGTCTTCTTTCTTGGTGGGTGCTTATTCAAAAAGGACAATGTATAATCCAAATAAAAATAAGCCCTTTCCTCTCTCATCCTCTTGTCCTATAATATAACATTTTCATGAATTTTGACTATGTCTATTAGAGAAAGTGAAAAATGGATCTAAGTGTGAGTGTGAATGGCCGTGAGTGTAAGTAGATATTGGTCAAAATCGTGACACTTGGCATGCACTTAGATGTTTAAGGCGTTCTCGTACTAAAAAGGGTAAAAATGGGTCTAAATGAACTATCGGGTCGGGTGAATTCGATAATAGACGTCTGTTGGCATTCCAGCCTTCCTTACCCTTTCGGAGCCTACCCGAAAGAGAATCCAGTACCTCTTGGTCGTGAATATCTGAATAGGACGAACGGGTGTCGTGGATATCTTTGCTTTACAACAAAAAAGTTCGAATTAGGCTCGGTCCACCGGAATGTATATTAGCCATATAGGAGATCTTCCATGTTGGGGTAAGGCATCGACAAGATGAAAGAATTTTGCTTCTCTTTTTCGATTTCTTCTCTCTCATTCTCAAATTCAGCTTTTTAATTTTCATCACTCGCTCTTCTCATGAGCAACATTTGGGAGAATTTTGCTAGATATTATGTCGGTAAGATGAACCCAGTGTTATGGTTAAATTGTTGGAACGATGAAACTGATGTGTAACATAAGGCATCGACAGGATCCTACAGACAGATAACAAAGAGCAACATTTGAAGAGAATTTTGATAAGTTTCTCGTCGGTAAGATGAAACATATGTTGTACTCAAACTGTCGGAAGATGAAATCGATTTGTAGCATAAGACATTGGTAGCTTTCTGTCGACTTATAATGTAATCTGTCGGACTGGTACCTTTGATAGGTTACCTTTATGAAGTTTTTTATTTTTCAAGAATAACACCGCTTTCGCTGAAAGAAAAATTGAAAACGAAGATTCATGTAATATTTCTATATCTTTTTAGAGTGAGTGATTCTTCCATCCTCATAGTTTTATTTGGATAAAAAGAAGAATGTGAAGTTTCTCTATTTCTCATGACTTTCACCATTAAAACGCCAACAAAAAGCTTTAATAATTTGAATGTGATCTTAGAGGAAGATAATTGTTTAATTTCAAGATGTTTTCACCGACAAAACACGTTAAGTGGTCGGGTAGTGAATATGGTTAATGGAAGAACTCCTAAGTTTTGGGAGCAGTGAAAGATTTTAGGTATTTTTTTAATCTGATAGGCCAATACTGTGTGAGTGAAATTTGACTCGATCAAGGCAAATTGACTAGGTCTATTCGAATGTGAGTGTGGAAAAAATTGTGAATGTATATAATATTTTCCAAAACCAAATATCCTTTTGTAAAAGTGCTTCTTAAGGGAGAACGTTTATAGGCGCCTCTCCCTTTTTCTTTTAACTTGAGGCTAACTTTTTCTCTTCGCAGCCACGAGAATTGCCAAGAACGGAGATGGGCCTGAGTATAAAAAAAAAAAGAAGAGGTGCCTTTAGGGGCACTCTTCTTAAGGTTGCAGTAAAACAATATCTCGTCTCATTCTTGGCGTGGTGCCTTATTTTTTAGGTAAAGAAGAAAAAGTAATCCAAAATAAGAATTTGAATGGAAAATCGCATTTCTTTTTAGTTAAAAGAGGAGAATCGCATTTTACTCTCAGACAAGTTGTCTGGACAAATGAGTTTTTTTGTTATTAATTTTAATATTTTTTATATGAACTCGAGAGCCATTACGTCATTACTTAGCATAGATACGTCATGAAATGAATTAGCTCAATTGCTACAAAGACATCTTATTAGTTTTATTCATGTTATCTTAACTTTTTTATGAGGTCCGATTTGGGTATCCATTCAAAACCCCAACACTAATATCCATCATTTAATCAAATATGGAACTGAAGCAGACCTGGCTTTGATTCCAGCTTTCCCAACTCTAACATTCCCTAACCATTGCTATTATTAGTGGCCTTTACCCAAATTATCATGGCATAATCAATAATCATTTTCAAGATGGGGGTATTGGTGAAAATTTCAATATGGGTAGTAGTCATGATCCTAAATTGTGGTTAGGAGAACCAATTTGGAAAACTTTGGTTAACCATGGATTCAAAGCTAACACTTTTTTCTGGCCTGTTTCTGAGGTAAAAATAAAAAGAGGATTCTTGGACATGATTTTCAAACTTCTGTAAACATTTTAATAGTTCAATTCAATTTGAAGAAAAGGTTGATTCAATTTTAATTTATTTTGATCTTGATGAAACCCTGGATGAACTTGTATTTTGATGGCCCAGATAATCTAGGTCATAAATTTGGACAAGATGATCCTGAAATCACAAAAGCAATGTCTAGAATTAGTAAAATGATTGGTGGATTGAATAATGGATTAGAAAAGATAGAGTTTTGAAGACGTTAGTATTTTAGGGTGTGTTTGATATCTCCCATTTCCATGGAAATAAAAGAATTTCCATGGAAATAGGTATTTCCACCGTTTGATACGAAGTGTAATTCCATGGTTTTAATTCCCTAGAATCTATTTCCATAAAATAGTCCACTTTTAATTCCTTGCTCCCCCCTCGGAATTAGTTTCCATGGAAAGTCAAAAATTAAAATTAAAATATTTTAATATATTCGGATACTTGAAATCTAATATTTATCTCAATATATGTTCAAAATGATATTTTTACCCATAAAATTTAGCAAAATAAATTTTTACTTACACCAAATGACATTTTTGTCCTTCTTACCGAATGACATGTTTACAAAGCTGTCAAAATGACATTTTGGATTTTTGTAGTCAAAATTATATTCTTACCCTTTTATAATATCAAATTGACATTGTACCTTTATGTTGTCAAGATGACATTTTTACCCTCGTATAATATCAAATGATATTTTTACCTTTAAATTAGTAAAGTGAAATATAATTGAAAACATAAGGGTAAAAATGTAATTTAGACAACATAAGGATGAAAATGTAGTTTTCGCAAAAGTAAAAATATCATTTAGATTACCAAAAGAAATAACAGAGTTCGTAATTCCCCGAAATAATATATTCGTAGAAGTTAGTTTCGAACTAAATATTAAAGTTCGTAATTCCACAAAATAATAAATGACTACCAAACGAAAGAACTCTTATTTCCACGGAGTAAATTCCGTGGAAGACTTTCCATGGAACTCTTGTATTTCCATGGAATTGTTTCCCTGATATCAAACACAACCTTAAAGATACTCAAGTTAGCCACATAGGAAAAAGAATCTCAATTGAGACTCAACACATAAGCGAAATAAGTTTTTTTTAAGTTTTGCATTGGAGATGCTCTGAGATTGAATTAGAAAGGGACCACTATTCTTTCAACCAAAAAATGAAGGAATAGTCCTAATCCCGCCCCACTTACAATCTTACATCTCTCTGTCATGGTTGGAGAAAGAATTAGCCCCCCACTTACATCCCTCTATCGTGATTGGGGAGAAAATGCATCCAGATGACCACTAACAACATTACCCATTCCGGGTAACAAAAATGAACTTTCAACAGAAAAAAAAATAACAAAAATGGAAGGAGAGCGACGGCCAGCTAGCACGCCATTAATGTTTGTATGGTATTTTTTCAGGTTTAGTCCGCCTTTTTGGATTTCTTTCCTTTTGCCCCTCCCTACTGTATCAACTGGAACCATTGATCAAAGGTCTAGATGTTAATCTCCCAAAATTAATACATAAGCCCAACCTTTGTTGGATGTTTTTTTTGGAAAGTGACTATGAAAGTCATTCGAATGACATTTGATAGATCAAAGATGTAATAAACACGATAATCGTCGAATTAAACCTTGAAATAAAAGGGCCTAAAGCTCAACTAAACTACTGGCCTAAAGCCCAAAGAAATAAACGACCTAAAGCCCATCCGACTACACTATTTATACATTTAATATCCCAAGTTCAATAAACCATGGATTCCACCTCCATTAGGAATCGAACCTGAGACTGATGAGACATGAAAATGTCTATATGAATCTCTTAACTGGAGCGAGTTAGTCCATTTCGAGCAGTTACTCTGATGAATACTTATTTTTCTTTTTCAGGTGTCTTTGCAGGGGCTTAATGTGAAAAACAAACGAAATGGAGAGAAATAGATGTTAGGGGCATTTTGGTCATTTTAATGACAAGGGTATTTTGGTCGATATTAGTGCTCGGTTGAAAAGTACAGTCCAAGACGAATCCGTGGGTGAAGACAGAAGTCAAATCGAAGTCCGGATGCGAAAACTAGGACGGGTCAAAGTTTGGTTCAAAACCCGTTCACCAAGTCAACTGGAGGACACGTGGCACGCAAGAAGGACTGAATTACACGGCTTCCAAAGCTACACGGGATATATTCGGTCATTTAGGCGGGCTCTCGGGATTTCTGAAGTCTTTGATTTTGTGTGACATGACATAATATAATACCGTCAGTTCGAGTGCATCTAACGGTTGGAATTAATTATGCTCACGTGGGTTGATATGGACTTGTGGTACAACATATTATACTACTTCTTGATGCACCAAATAATACTCACATAAACAACCTACAAAATAGCACGGATTGGCCACGAATTAGGGAGGTAGTTGTCATCCTTCCTCTTTCTCTCACATATTTCTTTTTACATAACAACATAAATAGGAAAGTTCAAACATTTTGCACATTAGAGAGAAAGAGAACAGCTGGAAATTTTTGGAGATTGAGTTAGACGAAATTGATATCAGAGATTAAGAGCAAGATATGGAAAGACTTCTTCTATCCGTATCAAAAGAAATCGAAAAGGATTTGGTAGAAGATTTAGAAAGAGAGAATGTTTATCTAAATGGAAGGAAGAGCTGGAAAAAGATGAATTCGGTTCTGATTTCAGTAGAGAACAAGTGATCTGAGGACTGATTTGAGAGAGATTTCTTACTGATAAATGGGTTGGAGAGATTTTTACTAGTGAAGGATTCGGTTCTGATCAAATATTTACAGAGGGAGAAGGCATATATGGAGATTTAACAGAAATCTTCTCTCTCTACTTTCTCTCACATCTTTCTAAATGTACTGTTTATAGTAGAAAGAGAGAGGAGAAGATTTTGATACAGAGATATCTAGAATTTTCAGATGGATTCAGAGCTCGGATGGGAGATAAACAATATAGAAGAAAGAAATATTTTTCAGAAGGAAAGAAAGAGATTTAGGTGTTCTATTTTTTTTTAATGTCTGAATCTGAAATTGCTGAATCTGAATTTGCTGAAATGAATTTGCTGAAGCTGAATTTACTAAATTATTTTAAAATTTTGATGTTTGTTTTTTATGTCTGAATTAATAAGTCTGAATTATTCTTTTGACATTTATACTCTTATTACATGTATTTAAAAATCATAACCTAAACCATAATTTCTCTAGCCCATGCCTTTTTTATAAAAAGAAACAGAAAACCCTAAAGTCATTTCTCTCTCTTTCTCATCTCTCTGCCTCCTCCTCCCTCTTTCTCATCTTTCTGCCATCTCCCTCTCTCTCATCTCTGGTCGCCTCTTTATCTAACGAGCCGCCCCTTTCTCTAAAAAGCTGCCTCTCTCGAATGGAATACATACACGGCAACGGATTACGTCTGATCTTTGGCGAAGTTGAAGATTCATCCCTATCTCTCTCTGTCAGATCCGAGACGCTGGTGTTTTGGGGTTCGAAGACAAGACTGATGAAACATGCATCAAAAATCACTCACTGATAACCTAATCTTCCATGGCCGATCCCGGAAAGAACAATTACTTTCTATTCATCTCTTCTGATTTGTTTTCTTGGCGAATTCTAAGTATTTGAATCTATCTTTTAATCATGCAAAGTTATGATTTGTTGTTGGTTTCAGTGTGTGGTTTCACTGGTGGTGGACAACTCGATGGTGGTGGTGGGCTCGGTTGGGGGTTTTAGTAGTGGTGGTGGGCTCGGTGGTGGTGGTGGGTTCTCGGTGGTGGTGGTGG
>BEHA01000634.1:441102-501168 GCA_002897215.1 Eschscholzia californica subsp. californica | reverse complement strand
ATTTTCCGGGGGTATAAGTGACATTTAACACATTTCAGATATGGACTTTTGGTTTCAGACTTGTTTTGAAGTCTGAAAAATATGGACTACTTTTCAGTCAATTCAGACATTGACCTAATTCAGAAAATATTTCAGATTTTCTTAAATAAAAAAAAAACAAACATCTGAAATCTGAATTTGTCCCAATTCAGATTTCAGATTTGAAAAGTTAAAAAAACAAACAACACCTTAGAGGGGGACTGCAACTATTTGCTTATTCTTCTCTATATATGTATCACAGAGAGCAGCCATTTATCTCATCTTTTAGAGGGTCAGGAGTGAGACTGAAACACAAATTGGTTATGTTCTTCTTCTTCTTCTTTGGGCTTCAATAAAAATCTATAGAGACAGAGAGAAGAAGAAGATTAGTAATAGAATTTGTCCCTGATTTGAGAGAGAAAGCATTCTTGGGAGAGGAGATTTGGGAGTTATCTTGTCTTAGTTTTTATTTTTCTACTTGTTAAAGTTACAAAGAGATAAAGAGGGTTTGTGAGAGACCATATTCTTTGTAGTTTTGCTTGTATAACTATTAAACAAAGATGAGAGAAAGGTTTTATAAAAGAAGAAGTTTTGGTTAATTTTGTTTTGATTAATGTCTTTGTGAGAAGAGACATTTGCAGAAGTCTCAACTTCATCTTATCAACAACTTCCCATCACCTCCACCATCATAGGATAGCAATTTGGAGAAACACCAAGAAGTCTATTCTCTGGTGATCTTCTTTATCAGTTTTATCTTTGATTTTGTATTAAGAATACTTTTTATAATTGTGATGATGTTTTTTTTTCCTTTGGTTACCATGAGTAGCTAATTCTCCATCTAGAGTGGAGGAGGAAACCCATAGGAAATCTTTTGGTACATGTTTCTCAATCGGTTAAACTCTTGTATTTGCGATTCAACGAACATTTTGTTATTTTTCATCTATAGTTCTATTTGATTTATTTTCATTGTTTATGCTTTTGGTTTGATATATCATGCTTGAGTGAAATCTTTTTGATGATATATGCTTATTGATTGATAAGCAATAGTTAAGAAATCTATAGTTCTAAAGAGAAAATGATTATGATTTTTATGTAATGGTGGTAACATGCTTAATCGAACAATTTTCCGGAATTCGGGTAGTTCATTGTCTTGAATTCGAGTTAATAAAAGAGAGATTCTGCCGGTTAATTACGTGTATTTAAAAGTGATTTTATGTGGTCGATTCCTAAACTCTAGACTTCCCCCCATCTTAATTTAGTTAGATTTAATTTATGTTTATTTATAATTATCGTTCTCATCAATTAAAAAACCAAAATCATATTTAGATTAGAATAGGTTTGACTAGTCTTTTTGGATCGACCCGGTCTTACCGGAATTATTACTTGACGCCCGTATACTTGCGGGTGGATAGGGGTGGCAATTTGGTCCGAACCGGCGGGTTTTCCCCCGAACCCGCCCCTAATGGAACGGGTTTTACCGCCCCGTTTATTAAATGGGACGGTAATGGTATGAAGATAAATCCATTTACCGGGTTCGGGGTGGGTTTGGGATTAGGTAGTAAAACCCGCCCCGCCCCGATTAAATATGTTATGTTATTTTATATACAATAGGTTTCTAAAACTTTTTATCTTATATCATCAATTTAACTATTTTATATTTTATATTATGTAATAAGTTATAGTGTTTACAGTTGATAAAACCAAATGTTAAAAGTTTTGTTTATAATATTTATATTATCTTGATTAATCTAACTTATTTGAAATAAAAATATGAAATTTATGTTTAAATCCGACCCGCCCACACCGTTTCATGTTAAACGGGGCGGGGCGGGTCGGTAATGGTTAAGTAATTTCTAGTCGGAACGGGTATGGTAATTAAATACCCACCCCGATTAACTATTGGGACGGGAATGGTAAAACCCGTTTATTAACGGGGCGGACTTGGGAAAGAGGTAACCCGTCCCAAACCCGCCCCGTTGACATCCCTACGGGTGGAGACCTATTTAGGAAACTTTCTAGGTCCATCAGAGACCTCGAGAGGTTTTGGAGTTAATGTCAACACTTTCAACCACTTGGGCAACCAAGTGTTGACGCCTTTTGGATGTTAGATTTCTTTTGTTGATTTCTGACCGTAATAATTCAATACCCTTGATAGATCATACTCCATTATCTAGTTTTATGAATCATACTCCATTATTAAATAAACGTATTTTGTTTAATTTTGTTGAATATTTACAATATCATTAAGGGTTTGGTTTCTGCTAAAGCATATAATATCTCTCTATTATTGGGTTCTTTGGGTTTTGAGGTGCATTTTTCTCATGGATCTTACTAGTTTGTATTGTGAACTTATCATTTTTGTTTGATTTCGCAAGTTTTCCAATGAGATCTTAAAATTCGTCTTTCTTTTTAGGTAAAGATGTTGAAGTTTGTTGCTTCTGAATATTGATTTACTATTAATTACTGCTCCAAGTGCTGAATCTGATAATCTTGATAGGTGAAAAATGGTAGGTCTTGCTAGACTAACTGTCATGGGACAAAATCTTGCCCTAAACATTGTTGAGAAAGGGTTTCAAACCTTTGTCTACAGTAAAACAACATTCAAGGCCGACGAAACTATTGAACAAGGTAAACGAGAAGGAAACATCTAGCAAGGGCTTTTGTCTTTTAATTTTGGTAGATGTTCAAAAATATAAAGAAAGAAAACTTGGTTTTTTTTAAAGAAACCTCGGTCGAAGTCAAGAGGAAAAAGAAAGAGAAAAAAAAATCTTTCTCTCTCTTCTTTTCCTTCCTTCTTCTTCCACTCTTTTCTCCTCTCATATTCTCTCTCTCTATTCTGGTCGGCGACCCAGACCAACGAGATCTGGGAAAAACCCAGAAACCCAAACCTGGGAAAACCAGACCGACGACCGGCGAAGGGCTCCCCCCTTCGCCGGCCAGAATAGAAAGAGAGTGAGAAGAGAGAGAAAAAGAGAGAAGGAACGAGAAAATGAGAGGAGGAGAGAGAAGAAAAGACACAAATGTTTTTTTTAAGTATGAAGGTCGTAGGCCGACGACCTTATCGGAGAAGATGATGAGGCGGCGAGAGGGATGATGTGACAGAGAGAGATATGATAAGATGGAGGAGAGAGAGAGGACAACGCAGAAGGGTAGTTTTGGGGGAGGGAAAAAGAATTTAACGAACATGTGACGGTAACGGAAAAAATAGGGCCATCTGAGTATTTTCGATAAAGTAGGGGATTATGCGGGAAGCTTGTCATAAAGTAGAGGGCCATTTGGGTAATAATCCCTTTTTGTTTTTTCATTTTTCTCTCTATCTCGCTTTCTTTGGTACGTTGGCATGCAATAGAAAATAGAGTTTAAATGATGTTGAAGCTTACCAGATTTCATTTGGTTTTTCATAATCTCCCTACACGTTCTTATTCTTCAACTAATCTCACTTTATTTTACTCCTAAATTAGAATAATTGAGGACACGCCTCCATTTCAAAAGTCAAATTATTTCAATAATAAAACACTCCCAATCACTTACTTATAGTTTCCACTTTCTCTATCTAGAAATCAATTTTAAAAGCTCTGCAACACCTGAACTCTGTTTCTCTCAATTAATGGTTGATTTCTAAGACAACCCATAAAGCCTCTCCAATCATAAAGCAACCTATACTATCTAATCAAGAAATGTCAAAAAGCCATGGTGACTCTGTATCAAAAGATGGTATTATTACTATCAATGACAATGAAAAGCATGAGATTATTCCTAAACATGGAAATGGAGATGAAAATGGAAGAGAAGTAGAAGTGGGTTTAGGGTTTAATAGACCTCCTGTTTGGAGAGAATCAAGTAATGGGGAAGCAATTAATGTGTTTAAGTTTGAAGCAGAGACTCATCATAAAGTTGTTGATGATCCACCAACTATACTTATTAGTAAGTTTTTACATAAACAACAAGCTTCAGGTGAAATTTCATTAGATATGGATTTGGAAATGGATGAATTAGTTCAAGGTCAAACGACAAATTTTGTTAATGAAAAACCAAAGGGTAGTCACCCTAAAGTTGCTTTCCAATAATCTTCTCCATTGAATGAACCAGTTGGAAGACGAAAATCGAACGAAGAAGGTCATCAAGCACACAAACACCAAACCCAAAATCAAATTCGTGACGATGAAGTTGTAAGATGTACTTCAAATTCATCTATGAAAAGGAATTCAAGCTTGTTAAAGACAAAAAGTACTAAATCAAGGTTAATGGATCCACCATCAGAGAAATTGGATAAAAAATCAGGAAGAGTACAAAAATCAGGACAATTAAGATCTGGGTATTTAGGAAGACTAAATGATGATGAAGAAGAAGACCCATTTGCAGAAGAAGATCTACCAGATGAATACAAGAAAGCTAAGTTCAATACCTTAACTGTTCTTCAATGGGTAAGTCTTATTTTACTCTTAGGTGCCCTAATTTGCAATCTTACAATTCGTAAACTGTCGAAAAAACGAGTATGGGGTCTTCCTCTATGGAAATGGGAGCTGTCAGTTCTAGTTTTGATTTGTGGGAGATTGGTTTCTGGTTGGGGAATTAAACTTGTAGTATTCTTCATTGAGAGGAATTTCATTTGGCGAAAACGGGTTTTATATTTCGTTTATGGATTAAGAAAAGCAGTTCAGAATTGTTTATGGCTAGGTTTAGTTTTGATTGCATGGCACTTTTTGTTTGATCAAAGAGTAGCGAATGCAGTAGAAGATAAAAAAATACCATTAGTAATAACTAAGATTTTGATCAGTCTACTAGTAGCTACATTGTTATGGCTTGTGAAAACCCTTCTAGTTAAGGTTTTAGCTTCTTCATTTCATGTTAGTACTTACTTCGATCGAATTCAAGATTCTTTGTTCAATCAATACATTATTGAGACATTATCGGGTCGGCCGATGATGGAAATTCAGAAGAACCAGGAAGAAGAGGATGAAGTAATGGCTGAAGTTCAGAAACTTCAAAATGCAGGAGCTAAAATGCCAGCTGATCTTAGGGCTAAAACTTTGCCTTCAAAGAAGAGTGGAAGAATATTAGGAAATGGGGGACTTCAGAAAAGCCCTAAAGGTAATGCTAGGTCTTCTGGAACAATGGCAAAGGCTGAAGATAAAGGAATCACGATCGATCAACTTCATAGATTAAACCAGAAAAATGTGTCTGCTTGGAAAATGAAGAGATTGATGAGCATTATTCGTCGTGGGGTGTTGTCGACGCTTGATGAGCATATATATGATTCAAGCCATGACGACGAATCAACAGCTAAAATTAGAACTGAATTTGAGGCGAAATGTGCTGCTAGGAAGATTTTCAACAATGTGGCAACGACCGGGTCTAGGTAAGTCGTACTAGTTTTTCGACATACTCTATTTTCGTCAAGGTAAGCTATCCTGTTAAAATTTATTTATACCTAGATTTGTTAGGTTGCCTTGGGCCTCTCTTGCCCCTCAGCGGCATTGGGCCTCTCTCTGCCCCAAGTGGCCTTGGGCCTCTCTCTGCTCCAAATGGCATTGAGCCTCTCTTCCTCGGTAATGGAACTAGTGTCATGATATGGTTGTCTGATTTATGCCTATAAATTGGCAATGGTAGTTTCAGTTAGGAAGGTAGTAACTGCTTATTTTTCGATATCTTGTTCTAAAAGGTACATCTACATGGAGGATATAATGCGTTTCATGAGAGAAGATGAAGCCGAGAAAACCATGAGTCTATTTGAAGGAGAAACCGAAAGCAAGAAAGTTAGCAAGAAATCACTGAAGAACTGGGTGGTAACTATCTTACTCCGTTGCTCTTCGTCACTTGGAATTATTCTTCAATGTCTAAAAATAACATTGCTAATTTGCTATACAAACTAATCTAACGATTCACATTAGGCTTATCAGAAAGGAAATTGGAAATCCATGGACTGGTATGGAAAAAAGACGTACCATATCAACTTTCTAAGTGATTCTTTTGTCTAACCGGCCTTACTTTCAGGTTAACGCTTTCAGAGAGAGAAGAGCCCTTGCATTGACGTTAGACGATACAAAAACAGCAGTAAACCAACTACATCGAATGGTAGACGTTGTCATTGGCATCCTAATAGTGATTATCACGCTTATCATACTCGGAGTTGCAACCACTAAGCTTCTTGTCTTTATAAGTTCTCAACTTCTCCTAGTAGCTTTCATGTTTGGAAATACCTGCAAAATGGTATTTGAAGCTATCATTTTCTTATTTGTCATGCACCCCTTTGATGTAGGCGATCGATGTGAAATAGACGGTATTCAGGTAAATCCATATAATTTTCAATTTCGGGTACTAACTCAGATTATATATATTGCAATTTGGCATACTTTCTTGAGTTCTAACCCACCCAATACGAATTTTCAGATGGTAGTTGAAGAGATGAACATCCTTACAACAGTGTTCCTCAAATTCGATAACCACAAGATCATATATCCTAACAGTGTGCTCTCTACTAAGCCCATTAGCAATTACTATCGCAGCCCTGATATGGCGGATATAATCGACTACTGTATCCATGTCTCAACTCCTGCAGAAAAGATCGCTACCATGAAACAACGATTAACAATGTATGTGTTAAAAGTACTCGTATACTCCTTGTATAAATCTAGTCCCCCATGGATTACAGGTTTCGGGCGGGCTGTTGGTGGCAGCTTGGCAGGGCCAGTTCCTAAATGGGGTCGGTTTGGGCCCACGTAGCCCATAAACAGGCTGTTTCTAGGCCTGCACGGCCCGTATGGAAACTCTACCACTGATGACTAACATTGGATTGCAAAACCTTCTCACAACCCACTAACGGAGTTTTATTTGTATTTTTGTGACAGGTACATAGAGAAGAAGCATGATCATTGGTATCCTTCGCCATTAGTGGTAGTGAGGGATGTGATCGATCTAAACAAGCTAACGATCTCAGTACGGGTGACTCACCGAATGAATCATCATGACATGGCAGAAAGGTGGACAAGACGGGGACAGTTAGTTGAGGAGTTGATTAAGATCTTAAGAGAACTAGATATCGAATATCGAATGCTTCCTTTTGATGTCAATCTTAGAAACTTGCCCGGTTTGTCATCAAATCGCCTGCCTTCAACTTGGACTGCTTCTAGTTTATAATGCAGAAATCAACTCACTCATGATTCAGCAGCAGGAGCTGCATATGTCCTGGCAGCATGAGTTACAATGAGTCGTGTTGAAACTTCAGCCCATTTCTAAACGGGCATTAGCAGTCCACGGGGCTGAGATGTTGGCCCGACTAGGCCCGTTGCGGAACACTACCCATGAGTTATAAAATGTCTTATATTTCTATATTGTATTTATGTGTTGATTTCTACTCCGACGTATACAGGTTGTCAAATACTGAAAGAGTGAGATGTAACTAAGGTGTAAGGAAAGGTGTGAAGCTATATTGTTTCTGTGGTTGTCTGATATAGTAGTTGTATTGGTTAGGGCTGTACTCTTAAAGACAGATTTTTGCTATTCTTGGATACTATATAAGATTGTTGAAGTACCATCATTGAAGTTTCTTTTAAATATTTCATGGTCTTGGAGCAATGACCAACACTTGATAGGTACAATAGTCATGCTGTAGGTAGTCCAATTCGGGCATAAAGATGTCACATGACCACATCAACGGAGGGCGCCCTCTATCATTTATCAGAAACCTTATGTATCACTTGAATTTCTCTCAAGGAACTTTTCGGCCGATATTTTCAGGGCATCAATTGAGTGATAGAAGCAAGAAGATACATCATGTGATAGCCATTGTCAAGTCTGAGCAAGGTATCATTTATCAGAGGGGTATTTAGCGATACCCCCTCATCCCTGATGTCCAATTAGGGATACCTCCTTTTTTAATTGGATATTAGGGATGCCCCCTTTTGTGGACTTAAAAGTACATAACTACCCTTATTCGTATTGTTTCTTTTTTTTCTTTGATCTCTTATACCTCTTCGATGTTATGCTCGTCAACTTATTTTCGTTTCTCATAGTTTTTTTAAACATTTTTTTAATTTACCAACAGTATTTATCGAAAATTTAAAATTGATAAATCACAACAATTCGAAATAAAAATCGTAATTTATTTTTAAAAAATTAACTTTCTATTTGTTTTTTTATTTTACGTTAAAATTGATGTATGTGACCGATATGAAGAAAACCTCTTGATATCTATTGTTTTTTTATTAATTATAACTCGTATACATTTAAAAAATACAAATAGAAATTGAGGTTATGAACCGAACAAAAAATAAAAAAGTTTAAATGAAATTACAGAATGAACTTGCAAATGAGATTGCAAAATTCTTAGAACAAGCGAAATTAGAGTGTTATGTTAGTCGTGAATTTACAAACTAGATAGAAAAATTCACGAAAAGATCAAAGTTAGAGTGCTATGTCGGTCGTAGTGATATGAAAGGGAAGAAAAGAAAATATAATATGTCGGTCGTTGTGATTTATCAATTTTAAGTTTTCGATAAATGTTGTTGGTAAATTAGAAAAAAGATAGATAAAAAAAAATAAAGAGAATCGAAAATAAGTTGATAAGCATAACATCAAAGAGGTATAAGATATCGAAGAATATAAAAAAGTAATAAGAATAAGGGTAGTTATGTACTTTTAAGTATAAAAAAGGGGGTATCCCTAATATCCATTTAAAAAAGGGGGTATCCCTAATTAGACATTAGGGATGAGGGGGTATCGCTAAATACCCCTTTATCAGATACCTGAATTACCTAAACACGAATATCGAAGTTCACGAGGAAGGAGACCAGAACTTGAAAGTGAAGGAACATGTGATCTTATTAACAGCCATTATTATAGGAGCATTGTCTCTAAAGGGAGTGCTAAGTGTACAAAGAATCTTTGACAAAATCCTTGACTCGATGAGTTACACGGGTAAAAGAACGGTCCAGAACAACGTCAAACTTTGAAAAACTTGTTTTTCAGTGAAAATGAGTCATTGAGTCAAGGATTTTGTCATTGTAGTACTCCCAGTCTCTAAATACTCTTGTAAAAGGACAAGGCGGAAACAACAACCCCTTCAAGCAAAAGTTTCCTTATATTTGAGATTCTGTAAATATATTCGATCCGAGTACAAATGAACTCCTATTAGAAGCAGATAAGAGTCCAATTCTATCAATTAGGGAATGGAAAGGGACCAGGAAAGGGGCCAACGGGGTGCTGTCTTTATTGGTCAGGTCAGGCTGGTTCGAATCCCATTGTTCAGTAGGGCTACCGGTGTAGGCTCAGACTGGGTGCTTGAGAAATTCCTCAACCCAAAGCCTGCGCGAATTTCACATCAACGACTAATAACTGGTGCGCCAACTATTATATATCCAACAACTACAATAAGGTTGGTACTAGCCGAATCCAACCTGTGTTTACTAATGGGCAGTGCTTAGGTATACTCGAGTATAAGGCGTCACATGCACATGAGGACCACGATCTCGTACGGTCGGACCGTGTTCCAGAGCATTGGGCTTTCTTCTAAACCTACCTTCAATAAAATAGTGTCGGATTTCACATCAAATGAACCCGTTCTAAAAACCAGACACCTAAAGGTAGAGATCTAGAGATCCAAAAAGCCCGTAAACTACAGACAAACACGAAATAAAAACATGTAGAAAACAGGGGATATGAATAAGCCACGTCAAGTTTGCCATAATGTAAAAGCATAGAGCAACAAGTTGTTAAGTTTGATCAGAAATTTGTTCATAGAAGGGGTGGAGATCATTCTTTCTCCTCTCTCACCATCTTTCCTGTTTTCCACTAGGACTTAGAGAAAGGGCTCTGCGCTCCTCAATGTCTCAGAAGGCCCACTGGTTCTCCCACCTCACTCTCTCTTCCTCCTCAGGGGTGAAGTCATTTTCTATGCCGAACATCTCCCTGATCTCCTCTGGTGTCTTTCCCTTGATCGAATCGGCCACAGTTTGACATCCGAGGTCGAGCAAGCCCGCAATGTTCAGAAAATCTGCTGCCTGAAACACCATATTGCAGAAACAGAGAATGTCAAATAAAATACCAGGAGCAACCAAATAGAAAGTGAAAATAAGCCGAGATGGGGCACTGGCCAATTCTGCCACGGATATAACATAAACAAGGCGCCTGCCTCTGCCTACTATCTGCAATTGTATGTCTCGAATCATGAACCCTTGATTTTGCCTCATGGAACTCCTCGGCGATTTTCCAGAACATTTTGAGAGAGCATATGAACACCAAGAAGAGCCATAGAATACATAATGCAATATTATATTGTTGAGTAGTCAAGTAAAATCAAGTCAGAGTGAAGAACGTCGCGCTGTAGAAAAACATGTACATCAAAGTTTCATAAGGCAAGAGATCAACTTATATGCCTTATAAACATGCTTCGCTAATTCAAGAACGTAACTAACTCGATCATATTTCACTAATTTGAATGTTCAGATACTAGGAACAATTACGACTCAAACGCACACAAAAGTATAAAGTAATTGTTGGATATTGAAACTTACAAGTAAAAGAACATTTGCCCAATATCACCAACCAACCTAAGCAGTCAAGTCAGGTATCGACTCAGGACCAGGCAAGGGACAATCCCCGATCCTCGACGATCCAAGCCGAGTAACTCGACAAAAACTCGGCTGAAGGTTTCACATTTCTTATGCAGATCTCTATATTCATGTATATACTCATACATATGTATATGAAATGATAATATCATTTTATACATAAATCGCAAAATTTACTCTAACTATTCAAATTAAACTCCAACAATTCAAAATTTCACAAGCAAACACTGACTCAGTGGTTTGACACGGGTTCGAGTCGGGCTACCCCTGATATGATCCAATCCATGAGTATTGGATGGATTGGCCGATCCTAACTGCATAGCAACAACCTACTCTATACATGCTCTCATTAATGAACAACGCACAAAGTAATCCCTTCGAGGAACAAGTAGTTTCAAATCTGCAATCTAAAGAGATAATAGATATACCAATTCAAGGAAAAAAATGCAAATGCCTACACATATGGAATATGAAGACCAAAGATTACTATGTGAACAACCACAAGGAAAAAACTTTGGTTAAGGTCTTAAGGATGTACAACATTTCGTTATAAATTCCCGATTTCGGTGAAAATTTTCCAATTAAAAGCAGATAGACAATCTATTCTATCAACAGGTATTGAACGCCATATCACATGGATCTGTTATAAGAAGAAAAACCAACTGGAGGTAGCGAGAAAGGCCTTCACCCCTATTTAGACATCCACACAATAAAATCATGACCAAGATCATTAACAAGGATAGTATGGATGATATGATCATAACAATCAGAAAAACAAAAGTGAACTATCAGATCAAGAAATCACAACAAGATCTAGGAGCATAAAGAAGAAACCCTCACAAGTATGAGATAAAAAGTCGTCTGCTGATCCACCTTCATGAACTCAGAATCCCAAGTCTTTAGTTCTTCAATGGCGGCCGTGTCATTTTCCTTTGGACACTCAACATGTTTCTTGCAGTAGTCAATAACCTTTGCCAAGATCTTGCCCTTTATGCCTGACAACAATATCTCGTTACCTACGCACTCCTCAATCATGTCCTTTAGTGTCACAGACTTAAGGGCGACAACCTCCTCAACATCGAAAGTTTCTCCATCGGAACTCTTCAAAGTAAATTTCTTCGACATGATTAGAAACCCTAATTCTAGCTGCTGTTGTTGAAAATGAAAATAACAACTCGTAAACCCCAATTAGGAGTCTATTTATAACCTTTCTTCTCAACCCTAGCCCCTAGGATATGTTTCCAAGTATAACATTCTTGGGAGAAGATATCTCGTTAAAAACTATGAGGACTCGTGCGTTACACGTCTCTTCTTTCTCTTTAGGCAAGTTCTCTTCTATGCACGATTGCACGCACATTGAGTTAGTAAAATCTACTGTTGAAGTTCTCAAATTTCTAAGCTACAATCATTACATACAAACTTGTTCTTACCTCTAGTAACCCGGTTGGCGATCAATGCTAGCGCACAGTCCTCATGAGTCACGAGCGCAGCATGGGAAGATCAGTTGGCATCCAAGAAAAAAAGACTATGATTTCAGCAACTGAATTTCATCAAGAGATGAGTACATCAAAAGATGAATCTAATGCCGGATAGCTTAAAAAGAGCACACAGTCTGTGGTGTTCATCTTCAGGCATGCTATTATGTTTTAAATATAGATAGAATATATAGAAGTAAAATCAGTAACCTAACAAGCTCCCAACATTCTAATTTATAACGGCTAAAAAGGCATGGGTGAAGGGTGATAAACAATTAAGCTTCACAATCAAGTTCCTCGTATAGCTTCATAATGATTCGTTCATTAAGTAGCATATACAAGTGACATTAAAGGATTTTTACATTTGGAGAAATACACATACGGTGACCACATTACGAGTGCCCTAGAAACGAAAATACACGAATTGTTAATCGAACCCCTAATTGGGATACCTATAGTATTGTCAACACAGACCAAGAAACCTAATTTCACTCATCCAATAATCTTACCAAATGAAATAATCATAAATATCTTGTAGATTACAACCACTGGACAAAATCCAATCCCAAAAAGCAAACTAAACCTAAGAAATTTGTGAACTTTGAAGTCACAATACGATTACCTAAAGTACTCAGTTATTTCCAAGCCTCCTATATGCATAGAACAATTAAAAAGAATATCATACATGCCAAAGGAATTCCTAGCACCATCAAATTTTCAAGAAATCAAAGACTGGGAACTGTGCATATTGGGGGAACTCCTACACATTGAGCAGATTGATTACTTATAACAGTGCTAAATTCAAAAGAGAGAGAGAGAGAGAGAGAGAGCATAGTTATCCTTAGGCAGTGACCGAGGTAGAGAAGGAGCTTGGGGAGTGATGATTCATGTTCTCTATTTTCAGCTCGAGAGAGAGAAGAGAGTACGCGGTATCTTAGTGATGGTTCTAGTGACCTACTGACCAACGGTATCTTATGCCTCGGGTTTTTCAGGTGTTGTATTAGGTTTATGTTCTCGCTTTCCACGAAGAGAGTCCAGATCGACTCTGGTCTGATTTCCGTCATGGGGACGGAGCATTCTGTCACGAAGTCCGCCAGTGTTTGACCTTTGATTGTGCTTCGTGGTATATACTTAATATCGTATTCGCTGAGCTCCACTGTCCATTTCGTTAACCGTCCATATAGATCTATATTCTACAACACGTTCTTGAGAGGTGGGTCTGTCTGCACTATCATGGCATGTGCTTGGAAATATGGTCGTAGTTTTCAAGCCGTCAAGACATGTGCATAGGTTAGTTTTTCCACCGTTGGGTAGTTCAGCTCTGCCCTGCTTAGTACTTTGCTGATGAAATACACTAGGTGCATTATGCCATCGATTATTTTTATTACCACCGCGGAGACCACTTCTTTTGATGCTGCCAAATAGACGGTTAACTTGTCTCCCGGATTTGGACTGACTAATAGGGGCAGGCTCATCAAGTGTATCTTTAGGTTTTGAAAGGCTCGTTCGGCTTCAGGCGCCCACTCAAACTCTGGTATGCTTTTTAGTGTTTTGGAGAATGGGAGGGCTTTATCTCCCATTTTACTTAAGAACCTTGAGAGGAATGCTAACCTTGTTAGTCTTTGGACCTCTTTCCGTGTCTCCGGGGTGGGCATATCCACCAGGGTTGTGATTTTAGCCGGAGTAGCCTCTATTCCTTTGTGACTCACCATAAATCCGAGGAATTTTCTCGAGGTTATCCCGAATGCACACTTCTCAGGATTCATCATCATGTTGTAAGCTTGCAGCATGTCTAAGGCCATTTTGAGGTTAGGTATGAGGCTTTTGCGAGTTTTATGATGGGCCTAGAAAGTTTCCTTAAAAGGTCTATACCGCAAGTGCACGGTGGTCAAGTAATAAAATCCCGATAAGACCGGGTCGATCCGCAGGGACTAATCAAACCCGTTTTAAAACTTGGAAGTAACACGGTTTTCTTTTAAAATTTGGTTTTGGTTTTGGTGATGAACTGATAAAACAATAAACAATTGAAAGAAAACAAGTGCTATGATACAAGGGACTCAATGGAGGAGATAACCTAGGATCTTAGAATCCATTTTAACACATAATAATGACACATAATCATGCATATCTCTCGTATTACTCAAGTATTGGTAACCTATCATACCAATCCTCGGAAAATAATCAAATTAAAGCCGAATCACTAAAGTCTAAACTCAAAGCTTCGAAATGTCAAAGTCGCAATGATTAACTATCAATTTGTAAGTAAAACTCATTAAAGACACTTAGTCTAAACATGAATCATCAAACTATAAAACATAGCTAATGAAGAGATCTTCGTATATCGACACCTAGAGTTCAGTATTACTACGGTTAAAATATTTCAAGATATTGAAGCATGAAAAGAGTCTCACTATTGATATGTTAAGACTTCCTCATAAACCTTAGTCGGATAGAGACTTAGCTACACAAGATCATCATCATGGAAATTGTAAACAAATGAGCTTATTACAAATTCAAATATAAAGGTGAAGAAGATCACCAAATAAAAATCTCCAAGTTGCTCCTTAATGAGGATGATGATGGTAAAATGTTGATGAGAGATGATAATAGAGGTGACAGAGTGCGATGATTTTTTATCGAATCCCTCTCACAAAGACACAAAGAAAAACTCAAAGCAACACTCTTTTTAATCTCTCTCTCACAAAAAGATTTAAGAACTCTTGTACTCTCTCTTTATTTCTCTTTTCACCAAAACTAAGTTCTGTTAAAGAAGAAGAAGATAATTTATAGAATTCTGCCTCTCTCTACAATTCTCTCTTTAAAAGAAGAAAATGAAAACACTGTTTACAGTTCTCCTTATCTCCAACTCTCTACTTTATTTTCTTCTATAGAACTCAGCAAAGAAAAAATGAAGAAGAAGGGAAGAAGCCTCTCTACTGTTCTTCTTCTCTCTCTAGGTATTCATGAAGCTTAGAGAAGAAGAAGAACTTAGAGACAATTGTTTGATCAAGTCCTAGTTGTTGTCCCCCTCCTTCAGCCCCCTTTCTCTGTCTAAAAATTGATCTTCATGACTTTCTCCTCTACTGTATTATGGAAGAAATCTCCTTCTTCTCTCTAAATATCATATTAGATTTCTGAAATATTCTCAGAAATCTGCTTCCCTAATTTATCCATCGAACCCAATCTTCTCCCTCAACTTCCTGTTAAAAGAGGATTAGATGATAAGAGAGAAGGAGAGAAATATCAACTAATCGGTTAAAGTGAGCTGGCATTAAGGGGAGATTCAGTGAGTCGCCGGTTGCTGAAAAGAGACGAAACACGTACTGGATGACGCCACGTGTTGACATAGTGAAACCGGTCGATAGATCGTTGCGAGCTACTTAGTTATCTTGCTCTGCGTTGCATAAAGTTAATAACTTAGAAAAATGCCAGAGACGTCCCACTTCTTCACAACAGTGTACCGAAATATCATTCCCACCGTCGGATTGCTACACGTCCTCCTGCTAGATCTGTGCCACGTGTTACAGAAAGATTCAATTTTGACCCAAACTTTAACTAGCTATAATTCTCTCATCCGAACTCCGATTTGACCTCTGTCTTCGTTGTTGGACTCGTCCTCGACTCTACTTTTCATTCGAGCACCAAAGTTGACCAAATAGCCAAAATACCCTTACCACCAAAGTGACCAAAATGCCCCTCTTTTATCAATTTTTCAAGCTCAATTCCACAGAAGACACCTGGAAAAGAGAAACATGTAATTTATCAGAGTAACTTCCCAAAATGGACTAACGAACCCGAGTTAAGAGATTCAGATGGGACATTTTCATGTCTCATCATTTTACTCTTTACGATTATATCGTCCACGTAATACTCGATCATTTCTCCAAGTTGGTCTTCGAATATCTTATTGACTAGTCGCTGGTAGGTTGCTTCGACGTTCCTGAGACCGAACGACATCTGCTGATAACAATATAATCCTCGATCTGTCAAGAATGTCGTGTGCTCCTGATCAGCCCAGTGCAAGGCTATTTGGTGATAACCAGCGAAGACGTCCATGAAACTGAGCAGTTCGTGCCCTGAAGTGGAATCTACTAGCTGATCAATGAACGGCAGGGGGAAACTGTCTTTTGGACATGCCTTGTTCAGGTTGGTGAAATCTATGCACATCCTTCACGTATCGTTTTTCTTACGTACGAGCACCACATTGGCCAACCAATCGGGATACCGTGCCTCTCGTATTACTCCTGCCGCCAGCAGTTTGTCGACCTGCTTTGCGATCTCTGCTTGTTTCTCCGATGCGAAATTCCTCTTCTTTTGTTTGACGGGCCTGCTTCATTCCTTAATATTCAATCTGTGAGTGATAACAGTGGGATCTATGAAGGATATATATCCTTAAGGTCTGAAGGTATATCCTTCCGAAGGAATGTCCTTCGACCAAGATGGCAATGCGTACGATTTGGCTCTTAGGATAATGATGACTTTATTTGAGAGATCAATCAATCCAGTTTAATTATGAGTTGTAATGCTTAGCTAGAAGCCGCTTACGATTACGTATCAATTTGGTTATCCGCGGCTAACATAGACCGGATCCTACAATGGGTTACACATAAGAATGGTAACTTGAACAATGAGAATAGACTGATGGGAATTAGCATATAGATGGATATGATCCAGTCTAATAGTGTTTAAAAGATAGAAAAGAACCTGGCTCGAAAGGGAAGCCCGAAAAGGAGCAACACCCACTTTGGGCCAACAAGGGAACTCCCTTAGAGGGAGATCCCTGGCCGGCCACATCTGGGATGTGGGCCGGCAGACTAAGCCCATTAAGGGCTATTCTGGCCGGCCATATCAAGGAATAACCGTAATTAGGATTTTGTCCCTAATTAGGAATCCCAGTTAGATTAAACTCTAACTAAAGCTTATCTTTTCTGAGGGACTTTTAGGATTCCTTATTTGAGACTCTACTAAGGTAATGCCTATATAAGGACCAATTATGAGTTCAGAAAAGGTGTGAAATTTTCTCAGAAAGGAAATCACTCTCTTCACACAACTATTGGGAGTCCGAGATTTTCGATTCTCGGACATCCCAGATGCGTCTGGGTAGTCCCAGTTCGAGACGTACGCGTCTTAGACGTCCCAGACGCGTATGGGGATTCCTAGTTGGTCTCGGTCCTAGACCGAGACCAAGGACGCAAGTCCAGGCACATCTTGATGCGCCTGGAGCGACCAGATGCATCTATGATGCGTCTGGAAGCTTCCAGACGCACCTAGAGTGCGACTGGAGCGTCCAAGGGCATCTTAGACTTATAGTCCGAGATGGCCCGAGCCGTCCGAAGCATAGGACGCGTCAATGGCATCTCGGACTTGGAGTCTGAGATGGCTCAAATGTTGTCCCATGCTAGAACGCGTGTAGGACGCGCCTAACACATCCCATTCGAGAAGGTCTAGGCATCCGTCCCTGAAAATCCGGACCATTGACTAGCCTTGATCGAGACTAGTCAAAGGACTTTGACCAAGTTTGACTTGGGTCTTTTTGAGTTTGACATGGGCCTATTGGGCCTTGACTCGAGTAGGAGATTCTCAACCTTTTCTTCCGGTTCCAAAACATAACTTTTCCGACATTGACCCGGGCCATCCGAAAGCCCAAAATGGAGTTTTCCCTAAAGTTGATTTTGGAAATCACTAAGGAAGAAACCGAATGGGCCATTAGTCCTAATTTTACGAAAATAGACTTAGAAACCCATTAGACATATAAATGTTACAATATCCCACAAATAGCTATACGGAACATAGCAAAACCTAGAAACGAATCTAGGATACATACTTTTCTTATGAATGTCATATATTTTGTATGTATATATATGTGAATGCGTAGAGTAGTATTGTCTTTAGATAAGTTCTCGATTGTTGTTTCTAAACACAAACGAGTATGTACCGGAATAATACTTAGAGTATAGGGTCTATAGAAACCATTGATGAATCGAATGATGAGATCATGATTCGAGTGGGAGTAATCAATGGTGGTTGAAGGATGAAAATCTAAATGAACCATTAGGCAAACAAGAATTAAACTAATATCTTTTAGGAGACTATACTAGGGTTTTTAGATAAAACCTTTCGAGAATTCACATAAAAGCTTACGTATAAGTCATGATTGGTTACGATAGAGTTCACAGTAACGCAAACTTGATAAAATATGTAATAATCCCAAAAAGAATTTTGAGTATAAGCCTACCTTGAATAAGACGCCTGTTGAGCCCTTGTTCATCGATGGTGGGTCTGCCTCCGCAGGGTGCCATCTTTTACCTCAGGATAATACGGGTAGATCTGTGAAGAGGTCTACGCGTTTAAAGTGGTTTTACTGAACGAGTCAGCAAAAAGGTTTTGGACTTCGTGGCAACGGATTAACTTGACACTTAAGTGTGAAACTGATTAACCAAGAATCATAGGAGTATGATCAGTAAAGATGTTACTCACCCAGGAGGACGGGGTTAAGGGAAGTGCCCTAGTACGCTTAACTTCGAAGAAATGGGATCTTGGAATAGCATTATTCAAATAGGGAAAAGATTATTGAATAATATGGCAAAACTAGGATTTCCAAGGATAACAAGTTGAAATCACTTTGCATTCTTTACATGTAGTTTAATTATGACAAACAAAGAAACTCTCAACATCCGTTGGCTCATTGAGAAGGAGAAGCTGAATGAAGATAACTTTGAAGTATGGGAACGAAATTTGAGGCTCGTCCTTAGATCCGAAAACAATACAGCTGTCTTAGTCTATTCCGATAATCACTGAAGAATCGACTAATGAGGAGGAGTAAGAAAAGAGGCTTCAAAGGAAATACAAACCCGTAACGTGCTTAATGTTGGCAACCATGAAACCTAATCTTCAGGATAAGTTCATACACATGGATGCTTACACCATGATAGGACAACTTAGGGAATTGTTCCAAAAGATAATCAGTTTCATATACGTTTTGAAACGACAAGTGAATTAGGGTTTGCACTTGAGAGCTCACCTTGGACTATTGTCGAGGAATTGGTAGTTCTTAAGGAATGTAATGTCGAACTTGCATCGGAAGAACACGCGTTTGATTCAGCAAGCTTCTGGGTTCAAATGCATGGAATTCCCATGGGTCTTTTAAGTAGTGTAACAGTTAAAAGATTGGCGGATCACTAGGAAATTACTTTGTGACTATACCTGCCGATGCCACTCGATGGAGTGTGTATGGCAGAGTCAAAATAGAATTTCTTCTGAGTAAACCCTACTGAAAAGAGACAATCTAACTCTCTCAAAAACGAAATTGCTCTCTATCGAACTTCGCTTCGAACGTTTACCTCGTTTTTGTTTCTCATGTGGACGAATTAGCCACTCAATTAAATTCAGTCCGGTCATTTTCAAATTTACTGATTTACTTAAATGAGAATTATAGGAAATGGAATCTTACAATGCTATGTTCAATCAGCAACAAGGAATGAACGAGAACATCAATTGTAACATTCTTCGAGATCAAGAAGAAAGTACTACAGTCAACCCACTCAAAGATTCATTCGGCGAATTACTCAATCATCTAACCCAAGCCAAAAATTCTAAGACAATGTTACCAGATGGACAGATAAAGGGAGTCACATCGAACTCTCCGATGGACACCATAGATTTTCAGCAGAATAATAGGGCAGGATCGACAAGCACATGAGTGCAAGTAGAAGACAGGCAAAGGAAAAATTATAAACGGTCATCCAGAATAAGTATTACTGATTTTTAACAAGAAAGGGACCATGAACCCTCAATGCCGACAGATTCATGAGTTGCCTAGCCTAGAATTGTTGGGGTTTGGGGAACGCTCCGAGAAAGGCTACTTTATATCAATTCCTTGGGTCCACCAAGCCCATCTTGGTGTTCTTATCTGAAACTCGTTTATCTACTAGTAGTATTTTACCTAATTTTAGTCAATTCGGTCTTACTAATTGTTTTCCGGTTCCTTCTATAGGTAGAAGTGGCGGATTGTTGTTTCTTTGGTCTCCTGATGTTAATGTTTCGATCCACTTTTCCTCTCCTAATATTATTCATGTTACTATTACTGTTTTGGAAGATACACTGAACTGGGACCTCTTTTGCATTTATGGACCTCCTCGGGTCCAAGACCGACCTCAGTTTTGGACTGACCTTCTCAACCGTATACAAAGAACATCGAACCTTGTCTGTTGTATAGGCGATTTGAATAATATCACCTCTAATCATGAAAAATGAGGTGGTACAGACCATAATCCTTTTGCGCATCAATTTAAATCCTTTATTGAACAATCGGGACTTATAGACTTGGGCTTTAACGACCCGACCTTCACTTGGACCAATAACCGTTCTATTCACCACTTGACCAAAGAACGGTTGGATAAGGCTCTTAGTAATTATACTTGGTTGTTGGAATTTCCTAATGCAGGGTTATTTCATCTGCCTAGGTATAATAGTGATCATGCCCCTATTCTTCTTAAGTTTAAGGTCTCGGGTCAAGTTCTTCAGACCATATCAAGATATGAAGTCTTTTGGTCCAAGCATGCCAACTTTAATGATACCATCCGAAAAGGATGGGAGGATAGTACTGGTCCTTTTCAAGATAGAGTGTGCCAAGTTAAACAAACCTTCCTAACTTGGAGTAAATCGGCCTACGGAGTCTTAACCAATAGGATGCGAATTCTTCGCAAAAGACTCCTTGATATTCAGACTCAGGCACCCACAACCTCTTCTCTTCTTATTGAAAGTGACATCCAAGAACAACTTCTCTTCTTAAAAGAGGTTTACTGGGCCAAACTTGAACAACGATCTAAACTGAAGTGGGTTCACAATGGGGACCGAAACACTAAGGCATTTCATATGGCCATGACCCAACACCGACGAAAAACAAAATTCAACAGCTAACTCTACAAACAAGAACAACCACTACAGACGACAAAGTTATTACTAATGAACTTGTATTGTTTTTCAGAATTTATTTCAGGCAGAGTCAATTGACCCGACCCCAATTGAGATCATGAATGCATACAAAGTGATATCGGACACAGAAATGGGCTACATCTCTAGGGCATCAACTGAGGATGAGATAAAAGCGGTGGTAATGGGCATGGGATCTATCAAGAGTCCTGGACTAGACGGTCTTCCCTGCATTTCTATCAACAAAACTGGGACATTCTAGGTTCGAATCTCATCTTTTATATTCAAAATGTTTTTTCGACTGGCAAGATAGACCCAGCCATTAACAAAACCACTTTGGCTCTCATTCCCAAAGTTAGAAACCCGAGTATGGCCTCAGATTTCAGGCCAATATCATTATTCAACTAAATTTATAAATTCATCACGAAAATTGTTGCTAATCGTATTCGACCATATTTACCAATGCATAATGTGGACTTAGAATGCCTTCGTACCCTCTCGACAAATCATGGATAATATCATAATTGCACAAGAAATAATTCACTCTATGAACAGGTCTAAATCTAAGAAGGGACAATTTTCCCTTAAAATCGACATGCCCAAGGCTTACGATATGGTGAATTGGGACTTTCTTACTAAAGTCCTGAGAGCCACTGGGTTTACGGGTCTCTTTTTAGACCTCATATTATCTTGCATTACTACCTCTAATTTTAGCATACAAATCAATGGTCAGCTCTACGAGAACATAGTGGCTACTCGAGGTCTTAGGCAAGGGTGTCCTCTTTCCCCTACCTTTTTCTTCTTCTCTCTCAGTCCATCTCTCACCTCATTAACCATTATGAATCAAATCGTCTGTACAGTGGTTACAAAATCACTCCCTCTAGCCCTAGTACTCCCACCTCTTATTTGCGGATGACCTAATCCTATTTGGGAGTGCCACCATTACAAACCTCACAGGCGCCTTTACAAATATTATTACAAATTATTCTAACTTTTTTGGGCAACTTGTTAATTTTGACAAATCATCTATATACTTTGGGAAAAGAGTGCCCCTGGAGATTCGTACTCAATATATCAATACTCTTCAGGCTCCAAGCATGTCCAACCAGGTTAAGTATCTGGGATCTTTTCTACTCAAGCCAGGTAATAGAATTGATAGTTTTTCCTGGTTAACAAATAAATTTCAGAAAACATTATCAGGTTGGAAGAATAAACTTATTTCTCAAGCCGGTAGAACAGTTCTAATCAAATCAATTTTAGGAGCCTACTGCACATATACATTTAGCTACCTACAAATTCTGAAGCAAGTTATACACAAGTTAGAACAAACAGAAAGATGCTTTTGGTGGGGACATACAATTGCAGAGAAAAAGATTCACTTCATAAATTGGAACACTATATGTTCCTCAAAAAAGCAAGGAGGCCTGGGCATAAGAGCATTACCTGAAGTCAATAGTGCTGATGTCGAAAATTGGCTCCCGGTTAAATCAACATGAAAAAGGGAGTTGATGCATGACAACCTCTGTTATGATGGTATATTCTGTTTGGAGATGAGAGATTCCTCTGCTCAACTCTGCTTCTCTGCTCTGCTCCTTTGCTTCATCTCCTTGCTCCTTTGCTCCTTGCTCCTTTGCTCCAGCTCCTTTGCTCCTTGCTCCTCTGCTCCAGCTCCTTGCTCCTTGTTCCTGTTCATTTGTTCCCGAAGGGGGAAAACCTGCAAAGGGTTCGAAAACCGCTCCGACGCTGAAGACAATCAGGGTGTTCTTTGCAGTAAAAGAATGAATATTGATCGATCCTTTTGGAGGGCAAGTTGTGAGAACTCTAAGTATGGGGTGATCTTTCTGGAGTGAAGAGATCGTGTCCTGTGAAGGACGAAGTGGGGAGCCTTTTATAGGTGAAGTTAAACCGACTGTGATTAGGGGCGGTGGCAGTCAAACCGTTAGGGAAGTTACCTCTTTCGCGTATCTAAGGTTTCTCTTCGAGTCTATCCCGGATCTTTGATAAGTGAAAGTTCCTAAGTTCAAGGATACTTTGTATATATCTTGCCGGAGTGATAGACTTTAAAGGAGAAGTTTCCTCTTCTAGATACGTGGAGTCCAATCGAGCTTAAACACTTCAAGATGTGAGGTCGACTGAGATCTTTCTGGAAAGTCCGGGATTAAGTCATTAGGTCGCGCAACGCTGATATCTTCCCAGTTCTGGGCGTAAGATATGGGCCGAACCTGTGGAGACCTCCCTTATTCCTTTTAAGATCCCAGGGCTAATCTATCCATGCCAAGGGCGTTTAGTGCAGAGCTGATTTCTTCCAGCCGACCTCCCAGTTAGGGGAACGTATGGTGGACCGTCAGGTGTTCAGCTGTCCTGCTGCCTTAAGCTAAATCGTCCCGAGAGACTTCAGGTCTGATCTTGACTCTTCATACGTTAGTGTACGTCTAGACATTTTATGCATCATCATGAGTCCCGCCACTCCTTAGTTGAAAGTAAAGAGACTAAGGAGTAGAAGGAACTCGTGTGTTTTTTACTTTATTTGAAGGCCTGAAGTCGAGAGTAATACCTGTCCCACAGTTGTCTCGTGAAACTCTTTGGGTCTTAGCTGGACCTGGGCTGTTTCGTACCGCTCGACCTCTTTGCTGATATATCAGAGCTGATTGGTATTTGTTAAGTGGAGATCCTCTCTCATGGAGTGCTGTTTTTGCCAGAGCCATCCCAGCTACGTTTTGTCTTGACATGTGGTTCGTTCTCCCGAGACACGTCTCGTCTTCTGCTGAAGTAACCAATTCTTTCTATGCTTGATTTCGTGACGTCATAGATTTGATCCCCTGATCATGTGGTTTCAGTGTTGATCTTCTGAGTTATTGCATACGACAGTTCGTTCCCTTACGCAAAGACGCGTGGAGTCTTGCTATTGGGGGGATAGAATGCGTTACCTTGAAATCTGCTGTCATTCTATCAGACTTGATTGATCTCGAGCCGTGTGTATCCCTTGGTCATCATTCCTTTGCGTGTTCCCGAGGTATGTTTGGTCTTTGTCTTCACTGACCCTTGTTTGGTTTCAAGAAGTCCCTTGCTCATCTTCTTTCCCTATAAATAACTTGCTTTGGTTCTCTAATTCCTTATTATCGAAAGTTCGAAAGGGAATTTAAGAGAGCACCTCTTCTGAGGTTGTCTTCTGATTATTCTGTCTCTGCCAAAGATCCGGGATGCGGCTTCCATTCGAGTTTATACAAGATCACCTGCTTGAGGAGTGTTTCTTCATAGTGACCGTGGTAAAAGATGGGTTTCTTCATAATGGCCGTGGTAATCCCATGAGCTATTTTGGAGGATCCCTCAAGGTTGTTGATATGCCAATGCTGCCTCCAATTGGGATGCTCAGGACATGGTGATGATGACAAAGGGGGTTATTTTTCCCTTGGTTGTCTTCTTGTCTTGGCAATTCTCTTGAAGGTGGCTCTCGGTAATTTCTCCATTTTTCTCCAACAGTATTGCGGGCTGCTCTGTTGGGTTTTACACCCTTCTACTAGTGTTTATAGCAGAAATAAGACATCTAATGTCTACACTAGTATTCCCAGGATCACATGCATAAACCCATAATAATACTAAGTAAAACTAGAAAGATAAATACCTTATTCGCTAGCTTTCCCTCGAACCTTTCCAATTCCTTATGAGAAGACCAAGAGCTTCAAGCGTAGCTCCTCTACTTGGGACACGAGCAATAAACTTGATCTCCCACCTTGTTGTTTAGCTAGCACACCAATGGTGGTTGGAAGAAGAACTCCTTTCTTCTTGACTAGATAGATAGTTAATTGGAATTAGCTCACTTTCTCCTCTCTACTTGATATCGTAGAGTAAGAAAGCTTAGAGAGAATTTCCACACCTTATTCTCTGCCCTAAGAGTGTTTATATAGAACCCTAATAATAATCCACCTCCTTTTAGGTTTCCTAAAACACCCTTTAGAATAAGACTTAAGGAAATTGTCGAAAATAGCAACTATTGATATTTTCTCAATTCCCTAAGGAGATGACGTCCAAACCCAGCCAAAATTAGCAGATTTAATGTTCATAACATAAGGAAACGTCCCTCCATAAATCAGCCCGAGCCCTAAAAGTGCCCGAATCGGCTGAGGCCAAAAAACCCTCTTTTTGGCCTTTTTGTACTATCTTTGCCTAATTCCTTTTTAGGCCTATGAGATATGTTTATGGGACATTCCCATTGTTATATCTCACTCCGACTAGTCATATCCTAGATCAATTTGACACTCTTATGTGTAACCCGTTGTAGGATCCGATCGAAGTTAGCCGCGAATTATTTCGTAATTCGACGATCGTAGTTGGTCTCTAGCTACAACTCCACGATCCCTAAATCAATCAGACTTGATGATCTTCTACATCAATGTCCTATCCGACAATTGTTCGCATTGTCACCTTGGTCGAAGGACATCTCCTTCAACACCTTTAGACTCCCACTTGGACTTAGAACAAGTACAATGCTCGATTCCCATGTCACTTAGTATCCCATCTGATACGTCACGTCATTCAGACTTTCTTGATCTCGAGTACAACTGTCAAAACAAATGATTAACTTTTAATCCATTTGAGCACGGCCATGCATTTTCAGTTGTTGCTCGTCAAGTGGCCCGAGGACACTGTATCCTAACATAGTTAGGAGGACATAATCCATTCTTGCGCTCCCACTCAACTTCTTGTCTATCCCGTCCTTCCCAGTAACCGTTTTTATAACCTCCTTTTACGGCACGACGTTTAACGGAACCAAAGTCGGACATTCCTTACATTAAATGAGCTGAGCACTCATGTTTTGAGGAATCTCTCCAATCTTGTCTTTTGAGAAGTATTTGACGTTCATCAAGAGTGATGTACTTCTCATTAGAGGGTTATCCAGTGTGTAAACCTTTTACACACCCACATAGTCGTATCAAATACACTATTCCTATAGCCCATGAAACTACGCTATCCCATCGACTCTCATGCTAGTCTTCGTGAGTCATTGTTGTCCATGCAATGACCTGGACTAGGGATTTGACAATAAATATTCCAAGTTCACTTAATAGGGTTTCATTCATCAGATCACGTATCTGACAAACCTATTCGGAATGTTTCATTGTCTATGGACTGTCGTTTAAATACTAAACCAAATTTAGACGATTTGCGAAATAACTCTTTTATTTCCGATAACGAGAGTTGTAAATCTGAGCCTCTTCCGTAAAACTCTTTTACCCACTCAGTTTTACTTGTCGAGGTTTATTCCAAATTTACCTCGTGCCTTAGTCTGAGTATGAATCTCATACTATGTCTTAGGTGACAGTTTAGTTTGACTACCGTGGTAGTCGGTTTTAAACTTTGCTAATTATCAATTAATTTGAAGATTGCTATCTTCAATCTTGATAATTTCTAGTAATCTTTACTAGATTTAAGGCTTTTAATTTCTTATGTAGAATTTGCAACAGCTACGGCTTAAACACTTTTAGCCTACTTTCCTTCCATGTCTGGAAGTTCGCTATGATGACTTGTTTCAGCTCTTGTACTACTTTATCCTTTAGCCTTCTAGGATGTATAAAGTAGTGTTTCGGGTTTCCAATCCGAATTTGGATGTCTAAATGCTAATTATGTCCAACATGACTTGTCTTTATGTTTTCGAACATAAATGTCTCTCTCATGCGTGCTTGCTAATCGGTTTCTCTTAGATTCCGAATTTTGCAACGCTCTTTGTCATGAGTTTTTGGGTCGAAATTCTTTTAGACTTTTCCGAGTCTTAGATTTTCGGTTTCGGATCTCAAGCGTCTCAGCGTACTGAGTCTCTCTAATCTTATCATCCTTTTGATCTATGCTTATAGATCTTTAGGTGCCCAAAATGACATTTTTATCCTTGTGTGTGGTCCTTTTATTGAGTCAGTTTGTTACTGTTATACAAAATCTTTTGTCGTACTCAATCTTTTGTATGTACTCTGCATACGGACCTGGAAGGTTTGCCGCTCCCACTTACCTTCTTGAAATTCGTGATTCAAGAATTTCTTCATTCCTCAGGAATCAAAACCATTTTGATTGCCTTTATGAATCGAAGATTTTGACTCTTGCGTGCTTTTATCTGTCGATGGATTCTTTAAGCATGCATAGGGGTGGGAATCGGGCGGGTATGGGCACCCACGAGTAAAAACACTTCGGGCTCGGGCGGATCGGGTAGATCTTCTCTTTGGCTATTAGGGTAGTCGGGTAGATCGGGCGGATAATTTTTAATTTTCCTCTGCCCAAAGTCCGCCCACACCCACTAAAGGAGTCGGGTTGTCGGGCAACGGGCGGCTCGGGTATCGGGCATAGTTCTTCATCCAAGTCTAAATCATTTTTTATTTGTTTGTTTAGAGAATCAATTCATTTCTTCTTTGATATTTCAGTTGATTGTTAAAGTTATATATATATATATATATATATATATATATATATATATATGCTTGTATTTGGTCTAGATCTTGTTTACAAATTTGTATTGGTCTTAGTTATAGATCTTGTATAGATAATCAGAAACTCATAGAGGAATGAGATAGAGAGAGAGAGAGAAAGATTAACTAGAGAGAAAGATTAACTAGAGAAACACTAACAGAGTACCAAATGACAGAATGAGAAGTGGAAAAGGAGAAGTTTAGGGGGAACGTGGGGTATATATAATAGGGTAGTGGTGGAGTTATTAACCCTAGATCTAACGGATGAGCGATATCTTATGGATCCCACATCTCATGGCATACAATCTCTCCGCCTTATTGAAGATATGAAGTGGATTTCTTCTTTTAGGCTTCCTAATGGACCACAAATGGGCGGGTATATATAGGCACCCATCGGGCTTGCCCTATCGGACTCGGGTGTGGGCGGGAGGTCGGGCAAGGGGTTTTACCCGCGCCCGCTCACCAAATTTCATCGGGCCGGGCGGGATCTACCCGCAACGGGTAGCGGGTGCCCGTGGTCAGTCATGGGCTCAGGTACCCATGGGCGGTTTCTGGCTCGCGGGCAACATTCCCACCCCTAACATGCGTATGGAAATAACTGGACTGGGGAAATCCAATTCCTTTTGTCTAGTTTCGGGAAACTCGAATGTTTCCATCCTTCTCAGTTTTCTATTCTAGAAAACTAATTTAGGTCTTCAGTTGACTTAAATTATCAGGCTACATGTCTTGATGAGATATGGATTCCATGATGATTTTTGGCTTCTAAGACAAAATCTAGAGTCAGTTTCCGTCTCTGCGCAGGTCTTTTATCTCTTCAGAAATAACCTTTATCTTCTGAATCTTTGAGATTTTACTTTTGACCTTTTAGGGCTTTTGAACAATAATTTGGAATATTCTCAACTATTTTGAGATTTTTCCTTTAGAGACACTTTCAACTACTTTGAGAGTTCTCCTGCGAATTACATTCGCTTTTGTGCGGTAGGGTTTAAGATCCAATCTCTACCTTTTCTTTTTCCCGAGGAACCGCGGTTTTACTGTCTTTCAACAGTTTTGTTGCTCTTGGTCGAACTTAATCGGCCAGTACATTTTTCATGATTTTTCTTCATGACTCTTCATGATTTTTCTCATGATCGAATTAATTCGACTTTTACTTTTCTCCCACTTATTCTTGTAATAATTAGTACTTTTCTCCCAGATTACTAGGTATGCTAATTACAATAAGAATACTATCATGTGAAGGGTTATATGGGTATCTAATATACCTAATTGTCTAGTGTTTTTAGCGGAATCTCAAACATCTATATGTTTAACACTAGTTTCCAAGATCTATACATGAACATATCAATGAACTAGAATGGAAAGAAGATTACCTCTTAATCGCTTTCCCACGAACTAAATCCTGACCAGTATTCGGAAGATAAGAGCTCCAAGTGTAGCTCCTCTACTTGAAACACCGAGTATATGACTTGAACTCCCTCCTTTCAGTCAGCTAGGACCTTCTTGAAGGTTGAGATGAAAGAACTCCTTCTTCTTGACTAGATACTTGAGAAAACTTCTTTTCTCTCTCTCTCTCTGAGATGTATATTCTGAAACTCTTTCAGTTGACAGTTTCTCCTCTTGAGAATTGTCTCTCTGAGAAAATTCTATCTCTTTCTTTAGGTTGTCTAATTAGGTATATATAGAAATCCCTAGAAAAGGTATTAGACCCAAACTAGGATTCCTAAACCTAATTATAAGGTAACTTCCAAAATTACCCTCTTTAGGGTTCCCTTGAGTGGCCGGCCAACATATCCCTTTACGGGTTTCCTTGCCGGCCCACTATGGGCCTAACCGGCCATGTAATGGCCGGCCCCTTGCCTTGGTCGGCCATCACATGGCCGGCTCACCTAAAGCCTTTCCGGGCCTCCTTTTCGGGCCCAGACATGTTTATCTCTCTTCGGACTTCTCCGAACTAATTGGACTTACCAATAATGGATCCAATCCACTTATTTGCCATTCTCTTTCTAGTCAATTATCTCCGTTCAAATCATTACTCTTATGTGTAACCCTTGTAGATCCGGTCTATGTTAGCCGCGGATTACCGAAGTTATCCGACGATCGTAGTTGGCTTCTAGCTAAGCATTCCGACCCCTAATTCGACCAGACTAATGATCTTCCGAGTAAGGTCATTAAGATCCTATTCGCCAAATCGTACGCATTGCAACCTTGGTCGAAGGACACTCCTTCGGAAGGATACCATTTCTTCATACCGAGGCAATATATCCTTCAGTCTCCTACTTGTACTTAGAACAAGTGAAATGCTCGATTCCTATGTTTTTCGTATCTCATCTGATGTGTCATATATATCAGACTCTCTTGATCCGGAGAACAACTTCTAATTCAAACGATTAACTCTTAATCCGTTCGAGCACGGCCATGCATTTTTCAGTTGTTTCTCATCAAGTGGCCCGGAGATACTTTGTCCTGATTTTACTCAGGAAAACATATTCCATACTTTGTCCTAAAGTTCGACATTCCTTCCATAAACTGAGTGAGTACTCATGTTTTGAGGAATCTATCCAATTTTCTTAAATGAGAGTTATGACAGCTCACAACTTCAACTCTTGAAGTACTCTCATTTGGTGGGTTTCTAGTGTATCATCTATAGACCCATGAAGTTGACCCTTGAATACTGCTATTCTCATATCCCAAGAAACAGCGCTATCTTGTCAATCACTCATGCTAGTCTTCTTAAGTCATTATTGTCCAATTAATGACCTGGACTAGGGATAGTATGATGGTGTGCTTCCATGTTCACTTAGTAGGGTTTCTTTCATTAGATCACGTATCTAATAAACCTACTTGGAACACTCCATCATTTTGGACTGTCGTCTAAATTCTAAACCATAATTTAGATAACGAAATAAACTAAGTTTATTTCGGATAACAAGAGTCTGTAAAATTTGAGCACCCGCGTGAACCCCTTCACGTTTTCAATTTTACAAGTCTTCTTAGGATACTTATACCTTGATCCTAATCCCTTAGATTCGTGCATCTCCATGAGCGTTCTAAGGTGACAATTTAGTCTCATTTTCACTTCGCTTTGTCATTATCTTGCTTTCGAACGCCTTCGTAAGCTTTTATGATAATATCAATTTCTCCCACTGAAATCAGTACTTCCCAAGTTCTAATTTTATTCTTTTATCTAGTAGAGTTAGTAACGACTCCCAGCATGAAAAACTCTTTTCCATCTGTTTGCCCTTCCTAAAAGATTCCTAGCTTTATTTTCGGAAGATTACTTTTATGACTTTCTTCAATCTTCTGACTTGTATGGGTGACGACATCTTTTGTACTCCAAGTATTTCTCAGATGTTCGGGTAAACAACTATCATCCCATGATCGTTCTTATGTTTTCAAACATAAGTGTCTCTCTCGTGTTTGTTTTCGCTTATCAGAATTTCCAAGTTCCAAATTTGCTTGACAGTTTATCACGGGAGATGGGTAGAATCTCTCTCTAAGAGATCTTCTATTCAGATCTCTTCAAAACTCCTTTTCAACGAGTCTTTATCATCTTTTGATCTATCGCCATAGACTTCGATGCCCATAATTAATTTACCCTCGTCTATTGTCCTTCCGAGTATGTCTCCTACATACAGGACTTGAAACTAGCTTGTTTCACTCCCACTTACCTTCTTGTCGAACAAGACTTAACCATTCTTACTCTTATCTCTTTGGTTTTCTGGTCCAATTTCAGAGTGGTTCCACTATAGTCTGTTTGAATCTTCCCAAGACTCATTGGGGTTTTTGAGCAAATTTGACAAACTTGCTTAACTCCTTAAGAAGTTTCTAGGCAATTTTTCCCTTATTCCCAAGGCGACATCCCTAGTAAGGCGAGTAACTCCTTGCTCCCTTTTGTTGCTCTTATCGAATTCTATTCGAATATTTTCCTCCCACTTGTGTTAATTGAAGGACCCTTCCTTTCATTTAAGATACCATCGAGAGCAACAATATCATTGTGTTTCAGTGATTTGTGAGAAACACCGTTCTTCCTTTTGAAGAACTTTTGTCTATCATGCTGTAGACATTTGAATAAATGACTACTTTTTAGAACTCCTTCTAAAAAATCCATATCCGTATGGACTCAATTATTCACTATAGTTTATTTTAGGTTTTAGCGGGTTGGCAGATTCGTATTAGACTTTTATGCTTTTTGAAGATTGATGACTTTCAAACTTATGATCTCATCATATTCTTTAGTCACTTTGACCCATTTCTTGATTTTGGATTTGTTTCCAAAACTTTTCCAAAATCTAGTTCTTAGTTCATTCTAGTCACATTAATCGTAGGTTTTTATGTCTAACATGAGTTTCTACGATTAACTGACCTCTGTTTTGTCATAAGAAATCTGGTCATATTTATTTGTCCAAACCATGATTAACTATTGTTGAGAGATACGTGACCAAACAACTTTAGTTTCATTCATGTTCTTTCAAGTTTATTTGACTTGATTAGAATGACTAAGTTGAATCGCTTGGTATAATTCTTTAAAAGTTAAATAGGCTCTTTTAAGAACATCGTAAAATACCAAATATTTTATTCACTCTCATAATCTCATTACAGAGTCAATGTTCTAAAAGAAAAGGAATACTAAAACTGATTTAAAGTAATGCCTATTGAGTCTATGATCCTTCTTGAGCTTTTCCAGCAACTCTTGCCTTCTTAGCTTTTGACAGGTTGATCTCCTCTTCAATAAATACTCAGCTCCCACTTGCTTTTGTCATTCATAATGATAAGAGTCTTTTAGGTATCACATACCTTGAGGAAATAGTATTTAATTGAATCAACTTTTAATAATTATTACCTTGTCCGGAACTTTCAGTTCCGTTGTTTAATTCTTCCAAGTATCACGGGCAATCTCTTATCCGGATATGAGATGTACTACCGCATACTAGACATCTTTTGTTAGGAAGGATGGTTCTGGGTTTTGGAACTTTCTTGCCCATTCCTTTGCCAGATCGTCTCCTTCTTCTAACGTCTTCCGTTCCCGTATTTACAGTCTCCTGAACACTTAGAATTTCTCCTAAGAATAATATAATTCCTTTGCCAGATCATCTCCTTCTTCTAACGTCTTTCGTTGAAGTGATCAATCATCTCCAAAACATGGTGACGAACAAATTTCCCTTTCTCCATTCGTTTTCCCAGTGCCACCATTGTGATTCTAAATCTCTCCATTCGACATTGTGTTCCAAACAAATCTCTGAGTCGTCGAATGATGGTGTATGCTTCCATGTCAACGAACATATCTTGATATTTCCTTTCCATGGACATTAGCATTAAACCGGTTATTGGCGCTGACTCCCTTCGAATATCGTCTACTTGCTTACGCTCTTCATCAGAAGAGGTTTCTGAAAGCACGGGGATTGGAGTGTCCAATACTTCTGCTCTTGCTCCAAGAACCTTTCTCAGATTTCTTTCCCATTGAACAAAGTTGGTATCGTTCAACTTCTCCAGTACGGTATAAAGGTTGAAGATGTTGTTGTTTGTCATAATTAAACTACATGTAAGAAATGCGAAAGTGATTAAACTTGTTATCCTGGCAATTTTCTTAATTTGCCTATATTATTCTATATTTGTTGTCCCCTAAGAATAATATAATTCCAAGATCCCATTCCATCGAAATTAAGCGTACTTTGGCACTGCCCTTAATTCGTCGTCCTGGGTGAGTAACTTCTTACTGATCATACTCCTATGATTCTTGGTTAACTAATTTAACATTTAAATGTTAAATCGTCCTTTAGCCCCGAAATCCAAAACCCTTTTGCTGACTCGTTGAGAATAACCATTTAAACATGTAGACCTCTTCATAGATCTACCCGTATTGTCCCGAGGTAAAAGATGGCTCCCTGCTTTGGCATGACCCACCATCGATGAACAAGGGCTCAACAAGTGTCTTAATCTGGGTAGGCTTTACTCAAAATTCTTTTTGGGACTTATTACGTAATTTATCAAGTTGCGTTACTGTGAACTCTAGCATAACCATTCATGATTTATTACGTAAAAGTTTATGTGGGTTTGCGTAATGATTCGTTAAATCTTAGTATTACCCCTTAAAAGATCTCATCTTTTAAGTTTATTTCGTGTTCGCCTATGGTTCGTTTGGATTCGTATCCTTGAACCTCTATTGACTACTACCACTTGAACCATGATCTCATCGTTCGGTTCGTCAATAGATTCTAAGACCATATACTCTAAGTATTATTCGGGCACAACCACTTGTGCTTAGAAACAAGAAACGATAATCTTATCTAAAGATATACTATTTTACGCAATCACACACATCCATACATACAATAATATGACATTAATAATAAACAAAGTATGTATCCTAGGTTCGTTTCTAGGTTTGCTATGTCTCGTATAGCTAATTGTGGGAATATGTGACATTTCTATGTCTAATGGGCTTTAAAGTTTGTTTTCACAAAACTCAAACTAGAAGCACCTTATGTTTCTTCCTTAATTGTTTCCTAAATCAATATAAGGAAAAACTTTCGGGTTCTCCTATAACCCGGGTCAATGTCGAAAAAATATGCTTGGAACCGGGAGAAAAAGTCTGAAAAACTCCCACTAAGGTCAAGGCCCAAAAAGCCCTTGAGTCATACTAAAAAAGACCTAAGTCAACCCTGGTCAAAGTCCTTTGACTGGTGTCGGGCCAACCCTTGACTTAGCCTAGTCAAGGTCCGGACCATGAGACAACACGTTCCTGTCGTGCCCAGTCTCTCGGGCAGATGCGTCTTAGCCTAGCTAGACGCTTCTGTCCTAAGAAATACCATAGGCATCTCGGGTGAGATGTCTAGGATGTGTCCTGGACGCGGCCTAGACGCGTCCAGACCATCGGGTCAAGTATATCTCCTCTCGGATGCTCAGTCTGAGAGGTGTTGGAACATCCAGACGCGTCCCATACGTGTCTCGGGCTGGGACAGCACATAGGCCATCTCGGATGCTCGGTCCGAGATGCATTTGTGCATCACAGTTGCGTCCCAGACGCTTCTGTGCACGGACGGCACGGGTATCCTGCACGGGATGCCTTCTGGACGCGTCCAGATGCATCCTAGACGCTTCTGGATACTCCAGTTGCATCCCAGGCACGTCTGGAAGCTTCCAGTCGCATCCTAGACGCGTCCGGTAGCTCCAAACGCATTCTGGATGCGTCCGGACCTCTGTCCAGCATCACGGTCCTAGACCGAGACTTAATAGGTTTCCCTCGAGCGCGTCCTAGACGCGTCAGGGATGTCCGAGACGCGTTTGTCTCGGACTCCTATTCTGTCTTGGACTGGGATATCCCAGACGCGTCTCACGCGCTGGGACGTCCCGAGAGTCTCGGATTCCTAGTCCGCGTTGGACTGGGATATCCGAGACGCGTCGTAGACGCTCTGGGATGTCCGAGACCCGAGAGTCTCGGACTCCTAGTCCAGCTCGGACTAGGATTCCCGGTCCTTCACGGACTGGGATTTCCAGTCCGTGTCCCACCCGGTCTCGGACCAACAGTCCGAGACGTCCTGGCCGGTTCGGCCAGTTAGGTTTCCAAAATATTTGGAAACCCTAGTGTTCCAACTGATTTCTTTTCTGTTTTTCATTGTTCCAGCTGCTGTTAGGTACTGTTTTTGATAAATCCATCAACCAATCTTCATGGTTTTGATGATTTTTATCAAAAACCTTAAACCTAAAGCTTGTTTATGAAAACCCTTTCCATAAAACTATGTTTTTAGTGTTTTAGGTCATTGAATCACATTCAAATCCCTAATTGATCTAATCAAAATATGCTTGAATCTCCATTCACACACCATTAACACTATTATCTAGTTGTTCAAGTTTGAATCTAATTTGTCTAGTCAAAGATAGTTCATGCAAACGGCTCGTGATGCCACTGAAGGGTTATAGGGGTATCTAATACACCTAATTGTCTAGTGTTGTTAGCGGAATCTCAAACATCTCTATGTTTAACACTAGTTTGCAGGATCTATACATGAACATATCAATGAACTAGAATGGAAAGAAGATTACCTCTTAATCACTTTCCCACGAACTAAATCCCGACCAGTATTCGGAAGATAAGATCTCCAAGTGTAGCTCCTCTACTTGAGACACCGAGTATATGACTTGAACTCCCTCCTTTCAGTCAGCTAGGACCTTCCTGAAGGTTGAGATGAAGAACTCATTCTTCTTGACTAGATACTTGAAAAAACTCCTTTTCTCTCTCTCTCTCTCTCTCTTTCTCTGAGATGTATATTCTGAAACTCTTTCAGTTGACAGTTTCTCCTCTTGAGAATTGTCTCTCTGAGAAAATTCTTTCTCTTTCTTTAGGTTGTGTAATTAGGTATATATAGAAATCCCTAGAAAAGGTATTAGACCCAAACTAGGATTCCTAAACCTAATTATAAGGTAACTTCCAAAATTACCCTCTTTAAGGTTCCCTTGAGTGGCCGACCAACATAGCCCTTTATGGGCTTCCTTGGCCGGCCCACTATGGGCCTAACCGGCCATGTAATGACCGGCCCCTTGCCTTGGTCGGCCATCACATGACCGGCGCACATAACGCCTTTCCGGGCCTCCCTTTCGGGCCTTGACATGTTTATCACATGGTCATTAAGATCCTATTCGTCAAATCGTACGCATTGCAACCTTGGTCGAAGGACACTCCTTCGGAAGGATACCATTCCTTCAGACCGAGGCAATATATCCATCATCATGAGAAACAAACACTTTGTTCTCTTGATTGTTTGTGGAGGAAGCCCAAATTTCTTCCAAAGAAATTGCGTCAGACTTTAGCTAGTTTTTGTATCCTCGTAAAACACTTTTGCACAAGATTTAGCTTTTAGACGGATTTTGGTAAGTGTGAAAGTAATCGTTTCTAGAATATATCCCAACGTATTCGGAAGACTTGACTTAAACCCATCATTAATCGAATCATGCATAGCAGTGTTCGATTACTCCCACTGAATCCACCATCCGTCGGATGTGTTCCATGGAGCAGAGTTGGAAAATTGTTTCTCAACTCCTTTGATGGTTATCAAGTGTTTGACTCAAGTTTTCACCACTCCAATCGGATGGCTTAAACTCTCTTGTCAAAGTGATTATTTACTTCGGTTTGTACTTTGTTTGAACCTTTCAAACATTCTGACTCCTACTTTATAATTTGTACGTTCCCATACTTCATGAAGTTTGTCGGAGCACATATTGAAGTATCTCTCCTTAGCTTCTGCAAGTAAAACTTATAGGTCTGCATAACACCGTATGAGTCGTAATAGATTACTACTCTCTATGCCTCTTTAAAAGGGATGACTTTGTCAATTAGTCCTTAAGACTTAATCAACAATGCTGAAGTTAATGAGTTTGAATCTCTTGATATTCGTCATTATCAATGTTAACCTTTAGTTAATTTACCACTGGTTTAAAACAACAGATGTTTATAGAAGAACAAAATAATCGCTATTAAGTTCTAAGCTAGATCAGTGTTTAAAGGAAGACTTTGATCCCTTTCTGCATCCCTAGCATTACTGCTTCTGCTCCCTCTTGGATCTTTACTCCTTTTAGTCAAGTATGTAATTTCCTTAAGCTCCCACTGAGCCGCTCATCTGGTCTTAAATACCTGATGAAGTGGTACTTGTTTAACTTTGTTAACAAGGGTACGGAATCGGAATTTCATGATACATTCCTTTTGTCCTCCAGGTGCTAAAGGTAGTTTCCCTTTTGAATGGCCTAACCATTATTTGGAAGCATTTACAGTAATGAGGAATACTCTTGATCATGTACTCGGCAACTGCTTTTCTTTGATCAAATGTTTGTCTCACTTGACTGACCTTTTGCCCATTTAAATCTCAAGAAACACTTTCTTAGATTCCTTTTATCAAATCTCAAGAACCTTTCTTAGATTTGATATTCCCGTGTGTTCTACTCAGTTGTTCGTAACAAACTGAGTGACTCATCTAAGGTCTTATCTATCTTTGTTCAGTCGATATTGAATTGGGTGATAGATTAATTATGTTGCCTTCCTTTAGGATGACTTTCAGATTACCTTGGAGGTTTCGTACCTCTCCATTTATGACTTCTGTAGGAACCTCTTCCTCTGTTTGTCTTAATGGTTAAGCTAGCATCTATTACTCTTTCAAAGAGAATGTTATACGATTGCTTGCAAAAAGGCTTTTGACCTTCTCCGGTATGAGGCAACACTGGGATTGGGTATTCTAGTAAGCTTTCCTTTAGAATCTGAGAACTATTCTCGGATTCATTCTTCCATTCTAGGAAGTTGATCAACACCTCCCTTAGGCGTGATTCTAGGCGTGAAATGGAAAAGTTTTAAAACTCGTTATCGTTTTTGAAAAACATTAGTTTTCCCACATTATTCAATATAAAATCGTCCCCGATTGAATAAGTGATTCCAAGATCACAGTTCTTCGAACTAAAGTGGACGAAGGCCCTACCCTTTGACTCCGTCGTTCCGGGTGAGCGAACTACTTCACTGATCATACCTTATGACGCTTTGTTGGTAGATTTCATTGATGAATGACTAATCTATCCTTTTGGCTCGAGTATCCAAGACTCTCTTGCTGATCTCGTTGAGTAGAACCATTTAGACATGTAGGCCTCTTCTATAGACCTACCCGCATTGTCCCAAGGTAGAGGAGGTACTCTGCGAAGGCCGACCCACCTTCCTCGAACAAGGGTGCAACGAGTGTCTTAATCTGGATAGGCGATTACTCAAGATTACTTTTGGGGACTTTTACGCTAGTCTGGCGTTTGTTATAGTGAACTATTTAGCCTACCTATCATTCACGACATAAAGCGTATATAAGTAAGTAAATGCGCGAGAAAGTAAACCAAGCAGACATGGATCCTAGTATGGCCCCTAACCTAGAAGATCTAATCTCCTTTGATTTTTTTCTTGTTTCGCCTTTTGGTCCGTCTTAGATCGTCATCTTTGAACCTCCATTGAATTCTCCCACTCGCCTTTGGATTTCACCCTTGAGCTTTTCAATGGACTCATAGACCCTAAACTCTAATTACAAGACTCTAACGATTCGCAGATCGTATAAACTTAAAATTAAAATTAATTACAAAGCATGCACCCATCCGTGCTTAAAACAAGAATAAAGAAATAAATCTATGACCATACTAGTTTCCCGCATTCACATCACATGCAATCATATAATATATCAAGGCTAAGAATTATACATGTATGTTAATCCGGGAGATACTTTTGTCGACATCCCATGTCACATTACGGACCTTAAGTCTAAATTCGAAGAATTCGACTAATGGTGCGTTCTCGTGTTATCTCTTATGATTTCTAAAATCAACTTTAAGAAAAACTCCGTTTTGGGCTCGAGAAAGTCCGGGTCAATTTCAGAAAAAACTTGGTTCGATTCTTAATGATTTCATAAATCAATTTAAAGAGAAATCCGTTTTGGCCTTCCGGATGGCCCGGATTAACTTTGGAATTATTTGGTTGGAATCGGAAGAAAATTTGGCAAAAACTCTCACTCGAATGATGGTCCCTTTTCGTGGTCCGAAAAGCCTCGAAAAATCCCGGGACAAGTCCTAGACAAGTCCCGGCCCAAGCCCAAGCCCACAAAAGGGCTCGGTCAAGGTCCGGACATGGCACGGCCCATAGGGCCGGCATGTCCTGGCCGAGGCCTACCAAGGAGAATAGTGTAGAAGAAACTTGAAGAAGAAGAAATAGATCTAGTATGAATCTTGTGTTTAAGGTAAGAACTAACTTCAATATCTAGTTTATTATTGTGAGAAAACTTTGTATGTTTTGCTTATGAGATTGTGTAGATCTAAAGAAACTTTATTATATGAAAGTATCTTGATGAGAATCTTTTGAGTTTATTTGATTGTATTGATGTATTTACACCTATAATCTCCAACATACATGAGCTAACGTGATGGTAGAATTGGTTGTGATCATAGACTTGTTAATTATAAATCTACTATAGAACTCATCATCATTAGAAGAATACAGATGGGGGAATTGGTGGTGATCATACATTTGTTAATTTATTTCTGGTGACTAATATTAGGAAGTCCACCTATCAACTCCACTCGGCCAAACCGAGTGGACTCTGTTTCTCTAGGAGTTGTATTACAATTAGGGGTTGTATTATAATTAGGATTGTTGTATTACTTAGATAAGTATGGTTGAGATATTATCTCCTAACCCTAATGCCTATGTATTCCTATAAATAGGAATCCATGTACCTTGTATTAAACAACAACAGAGAGAATTAATATAATACTTGTATTTCAAATACGTTCACTCGATTTTTCTCCCTCTCGGTTTCACTCGATCTCTCTCGATCTATCTCTTGATCATATAAAGAGGTTTATACCTCTTCACATGGTATAAGAGCCATTTTTTTACAATGACTTTTACTGATGCTTCTTGTGAAACTAATACCACTACTTCTATTAATTCTAGAGGTCCTTTTGATGTTCACCATTCAGATTCTCCCACTAGTATCTTAATCACGCCTCTTCTAATAGGTGACAATTACTCCTCATGGTCTCGAGGAATGATCAAAGCTCTTCGAGCTAAAGATAAGCTAAGATTTGTGGATCGGTCAATATCGAAACCCACCAATCCTAATAAGTTACATCTATGGGACGATGTAGTAATTTGGTTTCAAGTTTGCTAATCAACTATGTCGATCCGTCATTACGATCCTCCATACTATATGACAATAATGCTTCCGATATATGGAAGAATCTCTATGATCGTTTTCATCAAACGAATGCTCCTAAAGTTTTCCAACTAAAGAGAGTTATTTCATGTCTTAAACAGGACGATTCTGATGTTTCAACCTATTTTACTAATCACAAAGCTCTTCAAGATGAATTAAACTCCTTGATGACTAGCGAACCATGTATTTGTGGGCATGGTCTTTCATTGATTGATCGAACTAATCAAGATAGAGCAATGAAATTTCTTCAAGGTCTTCATGACCAATTTTCGGCTATTCGAAGTCAAATTTTGTTAATGGATTTGTTTCCTAACATTCTCCATATTCACTCTCTTGTTAAGCAAGAAGAGGTTTAACAAAGTCTTCTAACCCCATGGTTATCACCACCGACGTCGCTGACCTTGCTGTTGGCTCCAATGATAATGGTTTAAATCGGTTTGATCGTTCCGAGATGCCACGATCAAAACGTCCCCGATCCTTTTGCGACAATTGTAAAACCCATGGTCACCACATTATAACTTTTTACCAACTCCATAGGTATCCATCTCAATACGGTCAATGCAACCGGAGCCGCTCTCGTCCGAACCGGTTGCAGCCTCGGTCCTTGATCAAACCACCACGGGAGTGCCTGTAGCAACATCCCTCACGACCGAACAGTACTAGTCGATCTTGGCACTTTTGGAGCAAACCAAGCAACCCACTCCAATGACTTCTCTCGGTAACAATAGAGATCCTCACATCAACCTAACAGGTAAGTTTTCATCTTCTTTTCATCCTCCTTGGGTCATTGATTCGGGAGTCGCCAAACATATTTGTTTTCCCCTTTCCTAATTCTCTAACTACTCGATTGCACCACCTAATTTCTTCGTTCGCTTACCCAATAGCTTTTTATTTACAAGATGTCCTTCACATACCATTTTATTTGACCTTGACTTATGTCCTTTTCAGGATTGAGCGATGAGGAAGAAGATTGGGCATGGTAGTCTTCATGATGACCTTTATTTACTTCGCACGGAGCGTCCTATTATTTTGGTTACAAGCTTAGTTCGAGATTGTTCTAGTAATGATTCTTATGTTATATGGCATTGGCGTTTAGGCCACCCATCCTTTTCCTGTTTTTAGTATTTAAATTCTAAGCTTCCTCGTATGAATTTTAAATTTTTATCGAATAAAGTACAATGCGATATTTGTCCTCTTTCCAAACAATGTCGTTTACCTGTTCCTCTTCCCACATATTTGAATTAATTCATGCGAACCTATGGGGACCTTTTCCCGTCCCCTCCAACTCGGGTTGTCGTTACTTTCTCACACTTGTCGACGATTTTTCTCGTTGCTCATGGTTGTTTCGTATGAGTTTGAAATTGAACTCGAACAAGTTAATCAAGAAATTTTTTAATTACATCTCCACCCAATTTAACAATAGAATCAAAATTCTCTGTTCGATCATTAGATCCGAGTTCATGAATAATTCCTTACAATTATGGTTGCTCGATAAAGGGATTATCCACCAACGTAGTTGTACTTATACACCTTAACAAAAATGGGGTGGTTGAGCGAAAGCATCGCCAAATTCTTGAAGTGGCCCGTTCGTTACGTTTACAAGCGAATCTCCCACTTTGTTTTTGGGGAAAATGTGTCTTGACCGCCGTTTATTTGATAAATAAACTGCCTACACCTATCCTTAAAGGCTTATCTCCTCATGAAATTTTGTCAGGATCACCTTCGAATCTCTCTCACCTACGTGTGTTTGGGCGTCTTTGTTATGCTCGCATACCTTTGTTTAAAACAAAGATGGACCCTATGCCTCCGCCGGTATTTTTTCTTGGTTATCCAAGTGGTCAAAAGGATTATCACGTCCACGATATTCAAACTCGTCGTATTTTCACTTCTCGTGACGTTATTTTTTCATGAAACCCGTTTTCCGATGGCTTCATCACATCCGGCTACGCCATCTTTGTCTAAGTCCCCGACCCTATTCCTCTCTATCTCGGATAATGGGACTTTCCAATTTCCGACCATTCGTCAACAACAAGCCTTAGTGCCTTTGGCCGAACTGACCGACACATCACCCTCGGTCAGTTCTGACCTTTCGATACACGACCTGGCAGAGAGGGTGCCTTCAACTCCCTCTGACGGTCCCTCGCAGGACCATGCAACATTAGGCCCAACTCTAAAGGTGCCCTCAGAGTCACTCCATTCATTTCTATCCCGAGTGCGCCTTTAGAATCCGCTGATTCCCTTTCCAATGATGCAACCCTATCTTCTCACCATTCCACTGGAAACCGGCCGGTCAAGGAATCGTCGCCCTCCGGTCCATTTACAGGACTATGTTTGTTCAAATACAAGACTAATCAAATATCCACTTGAAAACTATTTTTCCATCAATTCGTTTTCCACATCTCATCAAAAGTTTCTCTCTTCGGTTCGAACAACTACTGAACCCACTTCTTTCACTCAAGCAATGAAGTCCTCTCATTGGAGAGATGCAATGTCCAAGGAGATTTCTGCCTTGGAATCAAACAAAACATGGTTCATTGCTACGTTGCCCCCCGACAAACGTCCGATCGGATGCAAATGGGTTTCCAAAATCAAGTTCAAATCTGATGGCTCAATTGAACAATACAAAGCCCATCTAGTAGCAAAAGGATACACTCAAATTGAAGGATTAGACTATAATGACACTTTCCTCCGGTTGCTAAATTAGTTACCGTTCGTGTTGTAGGGTTACAGATGTTTCTAACACACCTTTTCTAGTGTTTATTGCGGAATCTCAAACATCTAATGTTAACACTATACTCCCAGGATCTAATTATACATGAACTAATCAATGAACTAGATATGGAAAGATGATTACCTTTAATCGCTTTCCCACGAACAAAATTCCGACAAGATTCGGAAGATCAAGAACTCCAATTGTAGTTCCTCTACTCGAGACACCGAGTGTATGACTTGATCTCCCTCCTTCGAGTTAGCTAAAACTCTCTTGAAGGTTGAGATGAAGAACACCTTCTTCTAGACTAGATAATCGAGAAAACTCCTTTTCTCTCTTTTGGCTTTTCTCTCTAAAAGCTCTCTTGAATTGTCTCTTTATTTCCGTACATAATTATGTCTTAAGGAGGTCTATTTATAGGGACCATAGAGAAGGTATTTGACCCAAACTAGGATTCCTAAAATATCTCCTTCAAGACATATCTTTTTGTGTCCCATATAAAACCCTAAAAGGGTTTATGTGTGGCCGGCCAATATAAGCCTTTATATGCTTTATGGCCGGCCCACACAAGGGGTCTAATCGGCCATGTGCTGGCCGGCCCCTTCCTAAGGTCGGCCATCACATGGCCGACCCCTTTATGGGCACCCTCAGGCTCCCTTTTTTGCCCGGGATCATGTACACTTGTCCGGACTCTTCCGAATTCCTTTTGACCTCAAATAATGGATCTAATCCACTTATTAGCCACTTTATATCTAGTCAATATCTCTCCCTTCAAACCATCACTCTTATGTGTAACCCTTGTAGGATCCGGTCTATTTAAGTCGCGGATTACCGAAGTTATCCGACGATCGTAGTTGGCTTCTAGCTAAGCATTACGACCCTAATTCGACCGGACTAATGATCTTCCAAATAAGGTCATTATGATCCTATTCGCCAAATCGTACGCTTTGTCATCTTGATCGAAGGACATCCCCTTCAGACCGAGGAATATACCCTTCAGTCTCCAACTTGTACTTAAAACAAGTGCAATGCTCATCTGATATGTCATACTTATCAGACTTTCTTGATCCCGAGAACAAACTGTCAAATCAAATGACTAACTCTTAATCAATTTGAGCATGGCCATGCATTTTCCAGTTGTTTCTCATCAAGTGACCCGAAGATATTTTATCCTGATTTTACTCAGGAAGACATATTCCATTCTTGTACCCCCACTCCATTTCATGTCTATCTTGTCTCCCCCAGTAATTCGCCTTTATAACCTCCTTTTATGACGCGGCGTTTAATGGTGCCAAAGTTCGACATTCCTTACACAAACTGAGTGAGTACTCATGTTTTGAGGAATCTCTCCGATTTGCTAAATGAGAGTTATGACATCTCATGACTTATTCTCTCGAAATACTCTCACTTGGCGGGTTTCCAGTGTATCAACTTATACACCCCTGAAGTTGACTTTGAATACTTCTATTCCCATAGCCCAAGAAACAGCGCTATCTCGTCAATCACTCATGCTAGTCTTCTTAAGTCATTGTTGTCCAATCAATGACCTGGACTAGGGATTTTTATAATGGTGTGCTTCCATGTTCACTTAGTAGGGTTTCTTTCATTAGATCACGTATCTAATAAACCTACCAGGAACACTCCATTATTTTGGACTTCATCTAAATTCTAAACCATGATTTAGACGACGAAATAAACTGAGTTTATTTCGGATAACAAGAGTTTGTAAATATTGAGCATCGCGTAAACTCTTTTATGTTTCTCAATTTTACAAGTCTTTTTAGGATTTTCTTCCTTAATCCTAATGTCTTAGATCCGTGCATCTTCCATGTCCGTTCTAAGGTGACAGTTTAGTTTATGTTTTTCACTTTGCTTATTATTATCATGCTTCAGAACTCTTTCGTAAGCTATTATGATAATGTGAGTTTCTTGAACTGAAATCAGCACTTCCCAAGTTCTAATTCTGGTTTCTTATCAAGTAGAGTTAGCAACGACTCCCAGCATGAAAACTCCTTTTCATCTGTTCGCCGTTCTTAAAAGATTCTTATCTTTATTTTCGGAAGATTGTTTTTATGACTTTCTTCAAGTTCTGTTTTCAGAGACATAATTTTGAATGCTCTCGGTCCTTTCTCTGACTTTCATAGGTGACAACATCTTTTGTACTCTAAGTACATTTTAGATGTGCGGGTAAACATCAATCATCTCCATGATCGATCTTATGTTTTCCTGCCATAAGTATTTCTCTCATGTTCTGCTTTCGCTTGTCAGGATTTCCTAATTCTGAGTTTCGCTCGGCATGTCTCATGTGAGATGGGTGGAAACTCTTCTCCAAGAGTTCCTGATCTCTTTCAAAACTTCTTTTGAAATAAGTCTCTTTCATCACTTTAATCTATTGACAGAGATTGTGATGCCCTAATAAATTTACCCTCGTCTATTGTCCTATTGAGTCAGTTCACTTACTGTTTTTCTCAATCCCAGTATGTCTCCACATACAGGACTTTGAAACGATCTTGGTTCACTCCCACTTACCTTCTTGTTGAACAAGACTATTCATTCTAAGAAATTGAATCTGATCAAATTTCTTTGCGAATGTTAGAGCCCCACTCCTTTTAAATCTCATCTCTTTAGACTCTCAGTCTAAACTCGGAGTAGTTTTGCTATAGTTTCTGTGAATCTTCTCTAAGACTCACTCGGGGTTTTGAGCAATTATCGAGATACCTTCTTAGTTTCTTTAAGAGATTTCATCGTGAGTAATTCCTTACTCTCGTTATGGCAAGTAAATCCTTACTTCCATTATAGCGAGTAACTCTTTACTCCTATTTGTTGTTCTTTTTATTCGAACTTCTTTCGAATGTTTTATTTCCTCCCACTTGTCCGATTATCAAAGAACGCTTTCTTTTTAATAGGACACCATCGAGAGCAATAATTTAATTGTGTTTCGATGATTTGTGGAAAAACCCCGTTATTCTTTGCTTGAAGAATCTATGTCTAAAGGTCTTTGGAATAAAAGATCATTTTAGAACTCTTCTAAAATCCATATTCGTATGGAATCCTTTTATTCACTATAGCTTTCTAGGTCTTAGTGGTATGGCTTTTGTGCATTTAGACTTTTGCTTTCGGAAGACTTTATGACTTTTAGACTTATGATCTTATCATAATCTTTTAGTCAGATTTGATCCTTACTTGATTCAGGTTTAGTCTCCAAGACTTCCTTAAATCTAGTATTTAGTATATTCCAGTCACATTAATCACTTTCTTATGTCTAACATAAGCTTTTAGTGAGTAATTGACTCTTGAGATCTTGTCAAGTACATTTGTTTGAACCATGATTAACGATCGTTGAGGGATACGAGATCACTCAACTTTTAGCTTCATCCATGTTCTTTCAAATTTATTTGACTAGATTAGAATAACTAAATTGGATTTTTTGGTATAATTCTTTAAAAGTTGAGTAGGCATATCTTTTAAGAACATCATAAAATACTGAATAGTTTATTTATCTCCATAATCTCATTACAGAGTCAATGTTCGAAAAAGAAAAAGGAAAACTAAAACTAATTTAGAGTTATCCCTATGGAGTCTATGATCCTTCTCTAGCTTTATGCAGCAACTATTACTCCTTTCAGCTTTTGACACGTTCATCTCCTTACTCATTAAATACTCAGCTTCCACTTGTTCCTGTCATTCATAATGAAAAGAACAATTTCAGGTATCCAATACCTTTTGCGGAATTGTATTGAATTGAATCAACTTTTAATATATTTTATCTTGACTGGAAACCACCTTTCCGTTCTTTTTTATCTTCCAGGAATTTGGGACAGTTTCTCTTCCAATGGCCTATGCCATTGCAGCAGAAACAGTTGGAATCAGATTGGGCACTTCTGTTTTTGGCAACTTGTTTGCCTTTCCATTTGCCCATCTTCTTCTTCTTGAATCTCTGCTTTCCTTCCTTTTTAAATCCCTTTTCCTTTTGAACCATCAGAATTTCTTTCTTAGGTTCTACCACTATGATATTCTCTTCGGCTGTCTGGAGCATAGCGTGTAGTTCTTCCAGAGATTTATCCCATCCATTCATGTTGTAGTGCATTCTAAACTGACTAAACCCATCATGAAGTGAATGCAGGATAATATCTGTGGCAAAATCTCGGCCATGGTCGACTCCAAGTCGAGCTAGTTTCTCAAATGACTAATCATTTTGAAAACATGTGGCGCTACAGGCTTTCCCTTCTCAACGCGCATATCCAATATTGCCTTTGAAGTCTCATACCTTTCTATCCGCGTTTGGAACAAATTCCTAAGTTATCGAATAATGGTGTAAGCATCCATGTGAATGAACTTATCCTGAAGATTAGGTTCCATGGTTGCTAACATAAAGGCATGTTACGGGTTCAGCTTTCTTTCAGAGACTTCTTTCCGAATCTATCTCCTCATCAGTCGAATCTTCAGTGATTATCGGAAGTGGTGTGTCTAGAATGCTTGCCTTGTTTTCCGATCTGAGAACGAGTTCCAGATTCCTTTCCCATACAATGAAGTTATCTCCGTTCATTTTTTCTTTCTCTAGTAGCCAACGGATGTTGAAGGAAGTTTTGGTTGTCATAATTAAACTACATGTAAGAAACGCGAAGTGATTTAAACTTGTTATCCTGGCATAATTCCTGTATGCCTATATTATTCTATATTTCTTGTCCCCTAAGAATAATATAATTTCAAGATCCCATCCCTCCTGAATTAAGCGTACTAAGGCACTGCCCTTAATCCATCGTCCTGGGTGAGTAACTCCTTACTGATCATACTACTATGATTCTTAGTTGAGAAATTTCACACTTGTGTGTCAAATTGTCCTTTTGCCTTGAAATCCAAAACCCTTTTGCTGACTCGTTGAGAATAACCATTTAGACATGTAGATCTCTGCTATAGATCTACCCGTATTGTCCCGAGGTAAAAGATGGACTCTGCGAAGGCCGACCCACCATCGATGAACAAGGGACAACAAGTGTCTTAATCTGGGTAGGCATTTACTCAAAATTCTTTTTGGGACTTTTTACGTAATTTATCAAGCTGCGTTACTGTGAACTCTGGCATAACCAATTATGATTTATTACGTAAAGTTTATGGGGTTTGCGTAAAGATCTCTTACATCTTTTAGTATTACCCCTAAAAGATCTCATCTTTTAGCTTATTTCTTGTTCGCCTACGGTTCGTATGGATTCTTATCCTTCAACCACCATTGAGTACTCCCACTCGAATCATGATCTCATCATTCGATTCGTCAATGGCTACTTAAGACCCTATACTCTAAGTATTATTCGGGCACTTTTACTTGTGCTTAGGAACAAGAAACGTTTACCCAACTAAAGGTATACTAAGCTACGCAATCACATAAAATATACATACATCCAGAAATATGACAATCATATAAGATAAAGTATGTATCGTAGATTTGTTTCTAGGTTCGCTATGTCTCGTATAGCTAATTGTGGGAAATTGTGACATTCCTATATCAAACGTGAGTTCTAAGTCTATTTTCGTAAAATCCGGACTTATAACATGTTATGTTTCTTCCTTAATGATTTCCAAAATCGATTTTAGGAAAAACTCTGTTTGGGTCATCCGATGGCCCGGGTCAATTTCGGAAAAAGAAGTTTGAAATTCGGAGAAAAAGTTTGAAAAACTGCAACTCGAGTCAAGATCCAAAATCTTCAAGTCAAACTCAAAAATGGACCCAAGTCAACTTTGGTAAAACCCTGGACAGACCCTGGTCAAATCCTAGGTCAAGTCCTGGTCAAACCCTTAGTCAAACCCTAGTCAAACTCGGTCAAGGGACCTTTGACCAGTCAAGGATGAACCAAGGTCAGTCAAAGTCAAGGTCCGTACCCGGCTCGGCACGTTCCGAGTCGTGTCCCTCGGGTGGACGCGTCCTGACCCTATGCCAGACGCGTCCCATGGACCACAGACGCGTCTGGACTAATCCGAGATGCGTCTGGAAGACGCGACCTTTTCGAGATATACTCGGATATCCCAGTCCGTGTCGGACTGGGATGCGTCCAAGACAATCTCGGAGTCCCAGTCCGAGACGGACTGGGACGCATCCAGGCCAGTCCGGCCCGGGACAGACTTCATCTTCCTCCTATTTTCTTGACGTCCCTTGATTTTTCTGTTGTTCCTTCATGGTTCAGCTGTTGTTTTTCACTGTTTTTGATGATTTTCATCATCAACACAGTGGGTTTTGACCCTTTTTTGCTAAATTTCAAAACCCTAAAACTAGTTTTCGAAAACCTTTTTCAAAAAACTAAAGTTTTAGTGTATTAGGGTATTGAATCTACATCAAAAACCCTGATTTTCATTTTCAAATCTTTATATAAACAATGGTGTTTTCTAGTCATTCAAGCTCGAATCTTATTCGTGTAGTCAAAGATAGTTTCATGTAACCGGCTCGTGATGCCACTGTAGGGTTACGGATGTGTCTAACACACCATTTCTAGTGTTTATTTCAGAATCTCAAACATCTAATGTTAACACTATACTCCCAGGATCTAATTATACATGAACTAATCAATGAACTAGATATGGAAAGATGATTACCTTTAATCGCTTTCCCACGAACAAAATTCCGACAAGATTCGGAAGATCAAGAACTCCAATTGTAGTTCCTCTACTCGAGACACAGAGTGTATGACTTGAGCTCCCTCCTTCGAGTTAGCTAGAACTCTCTTGAAGGTTGAGATGAAGAACACCTTCTTCTAGACTAGATAATCGAGAAAACTCCTTTTCTCTCTTTTGACTTTTCTCTCTAAAAGTTCTCTTGAATTGTCTCTTTATTTCCGTACATAATTATGTCTTAAGGAGGTCTATTTATAGGGACCATAGACAAGGTATTTGACCCAAACTAGGATTCCTAAAATATCTCCTTCAAGACATATCTTTTTGTGTCCCATATGAAACCCTAAAAGGGTTTATGTGTGGCCGGCCAATATAAGCCTCTATGGGCTTTATGGCCGGCCTAAGGTCGGCCATCACATGGCGGGCCCCTTTATGGGCACCCCCGGGCTCCCTTTTTAGCCCGGGGTTATGTACACTTGTCCGGACTCTTCCGAACTCCTTTTGGCCTCAAATAATGGATCTAATCCACTTATTGCCACTTTATACCTAGTCAATTTCTCTCCCTTCAAACCATCACTCTTATGTGTAACCCTTGTAGGATCCAATCTATGTTAGCCGCGGATTATCGAAGTTATTCGACGATCGTAGTTGACTTCTAGCTAACCATTACGACCCCTAATTCGACCGGACTAATGATCTTCCAAATAAGGTCATTATGATCATATTCGCTAAATCATACGGATTGTCATCTTGATCGAAGGACATCCCTTAGAAGGATACCATTCTTTCGGACCGAGGGAATATATCCTTCACGTGTCCTCCTCTCTATCGCCGCAATCAAAAGATGACCACTCCGCCAATTAGATGTTAACAACAAATTTTGTCAAGGTGATCTTCATGAAGAAGTATACATGAAACTCCCACCCGGATTTTCATCTCAGGAGGAGTCTAAAGTCTGTCGTCTTCAAAAATTGGTATATGGCCTAAAACAGGCTTCCTGCCAATGGTTTTCAAAATTTTCCTCTGTCCTTCTTGGAAGAGGATTCTCTCAATCTAAGAGTGATTATTCTGTTTTTTACATTCCGCTCACACTCCATTCAAATTTTCGTTCTCGTCTATGTTGACGATATCGTCATTACAGGAAATAGTGAAGATGCTATTTCCAAATTAAAATTGTTCCTTGACAGTACTTTCTCCTTAAAAGATTTGGGTCGTTTACATTATTTCTTGGTATAGAAGTTTCCCGATCATCTCAAGGCATCTTTTTTTTGCCAACGCAAGTATGCACTTGACATTCCCAAAGACTCTGGGCTTATTGCCTCACACCGTTCCGATTTTCCCATGGAACAAAAGCTCTATCTTAGTCCGTCCGATGGTAATCCGTTGCAGTATGCATCGATATATCGTCGCCTCATCGGTCGTCTACTCTACTTAACTATGACACGACCATACATAACCTTTGCCGTCAATAATCTCAGCCAATTTATGCAAACTCCTAGTCAACTTGACTTAGACGCTTCTCATCACGTCCTTCATTACTTAGAAGGTTCCCTCCGTAAAGGATTTTTTTATCTGTAGACAGCTCTCTCCACATCACAAGTTACTGTGACTCTGACTAGGTTGGCTGCCCCTCTAGTCGCCGTTCCATTACTGGATATTTTACAATGCTCAGTTCCAGTCCTCAATCTTGGAAATAAAAAAAGCAACCTACTATTGCCAAATCTTCTGCACAGAATATCGTGCATTCGCCATTCTCACGTGTGAGCTACAATGGCTCAAGTAGCTACTACTTGACTTCATAATCGATCATTTTAACACGGTGACAGTCTACTGTGATAATCGGGCAACTCTTCACATCGCCGACAACCCCGTCTTCCACGAACGTACAAAACACATTGAGATAGTTGCCACATTGTTCGTGAGAAGATCAAAGACAACGTCATTTTCACGCACTTTACAACTTCCGACAACATGTTAGCTGACATATTTACAAAGCCCCTTGGAGCAGAGTCGTTCAAGATAATTATTGGCAAGTTAGGCGTTACTTCCATTCCCGCTCTAACTTGAGGCACCGGTCTACTCCACTCGGCCCAACCAAGTGGACCCGGTCTCTCTAGAAGTTGTATTACAATTAGGATTATTGTATTAATTAGATAAGTATTACTTAGATAAGTATGGTTGAGATATTACCTCCTAATCCTAATGCCTATATATTCCTATAAATAGGAATGTACCTTGTATTAGACAACAACAAAGAGAATTAATATAATAATTGTATTCAAATACTCTCACTCGATCTCTCTCCCTCTAGATCTCACTTGATCTCTTTCTTGGTAATATAAAGAGGTTTATACCTCTTCACAACTAATACTAACTTCAACTTGAGTTATCTCTATATTATTATTATTGTAAGGAGTAACCTTAGGAATTTGGCTTCTGTTAGTGAAGATAAAGATGAAAATTTACTGATAAACCTCAGAAAAATGTTAGGGAGTTTGGAAGAACAACTGATACACATTTTCTTTTCTTTCTCCAGAAACAAAGAAACAGAGAATACTGTCTGATTTAGTTAACAAAATTGCTCTAGAGAGAGAAAACCTAAAGAAGAGAAAGACATAGACTGAGAAAGAGGTTGGTGTCTTATTAGTTCATGTTTTGTGTTAAAGGATGATGAGAGAGATAAAGGTTTTTTTTGGAAAGAGAGAAAGAGATCTGGTGGGACTAAATTAAATTAAGGGTAATTTTTGGAATTCAAATTTTGTCTTTCACGGACATTTGACGTTAACGGAGGAAAGGGGGTCATCTGGGTATTTTGAATAAAGTAGGGGGCTACGTGGGAAGTTGATCATAAAGTAGGGGGCCATTTGAATAATAACCTTAAAAATTCATAACGAAATAAATCATATAATTATAAATCTGTTGTGAAAAATAAAAGAAGTAGGGAAGAAGAAAGATAACGGAAATATATTAACCAAGAGATCGTAGACAAGAAGAACTTGATTTGTATTCTTATGTTTGTAGAGAGAATTCTCTACATTGGTAAATTGATACTTAGATACATTAGTTTGGTACATCTTCTTCATTAGCAAGTAACCTCTTTATATAGGCATTTAGCTAGATGAGTTACACATCCAATAGGCACACAATAATGGAAGTTGAATACAAAGTAATGGTGGAAAACCTATAGTGGTGGGAGTTACAATTGGTGGTGGTCATCCGCCATAAATCTAATATTTATAACACTCCCCCCTGGATGTCCACCACATCAGAAATTGTCTCATTAAAACCTTTCTAGGAAAACCCAATGGGACAAAACCATAGTGAAGGAAAAAGAGTACAAATTCTTTGTTCATGTACATCTTTTATGTACACATAATCTGCCTCATTAAAACCTTGTTAGGAAAAACCCAGTGGGAAAAAATCTTAACGAAGGAAAAAGAGTACAATATGAAAATGTAGTATCAAGTGTCTTCATAAACTTGCTTCCCCTCATGAAGGTTGAGGACATTGTTCAACTTGTTATGGTCAGCTTCCTTTTTGTATATAAACACATAAATATAATAAGTAGCATTTGAAATTTCAAGTTGCATTCATATAATGCTTTAAAGTTTATGCATACTTTAGATTGAAGCTTGTTAAATCCTTCTAGGATTTCAGTGGAACTCACTTTCTAGTGATTCATATTTGTCATATACATCGATAAGATAATTATAATGTTTTGTGAAATCAATGTACTAATCACATTTCAATGTGCATTATAAATTTCATACACAATCCACCTTACACACATTAAACTCATCATTCGATGACTAGTTGTCTCGCCAAAACCTTGTCAGGAAAATCCAACGGGACAAAACCTGAACGAAGGAAAAAAGACTACAACTTTTAAACAAGTTATAACAATTTTCAATACGCATAGTTGCCTCATTAAAACCTTGACAAGGAAAACCCAGTGGGACAAAAGCTTGACGAAGGAAAAAGAGTACAACGCGATTGACATTTTATATATGAATGATGGTTGTTTTGTAAAACCACATTACAAGACACGTAATGTATTGTCTGAGCTATATTAGGTACTTCAGGACCTGAATTTCCATGACATATGATAAGTTAAGACAATATGAGTTGCTTTGAAGCTTATAGCCGTTTAGTATTTCAGAATATGTTCATTTTCAAGATTTTCTTTAATCGAATAATCTTTTTCAATACTCTACTGTCAAACTTTAATAAACTCTTCAGGAGTCACAATTTGATTTATAAATACTTCATAATATAATTCGGAGATTTGTAATTCATATTGAAATTTTATAAGTGGACGTCAAATCCTTTATAGACTAAAGGACATTTCTTACACATGTCTACTTTATTACCTTCGGGGTAATTCTTAATTGGTGCTTCGACTTCATGTCTGAAGAATTAATTATTTTGTAAGAAAATCCACAAGTAATGAAGTATCTCGTCAAAAGTTGACCAATATTACTTAGAGTAATTCCGGATCAATATGCTCCCAGTAGCTACTATATTCAGAAATACATCGTCTGAAATGATTTATTTGATTTTTCAAATTTTCACAGCATACATAGTTCAGTGATCTCATATATGTGCCTTTGTAAAAGGTCGGTGTCTCTTTTTACACATATCCTCTTCAGGAGATTTTATTAGGAATATGAATCACATTCATTTCTAATTTGATAGCCTCTTTAGGAGGAAAAATTATTCCTTCAGTGTCAAAGAGTATATGTCACTTTGATCAACTCTGATCATTTTCCATTACCTTTATCTGGATATAAGCATATTAAGCTCTGAAAAATATAAATATCTCGAGGTAGCAAGTTTTCCATATATTGATTCCAAATGAGAGAAACTTGATCATTTTCAAGTATTTTACGACATTGAATATAGGACTTCCTCCCCCTAATGTCGATAGATTTCCGTCTTATTTATGAGCACATACTTCAAGGATGTGACAAAGAAGAAGGAAAAATCAATTGCTTTAAACAAATTTGATTTTATTTTCATATCATATTTTCCGTTAGACAAAATTTACTATCTGATCACAGCTTCAGGTGTGAGCAATTTGTTATAATATCACAACTTCGGGTGTGATTAATTACATGTGAGATATATCATCTTCATGTGATTTTATTTTTTTATTAAATCCATCATCACTTTCTCTTTGGTTATTACAACTTCAGGTGTAATATGAAAGAGGATATTTAACAAATTCTATTTTTTCAAGAATTTACAATTCATCACCTGAAAGAAGATATTATCACCACTTGAATAGATATTCTGAATTTCTGTAGTATTTTCTTACCACAAATTCAGTTGTAATCTCTTAAGAATCAATGGATATTTTCAATACTAAAACATCAATATTTCTCAGTCTTCAGGAATGAGCAAACAAATTTTATTTTGCAAGGGTTTATCTTTTTTCTTTCTGATAATTAACCAACTTATAGTGGTATATAATTTCACCCTTTAGAGATTTGATTTATTATTATCTCGTAGAAATTTTATACTTCAAACTCTTGTAGAAATTTTGAGATTTGAAGAGTTGTTTCAGACACACCAAACTTCAGGTTTGATTATCTCATATACAATATATGCTTCAATTTGATCTTAATCAAATTCTGGTGGTTAAGTTTCTTCTTTGAAGAAATCTTCTTTAACAAATCAAAATATGCACTTATGATGTATTCATAAAAAAATAAACATTAGTTATGAGACTAATATCATTTTTTTTTTGAAGCATAACTTACCTTGACCTTACCATAGAATAGAATGCACAACATTCATATTAGTTTGAAATACCAACCATTTTTCATTATAAGCTATGTAACTCTAATATCCTTTTGATATGATTCACCATGTTTCAACAATCACAAAATCAATGGTTAGAGATAAATAAGAATAATAAGCTTAAAAATTCAACAAAGAAATGTGCAAATACCTTTTGATTTACCAATTACAATTGACAAAACTTACCCATGTTTCATTTGTTTGTATCTTGATTAATAAGTGGAAAATCTCTTCTTCCCTTTGATCATTGATGATAGAGCAATTCGTGCTGATAGCGTGTTGTGAAAAATAAAAGAAGTAGGGAAGAAGAAAGATAATGGAAATATATTAACCAAGAGATTGTAGACAAGAAGAACTTGATTTGTATTCTTATGTTTGTAGAGAGAATTCTCTACATTGGTAAATTGATACTTAGATACATTAGTTTGGTACATCTTCTTCATTAGCAAGTAACCTCTTTATATAGGCATTTAGCTAGATGAGTTACACATCCAATAGACACACAATAATGGAGCTTGAATACAAAGTAATGGTGGAAAACCTATAGTGGTGGGAGTTACAATTGGTGGTGGTCATCCACCATAAATTTAATATTTATAACAAAATCATAACATTCTTATTAGTCACCAAACAAACAAAAAAATAATAATTTGGAGTCATGAATTCGTGGATTCATAATTCCTTCAACCACGAATTCCTGATTCATTCATCCAAACACACCATTAGGTTTTTTTTGGAGGAACCCTCTGTCGAAGTCGAGAGGAAAAAGACGAGTGATTTAATTAATTGTCTAGATTAATTTGTACGGAGGGAGCAAATAAAAAGAAAAAAAAAGGGACTCTGTAAAAACCATCCATAACCTATTTCATGGGTCAGCGGTGAGGGTGAAAATCGGTAAGGGATTCAAAAAGACACCTTAATAAATGAACAAAAATCAAATTAAATCCATGTTTTTATAATTTAGTTTTTTTTCTCTTTTTTAATTTACTAGGCATAACCCCCGCACTACGTGCGGGGGCAACGCCCCTTACGAAATGCGAATAGTGGGACAATGAAATATAGTTGAAAACGATTGGTGTTGTGTTCCAAAAAAATATCACCCGGTCAAAACAAAGTTATTTATGTGATGAATAAGTTAAACAAATACAAGTCAGACAAAAAATGAAGGAATAACTATGGTTTGTAATGAAATTCAAAACGAACTCCAACCTTTGTGTGGTCGAGAAATCCTCTAAATTGATTTTTCTACAATAAGTCAAAACTACAGAACTGAAAAAGGAAATTATAAAAAAAATACAGTCCTTAGCTTTACACTGAAGAGTGCAAAATGGTGAAAAAAGGCAGAAGAAATTTAACAGACTATACTCTAATGGAGAGGCCATATGTAGGATCTTGTGAAGCACCAGTTATTACAACAATGGGCATTCCTAATTTAGAAAGATAACAAGTAAGATATTCAGGCACAACATTTAATTTATCTCAAAATCTTGGAGGTGGAACTCAGATGAAGTATATTATTCATGTTGTAGCAATTCAATTGTTTCTAAATTTTGCTCAACTTTCTTTAGATAGATGTCACACCTATACTCGCATTTTCTATATTAACTATCAGATAATCATCTTCACCCAAGGAAGAAAAAGCTTGAATCCTCTCCATGTCGAAGGTGTGCACCAGTTTCCTGTACACATATCATGACAATCAGGTCCTTACACGGACTCTGCAGAAACGTGTCTGAAACAAAAATTATAAATGGTGAAGCAATGGGGTTTTAGAACTTCAAAATGCAATTCACCTTGTGTGCTTTTGTTGGCTTCTTCTCAATATAATGTCTTCCCCCTAACACAGTAGCCTCCACAGATGTCTTGAGATTCACGACACTAATATTAATATTTAAAATTGTTGTAGCAGGCAGCTGAACACATGGGCGACAATTTGAAACTTAAACATCAGAACACTAACTTAAAGATATGCATCAATCTCTAGTGTAACGGTAACTGTGCCTTTGATAGGTAAAATGTGAAAATTTGTACAGATATCTTGTTTATACTTGCCAAGTTGCATATAATCATGTTAGGACCAAAAAATGTTCCTCTAGTCTAGTTGGACGTCGTTGTGTGAATAATTTAAAATAAGGTCATCCAAAAGCAAAAAAATATTCGATAAAAATAATGGCATAATTTAGTAAGACAACAATATATATAGATGTGTCAATGTGTTCGTCGTATTTTCGTTTTCTCGGTTGGGTCTTATTTAGCTCACCATGTCCGATAACTCATATAGGTTCCAAATATTAACACATGAATGAGTTATTTAGATTACATGTTGCACAGACCAAGTGTGACTGAGTTTTTGAACCAGTTATGGCTCCGAATAAGCTCATGTCAGTGATAAACTATGAAGTGAAATGCGATTATACCTTGGATCGGTGTGTAGAGCTTCCAAAATAACCATGTCGAAGGATAAAGAAGAATAAGTAGCATCAAATCTTTACTTCTTCCGAATCTGATGTGTTTTATAAAATGTAAAGCAAAAAATGCAAGTCACACCTAACTGAACAAACTAAAAGAAAAAGTTTGTGAATGAGTTTACCATCTTAAGGACATCAACTTGAGCAAGATTCTAGCACTTTTGTCTCCCACTTTATCGCTTTTTTGAATAATGGAATCTAAAATCTTTTTGCAAGGAGATGTTGGTCCCTCCGACCTGAGCTTCAGAAACAAGTAACTGTTTAGTTTAACATATATGCAACAGTAATGTTGCTAAAGTCTTGGCACTAACAGAGTTCACAAGGGAAAATTTTCTGATGGGGATGCACCCAATCACATTTCAATCATTTACACAAATTTTACTGTAATCTATGATTGAGATGAAGGGTTTATTAGCTTTTATACATGTAACCTCGTGAATCTTCAGAGATAAAATGTATAGTTACACATATATAAAATTTACTTTGACACTCTGCTCCGCTAGAAAAACAAATATGACTTAGGCACAAACATCTAAATCACCACTTGTCAATATTTTTGGTTCAACATTTACCAATATGCATGTGTTAAATGACTCTCCAACAAGACAACAAAGATACTGATACGACATATTAAATAATAAAAAACTTAAAATGATGACGGAACACAACATTCACGTATTGCAAATTCCTTAAGTATTCACCACCACCTCTAACACAGGAACCGACTAAGCAAGAATTTCCAGAGGGGCACCACAAATTGCAGCTTCACCTAATGTAAGAATTTAACTTGAATTGCAGTTTATTCGTCATAAATTTGTGGATACATTAGATGTGAATGTGTTAGCTACTATAAATGATCCGACGGTAGAATTAAAGGAGGATGTAGACTCTAATAAATATTTGCGAATATTAGTTAGTCGGAACAGCCGGAGACACATCATGAAAATTAAAAAATGTACCTTGTTTTACTCCTTGTCCTGTTGTGTTTGTTGAAGGATAAAAACAAATTCAAATTGTTCTTGTGTTTGCTCTTTTACTAAGCCCTTAGCATTTATTGAAGGTAATAACAAATTGAAACTGTTGTTGTGTTCTCTTTTTTAGCTTGCTTTTGATAGCTTTAACCTACAAAACCAAATTTTTCAATAAAAAATATTCAGATTTTTAGCTTCTATGATGTGTTTTAGTCGTCCATTCATATTGAAAATTATTTCAAAGAAAAAAAATTGTGGATACCTTCTAGGAGAGTGTCAATGACTCCAAATCTCCTTGTTCTTTCATTTCTTGGTTTAACTCCTTGACCTGAACCAGATAACAAAGTGAAACGATCTTAACTATTGTCTTAGAGAGAGGAAGAATTGAGAAGTAAGACAACCTTTGTGTTAAAGAGAAATTAATGATTCTTCTGTTCCTTCAATATGTCATTAACAAGTTCAGGTTTCTTTTCCTATTGGTTTCTTCCTCCATTTTCAAGTCAAGCTCCCCATCAAGTTCTTTGACCTTTTTTGATTATTTTTGCACAACTGATACTTCAATCTTACTTTTGTTTCCAAATTTTATATGTTATGTACAAACTCATCTTTTGACCTTAATTTTTCTGTTAGTTAATACTTATTACCGTGAAAAAGAAATAGCTAAGTCTGGAGAGTGAACAGGAATCTCTTGTCTGTTAAAACGTTACAAATAGACAAAGACCTAATTGGTTAATGATACCGGGAAGATATTCCAGTTCTGAAAAAACACACAAAACCAAGTATTAGTTAAGATAAATCATACGACATATAGAACTCATTTTTTACAAGTGAAAAATATAAAGTCACGAAGGGCTTAATTTTTATTAGAGGAGTGCCACTAACAACTAAAGCGTTTGCAGAGAGATGAAACAAGGGAATCTTATCAATTTTTATCCTAAATCATCATCAACACTAAAAAGAGGGTTTCAGCAAAATCAAATACTGAAAATAGGAAGTGAATTGGGGTAAGAAAAAGAGCAGTAGCGGAAAAAGACACACATTACAAATAATTACAAAATATGATCCATATACCCAGAAACCTTACGTTTGTCCATCAAATCTCTCATCTTTTTCTTTCTTTCGTGAATTCCAAGTGATTTATCCAGACCCTGATATCAGAAATATAGAGAAATATAGTTAGATAAACAGAGTCATATCTCGAACTGTCCGTAGTATGAAAAAAAATCCCTATTTAATCATGTATATGTAAGCCATTATCAACAAAGGTAGAAAAATGTGTAAACAGAATGGAATGAAGCAAAAACAAAAACTCACATTCAAACGAGATACATCAATGATCAAACATTAGCTTCCAA
>BEHA01000634.1:395020-425381 GCA_002897215.1 Eschscholzia californica subsp. californica | reverse complement strand
ATTTGCACTTTATGGTTGGAAAAGAAAGAGAGGATCTTCAATGAAAAGTTTAGAAGAACCCAACAATTGATCATCTAGAGTTACCTTTTGGATTGGAAGAAGACTACTCCATTCTCATATTTAGTTTTCCGGAAATGATAGATGTACAATTAAGAATATGGAAAAAATATCCAGATCTAGGTGGCAGTCTTGGAAATGAGAATTGAGATTGTAGTGTTTAATGCTACTCCTTATTCCCAAGACTGCCCCATAGGATTTGACGGATTTTTAATTGTACATATAGCATTTCTCTTAATTTTCGATTGACAAGTTTTGATTTCCATGTTTTGATTTCCATGTTTTTATCATTTTGTTTGTTCGACTTCTTTTAAATGACTACTTTTCACCATCTTTGTTTTTTCAATGAAATCACCATTATCCAAAAAAAAAAAAGTTGTAATACTGTAGTTTGGAACATCTTATTTACAGCCTATTCATGTAATTTGAAACTTTTTTTAAATTTATTGAGGGGCGAAGAAATATTTCTCAAGTAATATCTTTTTGGAGCACTTGACACCCTGATTTGATCAAATGTATCGCTTAATTTAAGTCTAACTGCAGTTGTACAATCCCATAACGTTCTGATATATACCAATTATGACTCCCCTCCTACATTAGGCAAAGGACATAAGCCATGTCAAATTTAGAGTAGATATTTATTAACGTGTATATATACTGACCCGGTCCCATGCGAAAAATTCAATCTTATTTGAACATCTCTTGTAAATTGTTGGGGCTTCTCTGTTTGTATATTGAAGTACATTTTTAGGCAGTACAAAATACTTTGTAGATAGAGATATCGAACAAACATAAAGAACATAATTTTCGTTCATCAAATTGATTAAAAAAAATATCAAGAAACCATCAATTTTACCAAGCAAATTCAAAAGGCTATATGGAGGGATTTGAACAGTAGAATAAAAAAAAAATGTTTTTTAGATATGAAAATCGACTTAGTAACTACTAATTACTAGGGCATCCATCCTTACTTCAAATCATCCCCTAAATCATATAATAAGTGTGGTCCATGCATCCTATTGAAAAAAGAAAAACACAAAAAATGAAATAGACATTTTATACCTTGTAGTTTCCTCCAGCGCCACTCCTGCGCTTCCTACACTGAAATCCCCAGTCAAGGGGCAGCCATTCTGGCCGAGGAGCATCAGGATCCACGTTCATGTTATATCGTTGTCCCCGAGGTTGACGCCGAGAAGGAGCTTCGTCAGACTCAGTTTCAGATGAGTCAACTGGTACTGCCACCTTATTCTTGACCACAACATTTGTATGATCACCTCGAGTAGCCATGAAAGAAGCAAGCAAGAATGAGACTGATGGAGAGATGGGGTTTACTTTTTTTTTTAGCAATGGGTTTTACTTATATTTATAGTGCTTAGGAATCATCAAACTTGTACATAGTGCTCATGTTAGGTAGAGATAGAAGGGCCGATGTGGTACGAAGTTAAATGTATTAATTGTTTTCTACAGTCAAATACATAAATTCTTTTTGTTATTTACTTAAATTCTTAACATTTAAAAAATCTACTAATTATGAGAGTTAAACTTTTACTTGTCAAATATGATAATTTTTTATAACAAAATATGTTCCTTAGTGCTCAGCAGTCTATCTCATTTGTTTATTTGAATATAATGTAAATCATTTACAAATCCTATTGATCCTTTCATTAACTTTTCATTGAAATATTTTAGGAGGAAACAAGTTTATTTTCAAAATCCTATTGATCCTTTCATTAACTTTTAATTGAAATATTTTAGGAGGAAACAAGTTTATTTTCAAAATCCTATTGATCCTTTCATTAACTTTTAATTGAAATATTTTAGTAGGAAACAAGTTTATTTTCAAAATCCTTACAAATTGCTTTTTGGATCCCCATTATAGTTTTTTTATGTAGCACATCTTGGGGATTACTAGGTGGGATTTTGGGTAAGTTGTACGACATTACCCAATTCAACATCGGTTTCTCTTTTTCATTTCTCATATTTTGATCAATAAGAAAAACTTTGACTTTTCCATTAATTATTCTATTCCTTTTTTTCTCATTTTATTTTGGTTTCCCTTTTTAGAATGGATTCTTTTTTTTTTTTTTTTTTTGAACTAAGAATGGATTCTTTCTAATGTAAATCATTTGGAAATCCTTTTGATCCTTTCATCAATTCTTTTCTATGGATTGAAACATTTTAATACTAAACAAGTATTATTTTCAAAATTGCTTTTTTTTGCATCCTCATTATCGTTGTTTGTTGGCACATCTTGGGGATTAATAAGCAGATTTTGCCCTCAACAAAAAAAAAAAAAAAAAAAGCAGATTTTGGATAAGTTGCATGGTTGTATCTCATTAGATATTAATTTCTCTCTTTCATTTCTCATATTTTGATCAATAAGAAAAATAAAACTTCCATTTTTCCGTTAAATATCGTAATTACTTTTTATCATTTTCACAAAATTAGATGGCGATCAAGAAATTTTGAATAAAGTTTGGATAACAAATATTGAGTAATGAATAGGTACAAAACACATACAGTAATAATAAGCACGATAACCGCCTAATTTAAACCAAGAATGAAAGAGGCCTAAAACCCAACAACAAAGAGGCCTAAAGCCCGGAAAATTATTACATTATTTATAATCTAAATTACATAGGATAAAACAAACTGCTTCCATTAATAGTCAATCCCTCAACCTCATGGACTTAAGAGGGGTGTCTAACCGTTGCACCAAAGAGTGGTGGGCTACTTTTATGATTTTAAAAAACTCTTTTAATGAAGCAAAACATAAACACGAGGATAAATAAAATCCGTAGAGATGCATTAGGAGATATCCTGTTAAGAACTTCAATATTATTTTTTTTCTTTTCTTTTTTCCCCACCCGTCAATAAATATATTTTTAAATTCGAATTACATATGTTCTTTTGAAAAAACTCAAATTTCACACTTATAAGCAATCGTGGGCCTCTTAATAGTGGACCTGTTTTCTAGCTATGCCCAGTTAAAGATTGCACCAGCCCAACATGATTTGTTCCATCTGGAATATCAAAATATTTACAGGCACTCGATTTTTGTGGTCCAAGAATCTATTTTTGGTGGTGTCTTTATCCCTCTGTTTACTTGGTAAAAACATTTTGTGCCCTTAACACTTCCCATTTCATTTTTAACCAACTAGGTATAACCCGTGCCCATAGGGCACGGTTAATTTGATTGAATGCAATGCATGTATGCGTTAAATTTGAAGTTGAAATACAAATTTGTAATTTCTTAGTGAAACCAAAAAATTTACAAGACGTTATGTGAAAGATATAGAAAACACTCAAACACTAAACAAAATTACAACATCAAGCTAAGAACAAGTTCTCAAAATGAGTAAAAAATATCAGCAGACATAGTAAAAGCAATATCTCAAAACATATCAGTTGGTAGATAACTTAGAAGCAAAAGCTAGATTAAACTATCGCATAAACAAATTTTGCCCGTAAAGATGATAATCTTCAACGAAGATCGACCCGATCTCATATGATCACCCCAAGAACAAATCCATTGATATAACATGATAGATTATTAGAAGATCATTACGTCCTAACAGGAGACCAGAAACGGTTGGGTGCCATTGGGTGTGTAATATGTAATCCAACATTTCTAAGGACCTGTTTAGAATTTGAACAAAAATCAGATTGATCAGTACACAAAGTTGTAACATTTATGGATTTCATAATTTCAAGAGCTGCAATCAAAGTAGAATAGCTTCCCAATGTGCAATTTTTTTTAACAATATTTCCAATCTGCAATTCAATCCAATAGCTACATGGGGAGAGGAAAAATCCTCAATGACTTTCACTCAACTACAAATTCTTGATGGCCACCCTCATAAATTTGTCTGAACTTCAAGTCCTCCCATAGCAACCTGTATTTTACCCAACTTGAGTAAATGCTCTATTTCGACGAAAGCTGGCACCTAATCCAACTCTTCTTCATGCCCAAGATAATGAGCTAACCTCTCTTCCTTTAATCAAAAGGGTTTTCGAACTAATACTGAGTAATATAGTAAACTGTTAATCAGTGTGAGAGTATAGCTGCAACAAGGCTACACACCAGTCGAAGATTACAATACTCAGACCTTTCTTAGACCTTAACCATATGATCTATTTATGTGACATTTTTTTTCAAAGATGTTACATGAGTATAGACAATTATTCATCATTTGGTTTGGTTACATTAAGGGGATATGCTCGTAGCTACCACTCACTCAGTCGAATACCCAACTACCCAAGTCAGAGATACGTGGCTTTTGTTATGACCCTTTTTGAAGTGGATACGCTAGTGCACCAATTTGACCCAATCGATTGTTATTTGATCCTAATGAAAATTGAATACCAACCTGTACAAGTTTGATAGAATAGCAAAAGAGTAAGCTAATAAAATAGTACTTTGTTGATTAATACAAAGAGAATAAAACTTTCAAAACAACAAACCTAAGCTACCAATGTAGAGCTCCTTTATCACATATGAAGATCAGGGTTCTAATTTTTCATTACTAATAATCCCACTAAAGAGATTATTAATCCTATTTTCCACAATTTCTGATTCTTAAGCAGCATATCTATAAATTCAAATCACAAAAGCTAACATCACAGTCTACTATTACACCCAACAAAGTTGCAAAAGTACGTTTTTTTTTGTGGTATAAAATAAGAAGAATCACATTCAAAAGAAATGGTTCTACTCAAATCACTTTCTTGAGATAATGTAAGAAAAAAAACTCAGGACAAGACGTTTCCATTTACCTACTTAACTGTCTGCCTTCATATTCATCCCTTGATAGATTACATGAACTAACAAAGACTCGAGGAGTATGACACGCAAAATAGACTACACAAATTTCGGATCCTTAGAACTATGTACATCCATCACAAAAGTCCTGCACTTGGAAAACCCCAACACTTTTTTCTACATATTTCTTTCTAAGGATCTCCAATCGATTAAACCCATAATTACATGGGTTTTCAGCAATACATAAAGAAGTTAAAGTTTTCATTTCTAATTCATCTTCCCTCTCCACCGTAGCTTTATAAAGACCACATATACTATAGTTGATCTCTTTCCAATGTTGTTTCTAACGAATTGATCACAATACATCGATTATTGACATCGCCCATAACATAGACATTGTGCCAAATGAACTTCCTTTTCCCACATTGAACAAAAACTCACCCCATGTTAGAATGATGTAAATGGCCTAGAAAAAAAAACATGTAAAAGTGAAATGCAAATAATGATTCAAAACAGCCAGGATCTCGAAAGAGATAGGGCATGATAAATATAAACGGCAAAAGTTTATCGAAGTTTCCAATTAAGGAGGATTTATGTTCTTATGAGCATTTTTACAGACACATTATGTGCAAATTTAAAAGTTAAAAGGCTATTTTATGAATAAGCAAAGGAGAAACCCCATGTCACTAACCTCAAACCGTTATTGAGAAGGTATAAAGCAGGCAAAAAACTAATGAAAATTAATCACAAAATATGTAGTATTAGATACCTCCAAAATAAGTTCGAGCAGGAAGGAAAAGTGAACGAACTCCGAAATCAATTGTATTTTGCAACTGTGACCAAATTGAGGATAATTAAAGAGATTCAGATCAACAAAATTAAGTACATAATTCAGTGGTTAAATCAAAGAATCAAACTTACTTTAGAGCCATGGACATGGTACTATGGTAGTGAATGGAGAAGGGCTGAATTTTATAGAGAGGTTCAAGAAATTGACGATGCATTTGGAAACTGAAATCGGGGGGAGATTAAATGAAATCGCTAAAGATGGGATCTGAGTCTGTAACTGATATCCTCATGATAGAGGCTAACCATATTCATCATAAATATTTTATAAATTTCAAGAGAGAGAGACGGATGGTACTGTAATAGACGGATTGAAGAGAGGAAGAGTTGAAATTTATGGCTGCCGAAAATGAACGGAAGAACCCTAATATAACTGCTATCTTCACCATAGCTGAAGTAAAGGCTATAACTTGTTTAATGAGAGAGAGAGGGGGAATAAAGATCATGTGGCTGAGATTAAATCAGGCCCAAAACAGATGGTTGGATTTGGTCTCTATTGAAAACTTTTACTTAATACATGTGGCGTCTATGAGGATCCTAATCAGCAAAATGGAGCATTTATTTTGTCCTAGTCAGCTTTGACCAGCTCTGTTTTGTTATATAGATTTTTCACAAAAGATGGAGAATGAACAATCAGATGGACACTGTTTCATTTTTCATCAGAAACATCAACTGAGCCAAGAATATATATGGTATTTTCAGGTAAGAAGAAAATAAACAGGAATCATACTTTGTGATTTTGTTGTATTTCTTTTTGAGAAATGGACTACGATCTACGTTAGTCGTTACAAGCATTGATACATCATGAAGATGTGATAAGCGCGATAACCGCCTAATTTAAAACATTAATAAAAGAGGCTTAAAGTCTGACAACATGAAAGAGGGATAAAACACGATAAATCTTGTTGTCTATTGATATAATTATCTCAAGCTTTTATTCTCCCTCCTTTCAGTGAGGGACATTTAACAACCTGCGATTTCAATGACATGAAGGACTTATTTTCAATTGGAGTCTGTCGTTGGATTAGAAGTAGACTACTCCGTTTTAGGATTTGGTTGTTAACTAGCGGACTTTAATTTTTATGTAATTATGTTTTTTGATTTTGCGATGTTTTCTTTTGTATTCTCCAATCTCTCATTTTTCATTGAAATCACCATTATCTAAAAAATATACTGGCACATTTCTCTTAAGCCAGACACACCAAATGATAGAGAAAAGAGAAGAGCGAATTAAATGAAGCTAGGTCCCCGATATAGAAGCTTGGACATTCCAGCTATCTATAACCCAGTTAGTGATGCAGTGACTACAAGGCACTAAAGAGTGGCACAGAGTGGTATGGAGAGCTTGGTTTTATTTTGCATACACTGAGTGAAGGAGGAAAATTGCTTCCTAGGGCCTGAACTTTGGAGAGCTAGTGTTTGGTCATGAATAGCACATACTATGTTTTTTGTTTCCTTTGTTAACTTTCAACCAGTAGTAATAGCTTCAAACGAAATTCAGAATAGTAGTACTACTTCGTGTCTCTATTAGTCGGGTCGAAAACGTTCAACTCATCATGATCAAACCCACATCAATATCAACTCAATCAGTACATCATATATTATAGGAAGGTCGACATATACAGAGCGAATTAACTTGTTCAATTACATTCACACCAGTTTCTTAAGCTACAATACTGTTTTCACATCAAGCAAGGAAAGACTAATTCTTAGCCAACTGGTTCTTTTCTACAAGATCACGAGCCTTTTTGTTTTTTCGTTGCTATCCTATGCAGTCTGTTAGCTTCGTTTTCATTTACAGATATTCCGAGCTCACGGAATCTGTCGAAAGCACTTTGCAAAGAGCGGTGTAGTGGTCCATCATTAGGTTCATAAACGAACTGCATAATCACAAAAACAACAAAATTAGGGCAACATTAGAGGTATTTGGGATCAAAATCCCCTACTGATTGAAGTAATCTCAATCTAATCATAAAAAAAAAAAAAAAAAAAAAAAAAAAAAAAAAAAAAAAAATTTACTCCCAATTTTGCAAAATTGAAACAATTGATGTTATTTATTTTTCCTACATATTCCATCTTGTAAATTAACAATTAGTAACTCATTAGTCAAATATATGAAAAACAATAGCAATCAAACCCTAGCATGATAAAACTATGTAGAGCAAACATATTTCTCATCGTGTCAATGTATGATGACATGAAGTATGTTTCGGATCCCCTGCTACCTGGTGATATTGTATGTGTCGTGGTGTAGGTTCTAGCTAGGGTAATTTCATTCTCTCAGTTCTGGTAGTTTGATTATTAAAAGTAAATAAAAAAGGTAACCATAGAAATAGAGGTGTAGGTTCTTGGTGAACAAGATGAAAGTTTGACCTTCACATATTTCCCCCCAACTCTCACCAGACTAGGGTTTTGAGCTTGATTCACCAGCACAGCAGCACTCATCTTCCCATTCTGAGAGGTTTCAACAGCCTATAAAAGGAAGACTTGTTCATTACCATTTGAAGAAACAATTTCATGAGCTTGAGTTTTAAGAGATAAAGATATGCACGTAGTTTCCCGTTGACGGACTCACCTTTAGTTGACGCAAACGCTCCTGGGCAGCTTTTTGGGTCCGGTACTGACGCCCTTCCGGATCATAGTAAAGCTGCAGAAAAACAACCATGGTGGAAACCAAAGTGGTAACCAACCAAAGCACACCAAATAAGTAAAATAAAAAATAAAAGCATTTACATGAGGCTTAGAGTTTGTTCATGGCATCCACTTTGACTTTTACGATAAATATTCTACTATTACTTTTTCCTCAACTTTTTTTTTGTTTTTAGGATGATTTCTTTGTAATATTGTAAATCACTAGGACGAACGACTTTTTTTAATAAAAGATGTTGTCCAGGAGTCTTTACTCCTTTGCAATATGGTCAATTTTTAATAGATATTCTTAAAAAAAAAGAATATGATATATATCTAAACAAAATATTTATAATAAAAGATTAAATGAGAATATGTAGATTTATATTTATATATAATATATAATAGACAGAGAGGGAAACTGGAAGGTGAAGAGGGCGACTAAAATAGATATGAGAAGAGGAGATGGGCCGGGAAGGATTTTATTGGGGAAAACTGGTAGCATGCGGACCTCTTTCAATTACGTTGGGCCTCTCACTAAGTTCAGTATTAGATATTTTACAAACACACCTCCAGAAATGAGACCCCTAAATTTTGTGGCCCAAACCGGCGGTTTGTTTGTTTTGGGCCGGTTCTGGTTGACGGTTGATGGTTGGTCCACCCTGATTAGATTTTGTGTTTAGCACATTTTATGAATACTTATTCCTCTAAATTATACTGTTTCTATTTTTAAGTAAACCCATACTAATACATTTTACTAATCTACATGAATTTATAAGAAATTATTGAAATATTTGAAAATATCCTTTAATACAAACAATGTCGTCATTGTTTTTTGTCCGAAAATAATCACGTCTTAGTCAGTTTTATTTCAACTTGAGTCATCTTGGTCAAACTTGTTATTGTTAGGAAGAAAATAGTCATTTCAGATTAATAAATCTGGATTAGGACTTATTTTATGTCTGACTCAAATAGAACTAAAATCAGTCTCAATAACTATTGAAATGAAATTGATGCATGGGTCAGATACAAAATCATACAACCTTGAATCCACCCGAGTCAATTCAAATATCAAATTAGATTTCTGATTTAATCATAAAAAAGAAACACTATCTACGTCTTGACAATCAAGAAAAGATATTTAATTACCGTATTTACTGGGTAATTGCGAGGCCTCGTTGCTTTCCCATACCATACATTCCTAGATTGTTTCACTTCACCAACATCACTATTGGCATGACATTCCAATTCTGTGAAAAAATGTTAAAGATTTTAAAAGGAACTTAGATCCAAGAATCAATTAGAGTATAAAATTCAGACAAAGTAAAATAAATTGAACAAAATCAAAATTAGAGAAACTTACCATCATTTTCGAACCCCTTGACATACCCTTTGTGTATCTCAAACGCCACATCCGTCATTTTTGCAAATAGAAATTTTCTTAAGATGGCAGAGAATGTGCCTATGGTGTTCTTTTATATAGACCTAAAGCCCATAGTTATCTCTCCAAACCGCAGCGATGAGCCCCTAGTATTGAAAAACCATTGTTCAAGAAATAATTCTCCCATCTGACGTGGATCCTAAGGTTCTAGTTTCTAGAAATACCTCACTTACTCTATGTGCTTCTATTTTTCTAATATACCGCTTTGCATATCACGTTGTAAGAGTCTCAGTTGTTACAAATAAACCGCTTTCATCTCACGTGACTCTAAGGCAGTAATTTTAAAAATAATTTTGCAATCTCTTATTGTCCAAGGATCTTACATAATGATTTTATTAAAATGTAAATTTTTTTTATATTAATTGTAATGTTTTTATACCCAAAGAAAGAAGGTAATAAGATGTGATGATAAAATAAGATTTTTTTTTTTCTTCGAAAGCGGCGTGGATAATTTTCTGATCATTTTGTGAAAGACACATGAGCTTTTGATTAATTAAGAATAGACTCAATATTAACTGCCACTTAACTTCAAGTAACAATGGTGAGTGAATTTGTTAAATACAAGAATTACTTATAAATTTGTAAAGGCTATGGCAGGCCTCGTTACTCTAAGAGTTCCCTAATCACTATCACATCTTTTTCACGTCAAAAAATAAGCTAGGAACTGAAGTGCAGTTAGTTCTCCATTCACATGTCATACAATTATAAGTTATTAAACTGTAATTAGAAATAATTAATAGGGGAAAATGATAAGGAAGACCAAAGATCTTAAACATTAGGTCGTTAATGCTTTGACTATACTCTCATGTTGAATGTTTACGCTATGGATTATAAGGTTTAGGTGCAGCTCTTAGTTAGTTTCTCTTGGTGTATTTTAGTTATATGGACCAAATGATTATTTTTTTCCTTTATCTGCACTTTGGTGCTTCATGTACTCATCACTTGCGTGGTAGCTTAGGCTTCGAATTGTAAAAATATGAAAATGTTATTGGATGTTCCATAGTGCAACATTCGAATTTCCATAGTGCAACATTCGAATTTTATGGAACATCTAACTTAACATATTTGAAGTCGAATGTTGCACTATGGAAATTTGAATCATGTGGGGTTTCTCATCTTTATATATAAGAGGTATAGATGAACCTTAAAATTTTTAGGAGGTAATATTCTTCGTTCGTGTGAAATCTAAGAATGGGTACTTATTCACACCTAATTAACAACCCAACAAATCAAATTTTTGCCCTCCATAAATGGACGTCGAAACATTTTTTTATTATCAACTACCAGCCAAGAAGTTGGGCCTTAGCATTTATAGATGCGATGTAACTTGGTAGCCCAAGTAACCTAGCTAACCTTAGCATTTATAGATACGATGTAGCTTGGTAGCCCAAGTAACCTAGCTAACCTCTTTTTGTCTCTTACAGGTGACCCAACAATTTTATAAAAGCCTAGTGTTTATGGTTTTATATTGGTTATCTTCCATGAATCTTCATCTGCGATCGATAATAACCCTCCACTGAGACAACCACAAGGAGTGCCACGAGAACTCTTCTATTCTTGCTCGTTTCTTTGCGGGACCCAACTCAATTCCTCATTTTTGTCGGAAAGTTTAAGGAACTTTGTGCCTAATACAAACATTTTCTGGAGAACCATTTGCACAAAATCAAAGTGTTTGAGTCATTCTCTCCACAGTAGTACTTAAATGCAAAGTAACGAACTAAGTTCATTTGCAAAGACCACGTCGTCCATCTTAAATTTTTAGACTGTGACAACGTAAATAGTTTTCCTAGAAAACTAAGACAGAGAAGCAACTAAGACATCAAGAAGTAAAGCTAACAACCAAAATATCTTCAAATTCTAAAACCATTAACATCGAACTCTATAAAACCATTCATCGGGACACACTCGTAAACATCTTGATAAACTAAACTGAGAAGAATTTGGAGAGAAAAAAGTATATCCCCAGTAATTATGTCCTACAGGATATCATTAGGTCTTCAAAATCAAAATCAAAACAGATCATCTTAAACCTGGGTACATTAACACAAAAAGAAAGCAATTAAACCACAGTCATTAACATAAACAAAATAAATTTCTATACCAATTCAATCCTTAATCAATTACATGATTTTAAACACCAAATAGGCAAAAGACATAAACACCGTTAACTTAGATAATACCTCAATAGCTCAATGTGTAAGAGATGAAATTACAGAATCAAATTCTCGAAATCACGAAATCTAAAATTCCAAAAGGCAATAATTTCAGTTTCAGAAAGAGAGAGGAAGAGAGTAATATTAGTCTAAAAAAATTATTTATTTGCAAATCTATAAAGCAATAATCTCAGCCATTTCCGAAAAAAAAAAAAGACAAAAAGACAAATATTACTTGGAGTAGGAGGATAGAGACCATTGGATTTCATGTAACCTAGCGTTTTGGATGGTGATATTTGTCTTCTTTAGTCAATATATTCCCCAACACTTCATATAATCAATCTCCACTATCATATACCAAAACAACTCATCCTCTGAGCATCACTCATCCTCTGAGCATCACTCATCCTATTAACCGTAACTTTTTGTCCAAATAAGCATGGGTGAGCATTTATTTTGTACCATTAATTTGTATTTATTTTGTCTCCGTCAGCAACACAAATTCCATTTTGTTATATAAATTTAGAAATCCTATTGATCCTTTCATCAACTTTTCTACGGATTGAAACATTTTAGTAAGAAACAAGATTTATCTTCAAAATTACTTAGAAATTGCTTTTTGCATCCTCATTATAGTTGTTTGTTAGCACAACTTGGGGATTAATAGGTCGGATTTCGGGTAAGTTGCATGGTTGTATCTAATTAGATATTAATTTCTTTGTCTTCATTTCTCATATTTGATAATAAGAAAAATAAACTTCTATTTCTCCATAAAACATCGTAATTACTTTTTATCATTTTCACAAGATTAGATGTCATTCTAGATGGGTCAGATGGCGATCAAGAAATTTTGACCGAGAATTTGACCATAACTTCTTAAGAAATTATGACTTTGGTTAAAAAAGATACATCAAAGTTTTGGTCGCTTCACCTCCCTGGTGGCAATTATGTAATTTTCTATTTCAGTGAAAAGACCAACCTGACCCTAGTCTAAGAAAATACCTTGCAAACACCTTGCACTGCCTTGCAAATGCCTTGCAGAGCCTTGCAAACGCCTTGCATGGTTTTTGCAAACACCTTGGATAACCTTGCAATCACCTTGTAGAGCCTTCCGAACACCTTGCATGACTTTTGCAAACACCTTGCATGACTTTTGCAAACACCTTGCATAACCTTGCAAACACCTTGGAGAACCTTGCAAACACCTTGCACTGCCTTGCAAACACCTTGCACTGCCTTGCAAACACCTTGCAGAGCCTTCCGAACACCTTGTAGAGCCTTCCGAACACCTTGCATGACTTTTGCAAACACCTTGCAAACACCTTGGAGAACCTTGCAAACACCTTGGAGAACCTTGCAAACACCTTGCATAACCTTGCAAACACCTTGGATAGCCTTGCAAACACCTTGCACTGCCTTGCAAACACTTTGCACTGCCTTGCAAATGTCTTGCAGAGCCTTGCAAATGCCTTGCATGGTTTTTGCAAACACCTTGGATAACCTTGCAAACACCTTGCAGAGCCTTGCGAACACCTTGCATGACTTTTGCAAACACCTTGGAGAACCTTGCAAACACCTTGCAGACCTTGCAAACACCTTGGATAGCCTTGCAAACACCTTGCACTGCCTTGCAAACACCTTGCAGAGCCTTGCAATGAGCTTGCAGTGCCTTGCAAACAACTTGCACAGCCTTGCAAACACCTTGCAAATAGTTTGCAAATTAGTTTTTGAATTGATTTAACATTGAATTTGTTACAAATTATTATATTTTGTCTAATAGAATGTTGTATCAAAAAACTAGCTAAAACCCCTACAAAATCATAATAGTCATTTTATAAGCTCTAGTACCATCTTTTTATATTTCTTCGAAAAACTTCCAAAGCTTTCATGAAATTTTCAATTTGAACATAAGCACTTATCATGATTGTCCAAGAATAAACATTCTCATGGGCATTTTCATCAAACAACTTTATAGCTATTTCAACCAACCCAAATCTTGTATAACTAACTAACATTGCATTCCAAGCCACAAGATCTCTTTCAAGTATTTTATCAAACACATTCCTTGCATCAACTATACTTACACAACTTCCATATAAACATCATAACTAACATAGCAAACAAATTACTTCAATCCTAAAGATTGAAAACTTGAAAATTACAACTTTTTCTCTCTAAAATTCTTCACAAAAAACTAACTCAAAACCTTCAAAATCATCTTCAAACAACAATTAAAGAGATCCAATTACAAAAACCTAAAATATATTGATGATAAAAAAAATCATGAAATCGTTTTCGACCTTATAGAATCAACTCGGAAAAATCGTCCAATCCACCACGCTCGTTTGATTTTTTTCATTGATAGAAAACAACTTCCTCGTTTATTAGAAATTTGTTTTTTTGGTATTTTTCATTATACAAAGGGTATTTCTGACTTAAAAATGTGAGTGCCTACAAGATTGTCCTCCAAGAACATTTTGAAAAGTTATTTGGGGCCTAGCTCTTTAAAAAGATGAGATGTCTTTTTAACCAAAAAAATCCGAAAATTGGGTCGAAGGCCCAAATTCCTGTTTTACTTTTATGAAATTTCAAAAAGATCTTGATTTTAGCAAAATAAATACGAGGATAAATAAACTCCGTAGAGATGCATCAGGATATCTCCCTTTAAGAATTTCAATATTATTTTTTTTGTTTTTTCCATACCGTCAAGAAATATCTTTTAAAAGGTGGGTGTTACGAGAAAATAAAGAAATTTTCCAGGGTGCAAAGTTTTGGACGAAAACAAAAGTAATTTTGAACTTTTTGTTTCCTCCAAACACCCAAACTCTTATAATTTTCAGCTTCTTCCCTCTTCTTCCTTGCCCACTACCAGTCTACCACCATCAACAGGGACGGAATTAGAACTAAAGATCAAGGGGGTCAAATTCGAAAAGAAACAAAGAAGTCTTAAAACCAAGTTTAAAATTTAAAATATATGTTGTCTCGAGAGGTTGACCCCGGGTCACTTAGATCATAACCACACAATCCAACCACAAAGGCTTCAACACTTTGTTGCTAGTTCTAACCTATTATTTGTACTAATACTGTAATCCTTATGATTATGGTTGTATATTAAGTCACCAAGGCTATGTCGAGGGGGGCCATGGCCCCCTCAGGCCTAGTTGTAGTTTCGTCCATGACCAACGACTTCCATTACAAATTCCGACACCTCCACCATCTCTGGCGACACATATTCTTCTCTTATCTTTCCTCTTTCTTTCTCTCTCTCTCTCTTCTCTCTATCTCATCTCTCTTTCCTCTCTCTTTTGTCTATCTCCTGCGAAAGGGATGAGCCCCTTTGTGCCCCTTCACCTGAGATAGAGAAAGAGAAAAGAGGGAGAAGAGAGAGAATATGAGATTCCGGTGAGTTTTGTAGGTCGGTGACTATACAGGCGACATAAAATAGAGGGTGTGTTTGGGAGAAGATTTTTTGTTTTCCGCCTTTTGATATTTTATTCTCCGGAATTTTTTCTTATTTCCCTAAAACGTCGACAGGGGCGGCCCAGGCCCAAAGCAGCCAAAGCGGCTGCTTTGGGCCTCACATTTCGAAGGGCCCCAAAATAACAGCTAGTTACAGGCACTTCCAATAAAAACTTAAGTAAAACTGAAGCCCAACCACCTACCGTAACCTTCCCTGGTTTTATTTCGTTGCACGCTACGGTTCTTTGTTGGGAAGGGTGACATAAATCAAAAGATGGGGTCCACAAAACAATCTAAAAACCAATTTAACCCTTTCTTTTTTTTTGTTTTTTTCTGTTGAGAGAAACCAATTTTAACCTAGACCCCTATTTCCACCCAATAAACCTAGATTTTCTATACTTTCTATTTCTATATACCACACTTTTAAATCTTTTTTTTCTAAAGATACCACATTTTTAAATCAGTGGAACGTGTATTTTGATGATATAATTTATTCTGTCTTTTTCTAATTTGTATTTTAATTACTTTTCTTCTTATTAATTCAAGAGTCAGGTGTGTATTAAGTGGAGACAAAACAATCTAGAGTCTCTATTTGAAAACTTAAGAAAGAGAATATTAATTCACATCCCATAATCACGACCTTAAAAAAAAAATTTAGAGTGCCCCGTTGGAGACGTTCTTAGTTTTAAAATTAAGTTTGAACAAACAATAAGTATAGTTTCCAATTCTCGCATCTTTTGATCTCTTCTACTACTTAAAAGTATGTATTAAAATGGTATTATTCAATTAGAATATAGTTGTTTGATTTAAATGTAATTTCTCTATTTTAGACTTAAATTTTTATATTATACTTCAATTATCCAACTGAAAATAGTACGAAAATGAAGCGTATACATCAATCATGTCATCCTAAAAGAGAAAAGAACAAGAGGTTACGAAATTAACGAAGTTTCAATAAAGAAATACTTTGTGAAAGCTATAACACCATAAAATTTTACAATGGTAGTTCTAGTGTAGATTGGATCTTCTTATATAGGACATAGTTCAGGTTTGTGATTTTTATGCTTTTTCATCTTAATTTATCCGTTGTCGCAAAAATTAACTTTTTTATAGTTAGTGTAAAGAGGGCCCAAAAATTCTTCTCTGCTTTAGGCCTCCCAACTACTTGGGCCGCCCCTGAACGTCGACCCTTTAAAAATTCAAATTGCATACGTTCTCTTGAAGAAATTCAAATTTCACATTTATAAGCAATAGTTGGCCTCTTGATAGTGGACCTGTCTTCTCGCCATGCCCAGTTAAAGATTACACCAGCCCAACATGATTCGTACCATCTGGAATATCAAAACACTTGCGGACACTATTTTTGTGGTCCAAAAGTGTCTATGGTTGGGCAACCTGTGTTTCTTTATGTGGGAAGTTGTATAGGCTAACAGGGTTTATACCCTGTCTGAACACAATCGCACTAAGTCGAAACGAACACGAAATGGTGGTAACGGTGGTGACAACAATGGTACTGCCGTGCTGCAACAGACCAACGGTAGAGTAGTTGATGGTGGTGATTCTGCAGATGAGAAACAAATAGGCCGGTCACCAGCTCCTCTGGTCTTTTTTTTTCTTCTTCTGTGATATTCAGACGTGATGTTTTCTGGGACTTGGAAAAGTCTAGTTTTGGTGGTGCCTATATCGCTGTGTTTACTTGGTACAAACATTGTGTGCCATTAACACTTCCCATTTCATTTTTAACCAATTCTTCACAAAAGATGAAGAATGGACAATCAAATGGAATCAGAAACATCAACTGAGCCAAGAATATATATATGGCAGTTTCAGGTAAGAAGAAAATAAACAGGAATCGTACTTTGTGATTTTGTTGTCTATTGATATAATTATCTCAAGCTTTTATTCTCCCTCCTCTCAGTGAGGGACTTTTAAGTTTTAACAACCCAACCAACAATCATAAATATTTTGGAGCGTCGGATTTTTATCGTGTCCTTGTTCTATGAATGTATCATTGTATGATGACATGAAGTATGTTTCATCACAAAAAGAATTTCAGATCTTCTGCTACCTGGTGTCGGTGATATTGTATGTGCCGTGGTGATAAATAATCTTCGTAGATAAACCTTTTTCGTGCAGTTACTCCTCGAAACTTGGACCTATAGTCATGGAGGAAACATCTTTAGCCTTCAGCTATATTTGCATCAACTCTATCCACTACATAAACACAGAGGAGAACAGAAGTATAATTGTTAGAAATTTAGACACAAACATGACTCTGACAAAATTCTCGTCGAAAGAGATTACCCATTGTTCACAACATAGCATATCAAACTAATACCAATTTTTAGTCTGGGTAGTTGAAACGAAGAGAAGAAACTGAGTAAAAGAACTGGTGAAGAGAATATAGTGCAAGCGAAGAAACGTCTATAAAACACAGAAGCAGAAGTCCATACAAAATTATATTTGTAAATATACTCACATTTTATGAATCAGGTCACGCCCATCTTTACCGTTTGTGTGCAATCATCTTTAATACGAGGATTCCCCTTGACCAAATTCATTGATGTGGTTCTGTCGAAGTTTTGTTCGTCTAACGTGAAATCAAGTTGCTTTCCGACTGACTTGAAAAGAGAAGTTCGTTTCAACCTTAACCGATATGGAGGAGAAGGCTGGCCCGTTCCTTCGTTACTATGACAATCAGCAGTCTTGAACAAACTTGAAGTTGTAGCTTCAGAATGTTCTTGGTTATTTGCAGGTTTTTCGTTTACTTCAGGAGTGCATAAACTGAGCTTAGGTTCTACTCTATCTGTTTGCTCTCTTCCTGCTGGGGACAACGGTGAACAAAAAGCTTCCCTTTTTCTTTTTCTAAATATGGACGGAGTATTTGGGAAGGTCTTAGCAGCATTCTTCAGTATAGATTCTGGGGTTTGCCCACTCTTCATACTACCCTTAGTAGAAACGGGAGTGAAGTAACTGCTTGCTGACATATCAGAACTTGAGCTATAAGTCTTCTGCCTGAAGCAACATGTCTTTACAATATTGGGATCCAAAGGAATACCGTAATTCTCTAACTGTGGCGGTTCATAGTATAAAGAACCAAATTTTGCAACCTCAGTCTGTCTAATAGTTCCATCAACTGGATCAATTTCCCCAATTTTACTTTTCGCTGACTTCGGTGTTGAATAAGAATTGCTATCTACATCTAGTGTTGACATATTTGTTTTCCCCTTAACATTATTTGGATTTGTGAGGCCAACTACTTGAACACCTGCTGAATCATCTTTAGCTAGAAAGTGTGGAGTAGTTGATCTTAATTTATCTTTGCAGTCTTCTTCAACTTTACACAAATCTTCAGTTTCCGAAGTTTGGGTAGTTAATTTATTCGAACAGGCAGAAAACTTTCCTGTGATTTTTTGTCTCGAAATGTCTTTGGCAACACTTTCAGCAGGTTTCGGGACAGGTGGAAGTTCTCCAGTAGCTAAATAGAAATTTAACTTTTTCTTCAAAGAACTATTCCAGTGATTCTTAATTGAGTTGTCTGTCCTGGATGTACAAAAGATTGACTGTTAACATTATTAAAAAAAAAAATACTAGATTCGTACATGTAGATGTACATGTACCAAAACATGTACAGTTCCATGCTTAATTCTAGTTTATCCTAAGTGTTTAATGACACCTTAAATTCCTCTGTTTAGATTAAAAAAATCGGTAACTACTATTCTGAGAATCTCAGCACATTGAACAGTGAACACTACCTGCCAGGCAAGACTCTAGCAATCTCAGCCCATTTATTCCCATATACCCGGTGGGCATTCATCACTGCTAGTTCCTCCTCGGGGGTCCAAGCATCTTTTTTTATCATGGGGTTTAAATGATTATGCCACCTGAAAAAATTCAAACTATTGTGAAGAGGAACTACAAGGCAACAAAATCAATACAGAATAAACAACAGAAACTATTTTGAGTGAATTAGTTGAAAATTCCAAGCTGGATAGAATTCAAGATGTCAAACGATATATGTACACGCCAGCAGGTGACACCACTAAGTCAGTTTCTTCGTTCGAAGTCTGCCCATGAAACAATTATCGCCAACAAAGTGCAGCTGAATGCTCTAAAGATGATTCTAACATCCAGCTATACCATATTCTTAACTATAAAAGCATTAAAAAATTTCCCTTGGGCTTGTAGAATATATTGTTTTTTTTCACTAAATAAGGCAGTAATATGAAGGAAGGAATAAATACAGCGTATAAGAAACCAGCTGTATGGATGTCATATGGGTTGAATAGAACTAAATACATAAAGAGATACTTACAACATGGCATAAAGAGCTAGCTAAAATATAAAATCTTAGTTGGACTCTTATCAAGTGAAATAATTTTAAAAAGTCGTGCTGGAAAAGAAAACAAAATCAGTCTAGAAAAACTTCATTGTTACTGGTATAGTAAGAAAACATACAAAAAGCAAGTAAACAAACTGAATAAAATAGCTAGCCTAATATGGTAGCTTTAGACTGATTTTGTTTACATTATCTCTTCTCGTGTGGTGTTTTTCTCCTTTGAAGTGTGCTCCATGGACCAAATTAACAACCTGGAAATCGTCTTGTCTGGTACTACCTCAAGAGTCCAACATGGGTGCATCGAACCCATAAAATGGTCTAGGCAGGTCTATAATAATAATCTCACCCACATCATCATTGGGGAAGGATGAAGCCAGAGAGAGAGAGAACACGATGAAGTGGTTATGATAAAAATAAAAAAAAAATAAAAAAAAAAAAAGGCTAATGGGTGAGGTTTAGACACTACAGTTGAACGAGCGGAAATGGAGGGGGAGAGTCTTTTCAATGCATACAAACTACAAGCATGTGTGATGTCTCTGTAATAAACTCTATGTACCTAGAAAATGAATCTAAAATATATTCCGCCATCTGAGAACAGTCTCATGGTTTCATCCAGAACATTACGAGAATATTTAGGTGGTTGTTTTAATAACAATTACAAAATTTACATTTTTGTGCATTCTATTCGTTATTATTAAAATCGATGTTGTTAATACACTTTGTACAACGGCTTTATACACGTTAAGAAAGTTTAATATGTAATGACCGTAATTCTACCTCTTACCATCTAAACGGGAGACAGACTGACAGAGTATTCATTGTTCAGACCTTCTTAATAGAGCAAGAGAAAAATGAAATGTACAGTTAACTAATTGAGCATTATGACTCGTGAGAATCTAAGGTAATCATATACTCTATATGGATAAGCCATGTTAAAGATCTACATGCAGCAGCAAAGCCAATTTTGAAATGTAAAAGCAAATACATTCTATAGAAGAAACTAAATTAGCATACTTTATTAGACTATATCATCTTATGTTAATTACCTTTCCCGGCACTGCTTTCCTATGCGACCTGGCAAGGATTTAGCAATTACAGACCATTTAGTTGGTCCATACCTTGACACCAACTCAACAATTCTATCATCCTCCTGTAAACAAAATCAGCAACTAACTAAGACATCTAGATTTGAATAAAACTACATGTAAACATTAAAACCAACCAGGAACTTTGGCATCATACCTCCTGGGACCATGGTCCCTTAACGAGGTCTGGATTAAGAACCTTCTGCCATCTATGCAGACATTGCACTTCCGACCTATCAGGGAAAATTTCAGCTGCATTTACAATAAATTAGATCATAAGACCACCCTAATGTCCTAAAAGAATCAAGAAAAAACGGACAGCAATTAAATGGTACCCTTCCTTGACGGATACATAAAGTTGTGATTGAAGATAGTAAAGTCATCATACCACTTGAAAAGTGTTGTGCTCTAAACCTTCACGATGGATTAGAGTAAGTAATAGGCAGTGGTTAAATATCATCCATTACCAGTTTATTGAACTTCAGTATTGGGTGAGAATTTATTGGGGTAAAAGTACTAAATAGGCTCATGAAAGATCAATGGTAGAGAAAAAGATGTCGTGTTAGAACGCGAGATATGCCAAGCGACAAGCAAAAGAATATTCAACAAGTGCAAAAAGCAACAGCAGATCTACTAGAAACTATGTGCTTTTAATTGCTAAAACAACCAAACTAACAAAGAAAAATACTAGAGAAATCAAAGAAAAGATCCTGACCTATCTTCTTCCAACTCTTTCCCTTAAATAGTTCAACAGCAGTTCTTAACGTTTCATCCTGTACAAGTTCAAGAGTAAACCAAGTGTTAAAGAGACCACATAGACTACTGAAGGACCAATGAAGTGTAAGGGACGACGAAATTAATGATGACAACTGGCTATCGTCGACAAAACTACATGCTTTGGTATAAAACTACTCACTTCCTGTGGAGTCCAACCTCCTTTCGCTCGCCTGATAGGACCAGTAGTTCTCCTAAAATAAAGTTAAGAAGACAAAAAATCGTCACAAATTTAGTACAATTACACAACTCCCCAACTATAAAGATAACTGTTGGCATGTTCCGTTTTTCAAAATTAGCATGTGTAGACAAAACTACAGAAGCCGAACGTTTTCACTCTAAGAACTTACTAAAGTATTAAGAACCTGTTTTTAGCTCTAACATTAATCCTACTAACGTAACCCATATTCAAACTATATTAATTGTCTCAAGTTAATCCCATGTTCTTCTCAATGGGTCGTAGCTTTATATAAATGGATAAAACTGTACCAAATAATTTCAAAAATCAACAAATATAAGATACCCAAATCCCTTACCAAGTTTACCCAGAATCTAATATTCCATATCAGTACATTTAGCTAATTAAAATGTAATAAATCTGACTACTAGTACTTTTGAGATTGGGCTGGGGAAGTAGCAGTGGTGCTGCAAATTCCAGGCGACTTCAACGCGACGCTACAACTACCCTCTGAAACAGAAGAGCTTGATGTTGCAGCTGATTGTTTGTTCTCAAGGCAAAGCTCCATTTTTACCTCATCCATCTCCTCCATCTATAATTATCTCCAAATTCCAGCATGCTGAGAAATATAAATTCCATTAGACCACTTCAAAATCTCAAAAACTAGTACAGAACTACATATACAAATTCAACAAACCCACAAAACTAGAACTACTAAACCAGTCTAAATCCCCAAAAACCCTAGCAACAACCTCCAATACTTTCTTATCTAAACCTTAATATAGATCATAGATCTTAGAATCTCAAAATCAGATCAAACCATTAACCACATAACAGAATAAAATAAAACTGAAGATAAGATTTAAACACGAAATTCTCTAGTTTTGACTTGCAAACTTGAAAAATTAGAGAATACAACCTAAAATTTCATGAAACTGGGGCAAAACAATCTATTCAATTGAATTTGATAAACAAAACAAAGTGATAAAACAAAGATTAAGAAAACGAGATTTAGGTCAATTAAACAACAATTAACGTAATCTCTATACCTGAAGAGAAAACAAAGTGAAGAAGTTCATCCGGCAAGGAAGATTTTTTTTTAGAGAGAGAAAGTGGTGTCCGTTGAAGGGGAAAGAGAGAATAAAAACGAATTAATTATTAACAACTCAGATCCAACGACGTTATCGTTTGCTTCCGTTAACTTGCCTTCTTCACATTTCAACCTTTGATTTGTTTTCTTTAAGCTTTTCTTATAACGGAATTTGACGGCGTTTATTAACGGCGTTAAAAATCAAAAATGAAAAGTTTGAACCTCAAACGGCACTCTGAACTTCTCTGACTCTGCCCTACCCCGGGTTAAACGTCGAGCATCTTATTAGGGAAGATGATAGATCCAGGTTCTTTTATAACCGTTGGATTATATCTGATTAATATATCTAGTGGGGCCCTTTGAAATGGATGTTTCAACTAATCTGATATCTAAAGGCTTTAAACATTCGACTTGGGAGATTTTGGACGGTTTAGATTGTTTTAGGATGTTAATGATGTGGAGATCGAAACGGTCAGTTTTACCTAAAGAGTAGTTTACAAGAAAAGAATGAAAACCAACCGGATATCAACGGTTGAGATTTGGTTTTATTACCACCATTGCCATAGGATGTGGGACCATAGCAGCTCTAAAATAGTGACTACTAGTTAAAACATGAAGATGTGACAAGTACGCTAACCCACTAAGTTAAAACACTAGTAAGTAATTAACCCGGCTAATCCATCACAGATTCCTCCTGATACCACCTCAAATTGTAGACCCGTTCTCTTAAGTGGGTGGATTGAGGTGGTGTAGCCGTGTAGGTATTTCTTCCCAACCTAGACGTAGAGACTTGAATTAACTCAAGTTAGACTTCACGATGTTTACTTTTATACGATGTATGCGTCTGAGGTTGGGAAGTAGTTGGTCCAGAAGTTTGAATTCAGACGATAAAAATCAGTTACGAAAAACGAGCCCGTCTCACATAATATCCCTACAAGTGTTTAAAAAGTTACTTGGCCTTAGAAATCCTCCACAACCCCTACATCCAAATTCACTATCAGTAAACGCGTTTAAGTATTGTTCAAAATAAACTTCTCAAAGAAATTGACTACATAATGTAATACTATTATGATCATGACATGTTGCGAAACTGTGTAATCTTAATTTCTAAATATGTTCCGAGTATATACATAAGCTTCTTTTCATATGTAGCTCAATAGGAGATCCTTTGTGCGTCTTGGTGGTGACGAACCATTAGGGTCTTGGCCCTGGGCAGCGAACAAGCATAACCAAATGCTACAGAGCGTCTACCGTCCCATACACATTGAGATAGAGATCTGAACTGATGAATCTCATGTTAACAACTGTTTGCTCAAAAAATTCAGTATCGTTCTACAAGAGAGAAACGAGCACACCCAACAACAACAAACCTCTTCTCTCCCTACTCCTTCACTTGTTTAACCTCATGGTCTTCATGTTTGGCTTTCGATATAGAATTATAAATTGATTCAGGTGGCTCTAACCCAAACCCAACCATCTCATTAACCAATAACTCAGCTTCTTGCAACTTACCATCTTTGCAAAGAACACCAATGGTTAAACCATAACTAGCCATATTAGGAACCATTCCATTCTCCACCATTTCCTTAATCAATCTAAATGCCCTAAAAGAACTCCCTTGTTTGCAATACCCATAAATAATTGTATTATAAATCACATCATTTGGCTTCAAATTCATCTCACTCATTGAATTAAACAATTTCATTGCATCTCTCATGTTACCCATCATACACAACCCATGTATCAAAACACCAAAAGTATAAACATCAGATTCTAAACCGGAACTCTCCATTTTCGATTTAACTTCAAACGCTTTTTCAATGTTGTTTGATTTAACAAATGCATCTATAAGTACAGTATATGTTACCTTTGAAGGAGATATTCCTCTTTGTTCCATTTCCTTAACAAGATTTGCAGCTTCAACTAAATTCCCAGCTCTACAAAACCCTGAAATTAGAACATTATAAGTAACTAAAGACACATATAGACCTCTAACTTTCATCTCATCAAGTAAACTTGAAGCTTTATCGAATTTCCCAACTTTACAAAACCCATCAATTAGAGTGTTATAAGATATTGAATTTGGACTCAAACCAGTTTTCCTCATCTTACTAACCAATTTTTCTGCCTCAAATGGTTTCTTAACTCGACATAATCCGCTAATTAGTGAATTATATGTTACGACATTGTAAGCAACTTCTCTGTCAAGCATTTCATCAAACAGGATGAAGGCTTTATTCATATCACCATCTTTACAATACTGATTAATCATAGAATTATAAGTATAAATGTTTCTAACAATGCCTTTGAGTTTCATCTCCTCATAAAGCTTGAATCCATCATTTTTTAATCCCTTTTTGAAAAACCCATTAATCAGAGCTGTATAAGTGAACTCATTAGGCACTAAACCCAACTTCCCCATATTGAAGAACAATCTTTTAGCTTCTTCAATATTGCCATTTTTACAACACCCATCAATTAAAGTAGTATACAAAACAACATTTGGAGAAAACCCCATTTCTTCAAATTGAGATAAAATCTCAAATCCCTTTTTCAAATCACCAAAATCACAACAACCCTTCACCATTATCCCAAAACTATAACTATCTAATTCAATCTTACCTTTTGTTTCATGAAATACCCACCAAGCTTTTTCAAATAAATTAAACTTCAGAAGAAGAGTTAGAAGATTATTGAAAAGGTTTGATCTTGGTATGACACCACTATTGATCATTTGGTGAAAATAAAAGATGGATTCTTCAGGCATTTGAGATTGGATATGGGCATTGATGATTGATTCATACAGAGGAAGAAGAAGAAAAGAATTGGGAGGGTTAGAATCAAAAGGGAATTGTTGAGTTATGTATTGGAAAAGAGATGAAGGGGTAAATGATGAAGAGGATAATTTACCAGAGAGTAACTGTAGAAAGAGAGATTGAGTTTCTGCCACCATGTTTGAGGAGATTAGAATGTGGAGAAGAACAGCTGTGGATTCTTGTGTGTGTTTAAAGCCTTCTTGGGTGGAAGAATTGAAGAGGGAAAGTGCTTTCAGAGGTCGGATTTTCAACATTTTCTGAATCAAAGTTGAAGCTTGGTAGGTTGACATTATGGATTCTTCACATTCCTTCTCTCTTTACTCAGTTCACGTTTTGGTTTCATATAACTATGAACCCAAAACTCAGTAGTCAGATTCTTCACATTATGGATTTCTTCACATTCTTGTGTGTGTACAGCAATAGTGTTTTTTCATTTATGAAAATATACAGCAATAGTGTGATTTTAGTACATTTGGTTTTAAGGTTAATTCCACTTTAGATCCCAAAAATGACCAACACATCAAAAATGACTAACTGTTTGGCCCCCTAAAGAATCTTTTTTAGGAGTCGAATTTAGGACTTTTCCATTACCTATCGAGGGGTTGGGCAAACGCAAAACGCCCAATCCTTGACCCAAAATAAGAAGCAGGTCCACTGCAGGAAAAAAATAAGGGGTAGGTCCAATGGTCGGGAGGTGGGGGTGGAATTTCCGAAACACTCTTCTTCTTTTCGAAATTTACGAAACGACCATCGAAAAATTTCCGGGAAACTCTCAAATTTCTGAGAAATAATCTGACACGCCTCCCATCATACAGTGTACTTTCCATAAATTTACAAAATTGCCACCGAAAAATTCTCGGGAAATGCGAAAATTTTTGAAAAATAGTCTGACGCATCTGACATTAAACATTGTACTGTCCACGAATTTACAGAATTGCCATTACAAAATTTACCAACTTGCCATTTTCGTTATTTTTTCCAGATTTATTTCTTTTTTCTTTTTTCTTTTTTCTTTTTTCTTTTTTCTTTTTTCTTTTTTCTTTTTTCTTTTTTATTTTCTCCCACACATATTTATCTCTCCAATCTTTTTAAATTTCTCTCTCCAATCTCAACAAATTTCGTTCTTTTTTCCAGATTTATTTCTTATCTCTTTCCAATCTCAACAAATTTCTTCATTTTTGGTAGTTTTTCTTGAATTTGTACAAGGAAATTTTCTTGTGTACCGGGAATTATTTAGTGTACTGGCCATTTTTTGGATATGTACTATACATTTTTGTACTGGGAATTTTCTTGTGTACCGAGAATTGTTCTGTGTGCTGGCCATTTGGTTATGTACTAGACATTTTTGTAGAGAGAATTTTCTTGTCTATCGGGAATTGTTCCGTGTACTCGCCATTCGGCTATGTACTAGACATTTTTGTACTGGAAATTTTCTTGTGCACCAGAAATTGTTCCGTGTACTGGCCATTTGGTTGAATACTTGACACTTTTGAACTGGGAACTTTCTTCTGTACCGGGAATGGTTCTGTGCACTGACCATTTGGTTATGTACTTTGATGTTTTTAGAGATGAAGAAGATAAAATGTGAAACAAACAAGAATGATGAAGAAGAAAAATAAGAACATAAAACTTTTAGAGAGAGAAACACAGGAAACTTTGATGTTTTTAGAGATTGAAAGAGATGAAGAAGATAAAATGTGAAGCAAAATAAGAATGATGAACATCCAAAAATAAGAACATAAAACTTTTAGAGAGAGAAAGAACAGAAAATTTATGTTCTTGGAGATTAAAAGAGATGAAGAAGATAAAATGTGAATGTTTTCAAAAATAATGAGAGAAAGACAGAAAATATAGTGGGCAGGATCCAAAAAAATTGCCTGAAATTTCGTCAAAGAATGGCGCCATTTTTTAATTTTCAAAAAATCTGAATGTTTCTCTGACATTACGTCATGTACGGAGAATTAATTGCTTCGCTGTCATCCGTCAGATTGTCAGAAAACACGGAAATTTCCCGTAAAGGGATAAAAGAGGGATAAATAAAATAAAAACCAGAAAAGTGTGAGCTGTCCTGACAATTTGGACTGGGTTCTCATTTTTGTTTTAGGTTGGGGGTAATACTTATCTACCCTCCATTTTTTGGGCCTCTCCCTCAAAAATCCTTACCTATCACTAGGCTATCTCTCCTACTAACACAAAATTCATATTCTAGGGTTCACCAACCAAACCGTTTGACATGGTACTTTTATCGTATGTGGTAAACAGGAGGTAAACAACCACACTTCTTTTACTGTTTTATTTCAAGCAACAAACATGAACCTACACTGCTACACATATATATACATTCACTAAACGATTAACACATTAGTGATGAATTCGTGTAATTGTATAAGAAAAATTCGTGTATTTGTATAAGAAAAAATTCAAAATTCGAAAAATGACTTATATCCTAATTTTGATTAAGTCTAGGCGTTAACTCCGCCATATTTTTACTTTGGCCTACCACCCACTAGCCAATTTTTCTTTTGTGAAACTTCTACAAATCCACCCCATTGAACGGGATAATAATAAAACTTGAGTCGGCCCCTATAGTCCCAACTCCCAAGCTTCAGACGTCCCTTTAACCAGTGTAGAACAATAACAACAATTTTAAAAGTATAAAAATATCTCCGTAATAGTCTCGATTTACATTTTAACTAAACAACAATGATACAAGGATGTAAATAAAGAGTCTCACCTTAAATCTCTATGGTACATTTGCTTTAATGCATGCGTGCTATTTGTTAATCGGACCCCTAATATTTTCCTAAATAAAACTTGAGACAGAAGTACACAAGTGAAACAATTATACTTCCCTCTATTCACATGTATTTTACTATTTTTTTTTATCTATTCACATATCCGAACATATAGTTTGAGCTCCACTATCCGTTAAACATTTTGAAAGGTTGATGTTTCACGAAAATTATAAAAAGGGTTATTTCCTAAATGGCTCCCAACTTTGTGACCAGCTTCCTGCCTAGCATCTACTTTAGCAATAATTTCTGTATGACCCCCTTTTTCTGTTATCTTTAACCTTCAATTTTTTTTCTCTCTCTAAAAAAAAATATTTTTAAAAAAAATTCCAGCGGCCAGATCAGGGTCTGTTCTTCATGAACAGCCCTTCGCCGGGTTTTAGAGAGAGAGAGATGAGAAAATTAAAAAAAAAATTAACAGAAAAATTATAGAGAGAAGAAAAATGGAACCTTGATGGTCTTAACATAAGGTTTATTCAACCGATTCAAGTGTTTCTGACCTTCAAGCTTCTGTCTTGAAATACCCATTCGACCCAAACAAGTTAATGGCAACAACACCAACATCAGTGGCGAGGCCAGAAAATTTTATAAGTGGGGGCACTTTTTTTGTTATAGTTAGTGAAAGAATTCCATAGTATACGATCAGGCTAGAATCAAAAAACAAAATTTCAACAAGTTAATGGCAACAACACCAACATCAGTGGCGAGGCCAGAAAATTTTATAAGTGGGGGCACTTTTTTTGTTATAGTTAGTGAAAGAATTCCATAGTATACGATCAGGCTAGAATCAAAAAACAAAATTTCAACAAAATTTTATTTATAGTTTAGATATTCCATGGTAATTTTGATGTACAACAAGCAATAATTTTCTCATCAATATGGTTTGGGATCTTTCCCCCAACTGCATTCCCAAAAAATATTAAAATAAAAAACAAAGGAAGGGATGAAGAGATAGTGGTGAAGATTACGAAAACGATGGTGGAGATGATGAAGAGCAAGTGATCATAATGGAAAAAAAATAAAGATAAACTTTTCTTTCTAATAACATGTTTACTATAACAAACGTGTAAAAAAACAATCTTGAAGTCCAAAATACAAGTCACTAGAAAATCAGACATAATCAAAATTAAGGGAGTTATTTAGAAAATTCATCATCTCTACGAAGTCGTGTTATTAATTTTGTCTCTTTGAGGAGGCCAAAATGGAATTAGTTGAATTCATAAGAATCAATTTTAGACCAAACATGCACTTATAAAGTATTTTCAATAAGCAGTCATCTTAAACCAAACAATACTTTCAACTAATGTAAATAGTAGACATTCTTCGAAAAAAATGTAGTAGTGGAAATTTAAGAAAAAAATGTGTTGAGTGTGGGTCGAACCCAAAACCTCCACAATGTAATCCAAGCATTTCACCACTTAAGCTAGAGAAGAATTCTATTCAAAATGTGGAACTATAGATACATAATATAATGACAAGTGTAACTTAAAACATACGAGTCACATTAGGGTCGTGGGGGCACGCGCCCCCACGGGCCCCTATGTGGGCTCGCCCCTGACCAACATCATAGATAAAAGTAATCTCATCAACATTGTTACCCTACTAATCTCACTACCATCCATAATGAAGAACAATAACCCTAAATCCAAAACCAGATGAAACCCAAGTTCAACTCCCTCCCCACTTTCTCTTTTTCTCTCTCTATAACTATAACTAGTAGTAGAAAGAAATATTTCCCACAAATAATTCTCAAATAAAGGAGTGATTGGGGGAAGGTTTGGGTAGCTGAATAAAAACCGGCGACGGTGGTGTGTCTACTAGATAGATTTTTTTTGTTTCTCTCTCTAAAATTTTGGTGGTGTGATGAACAACCCTCCAGCGAAAGAAAACCCCCTTTGCCGGAGTTTAGAGAGAGAGAGATGAGAGAATTTTAAAAAAAAA
>BEHA01000634.1:345081-358581 GCA_002897215.1 Eschscholzia californica subsp. californica | reverse complement strand
TAATTTTTTACCAAATAAAAAACTATCCCAAAGAGCTGACCTTATTTTTTCACCGAGTAGTGTGTTTTTCCTTGTGTGCTAGCATGGGCCGTACTAGGGCTAAATCTGCCTTCCTCCTGGAGTCCTGGGGTAGTAGTGTCAGACTCTGACCTTCTCGTTTGATTCAAACAGTGAAAATGAGTTTGCCAGCGTAAAAAAGGGGTGCTCTAACAATGAATAATGAGTGGATAAGATCTTATGTTGGGTTGATATAATTTGTAACTGCCGTCGGATGATGGGATGTAATGAGAGTTGCGATGGGTAGATAGAAACTGTCAGATCTGATGGATAATGAATGAAGCCGCCGAGTCTGGCACTTACGTTGGATTGCTTCATACGCACGGCCGCACGGGTGCCTTATATTACGAATTGAAAAATACCACGGTGCCCAGCCCAGCCCATCTTCCGATTGAATCCCAAACAAAATCTAGTAAGGGAGGATTTTCAGTAGTCACATAACTCGGTCGGGATTCAGTCAAGACTCAAGAGACATGTTAAACGTTACATCACAACTTCTAAAAAAATTATTCTCTTACCAAGTAAGGTCAACGAAAAAAATTGGACGGGATTATAGGGATTGGATCATAATCATCAATTCATCACAAGAACAGATCATAACACACCACGTAAAATTTTTACTTCGAGTATGCAACATTTTCTCCTTCTTTTACACCAATGAATTCATCACTCTTGCTCGGTCAGGAAATTATAAATATGAATGCTTATTGTTGTCTACGAGTCTAAGCTGTCTAACTACTCTCTTAAATTCTAGAGGTCTTGCGCTCGATTTCAAATGAAAAAAACCATTTTTCCTTTGCCGGACTTCATCAAAAAGTGGAAAAGCAGGATGCTCTTTTCTTCCATCGCTCACTTCTACAGGTTGTGTTTGCCATCGCCGACCTTCATTTTCTTTGGTTTTAGTGAATAAACAATCAAACAAAATCAATGGTGTGTATGTTATTGTAGTATTGTGTATTAGAAAAGTCTAAATTTAGGTAGTGTGTCTTTTATCAATGTATGGCCTTGTGAAAACTATGTGTGCTCATAGCACTTCCATCTACTAAAACCTTTTGTACAAATTAGTATTGGGCCTCTCTTCTTATGGAGGGCCCAAGCGAAACTACACATTTATTATGCCCACTGATGTTAAATAAACATAAGGGCACCACCAGAATTATTAAACTCAAGTGCTCAACCTTGTATGGTTTCCGAGTAACAACCTAGCCGATGCCGATAAGTTTTCTTGATGAATTTCTACACTGTACAATTTTCGACACTTCTTCACGTTTGCCATTAGCGTTAAAGCGGCATTTTTTCCATTTAAAACTGATCACTAGTTGTATGAGAAGGCCAGTGAAACCTTTTATTGGATTTCACTAGATGAAACTTCAACTTAAATTCCATTAGCTCATCAAAGAAGTTGTGTGAGAGAGAGAGAGAAATGGTTAATGGTCAAATTCACTAAATGAAGCAAAATAATATGATGAAGGGGCATATTATCAATCTCCATAAAGGCATTTAAAAACCAAGGCCAAGAATAAAAAAAAAAAGGTGACAAACTCATTGTCCACTTGTATTGTGTCTATTGGTGAAATTTTATCATGATGAATATCAAAAGATGTTGATGTGTATGGACATGTAGATGAATAAAGAATGAAATTTGGGCTTGAATACTTGTTATTAGGTAATGGTATATAGTAGTGGTGATAGTGCTAGATGATGGTGGTACTTTGCAATTGTGATAGTGGCAAGTGACATTATTCCATTTTGTCAAAATATCTCATTTGTGTTTGCTCAATGGGTGGCATGTCCATGTCTTTTGCACTAAAATGGTCAGCCATCTACAGATGAACACGGGAGTCTCAAACTGTCCGATTCGAGTTTGATTGTTGTTATCAAACTATCAGTATATAAACAAAATATAATTTAACCGTTTATTCTTCCACATAGATAAGATTTGAGAAAAAATTAAAAACAACCTATTACAGTTTGATTCAGAAAGATATCCTTGTTGAGGGTAGTTCTTTTTATCCTTTCAAGTCATTTTCACTCGAATATCATGAACTTTTTTTTATATTGTCTGGTCACTTATTTGCTTCTTCCCCTTGCCATAACCATTAAAGTATTGTGTTTGGCACTCCACAGTGGACGCTTTTCATGCCAAAGGCCTTAGTTTTTGAGAGATAAATTTAATGTAAGATAGATCAACAATTATTTATCTATATGGAAATCAAACAATCATAAACTTGTTCTCGGATTGAGGTTGAGCAAACTCCCTGAAAAGATTAAGTTAACTCAAAAAAGTAGGGCACGCCCGAACCTATAAGTCCAAACTATACAAAAATACTATCGGCAGAAAAGCAACGGTAAGTAAGGGTCACTGTATTAAAGTATAACAGATTGGGGGCCATATCATTCCCCTTGCTAATGTACCCTTTTTTTACAAAATATCCTCTATAAATTGCAGTTAACTAAAGAAAAGAAAAAAAAAGTCAGAGGTCATGTCCTCATATGTCTATATGTAGCTCCACTACTTCTCTTATAAGCAAGAACCAAAAAGAACTAAGAAATAACCCAAAAGTCATATTTCATCAAAATAAAAAAAACCAAAAAGTCAATTGGGGACAGAGCATGAATAAAAATGTAAGATGGTCTTTCATTTGGGAAGGTCTGAATTTGATTGTATAGAAGCTTCCAAGGCCAAGTCAATATGTATTTTTTAGGTTTATAATTTTCTACAGAGAGAGAGAGAGAGATGAGAATGGGTCATGGGTGGGGTGTCATGATATTGTTTCTTGTATTTTGTTTTTATGGTTGTGATTATTTGTATGAGTTAGTTGGATTTCAAAAAATGAAGGTGGGTGGGTGAGAAGTGGGTCAAGCATAAGAAACAAAAATAATAGATTAATGGGGAAGGTGGCTTTGAAGGTTTGTGTTCCACTTATGTTTAATAATATTAACTTTGAAACCCTCAAAGTAATTAATTAGGGTTTTGTTTCATATGCAAGTGGATTATCAAATCTTTTTCAAAACTTTAAGAGTTAATTCCTATATGGCCCCCTACTTTGTGACCAGCTTCTTTTATGGTCCCTTTTTTTTCGTAAATTCAAATATGGCCCCCTATTTTCAGACAAATGTCATCACTACCCCTCTGATTAATGTATTTTCAAAATAAAATAAAAAACAAAACCTAAATTCCACCTCACTTCCTTCTCCACCACTCATCTCTCTCCAACTCACCTCTCTCTCCAACTCACCTCTCTCTCTCACTCCAACTCACCTCTCTCTCTCTCTCCAACTCATCTCTCTCTCTCTCTCCAACTCATCTCTCTCTCTAACTCATTTCCGGCCGGCGACCTTAAAAAAAAAAAATTTACCCTCATCTCCCTCTCTCTAGAAACTCCGGCGAAGGGATTTCCCCTTCGCCGGAGTTTCTAGAGAGAGAGAGAGAGAGAAAAGAGGTAAAAAAATTTTTTTTTTTTTAAGGTCGCCGTCAGGAAATTTTCCGGCCGGCGACCTTGGTCGGAGAAGAAGGAGTGACTTGGAGAGAGGTGAGTTAGAGAGAGAGATGAGTTGGAGAGAGAGAGAGAGAGGTGAGTTGGAGAGAGAGGTGAGATGGAGAGAGAGAGAGATGATGTGGAGAGATATGTGTGGGGGAGTAGGAAGTGAGGTGGAATTCAAGTTTTTTTTCATTTTTTTTATGTTGAAAAAATATTAATAAGGGGGCCATATTTGAATTTACGAAAAAAAAGGGGGCCATAAAGGAAGCTGGTCACAAAGTAGGGGGCCATATAGGAATTAACTCAAACTTTAATAGGAGACGTATATAAAAGTATGGGAGTGCTAAGTACACCAAGGATTTTGCTTAATTTGGATGAGTTATATTCATTAAATGATAAAAAATTTAAAATTTGACTACGATCTGGACCATCATTTTATCTGAGTGAGTGTTCATTACAACACTTACATCAAAATCTTTTGTACACTTTGCATTTCATTTAAGTATGTAGCTTGATCATTATGAATTTCAAATAACAAAATGATGCATCGCTTGAAAATTCTGAGTAGATCACAGTCGAGTAACTAATTTGAGAGAAGATGCTTGTGAGTTCTATACTGGTCACATCTTTCTTTAGTGTAGAATTATCCTAGTTGATTAAACACGCCATTTGTCTTTTTAATTTTTCACAACTCTCATGAACATTTCATTTTGGAATATGTTAAAGGGTTAATCTCGTTTCGACCCTCATTTTGTGACCAACTGCTGATTTGGTCTCCAATTGTGTTCGCAGGTTCGATTTGACCCTCAAACTTGGTCAAGTTTCCAATTTCACCCTCATGACATTTTTGTAATTATAAACTTCTTTTACCAATCGTTTCTTACTCTCCCTCTCCCATATCTCACTTTCCATCTTTCTCCCCCCTCTAACCCTCTCACTTTGCTCCTTACTCTGTCAGAGAAGTTTTCCCATTCGCCAAAACTTTGGCTAGGTCTGAGAATCCAGATCCAGACGAAAAAAATCCAATAAGAAGAGGGTGAAGTTTCGGCGATAATTCCTGCAGTTGGAGTTGAGGAAGGAGAAAGGATAAAGGGAGAGAGAAAGAGAAGATAGAGAGAACAAGAGAGAGAGATAAAAGAGAGGGAGAGATAAATGGTGTGAAAGAGGTTTTAAAAAAACTTAGGTTGTCGAAAAAAAGTTGTCAGTCGACGATATTTTGCCTGCGATCTTCATAAGTTATAGATGATGAGGTGGAGAAAAGAGAACACATGAGGTGGAAAATGAATAAATATGAGTTAAATATACGAAATATCTTTATAACAACAAAAATGTCATTGACCTTATAAAGTTCAGAGACCAAATCGAACTTGACAAAACAATATAGTACCAAAACCAACTGGGTGATACAATTGGTGGACAAAAATGATCTTATGTGCTCAGAGGAAGTACATTTATGTATGGCATCATTTAATCAACAATGGAATAAAATTCAAAATAGCAAGTTTCAACAAAAAAAAAAAAAAGAAAAATTCCCACACGGTTATAAAAGTCGCCAATTGTTAGTCAACTCTTTTCTTATCTATTCCCCTCGGCTTAAATCCAACGCTTATAATAGCATCTTGATTTTCAATCCTTTGACTTTACCCCAATTGACGGGTTTCTTTATCTATCCCCAAAAGTCAACTCTCTCACGTGGGAATACTGGAATATAATCAAATAAAAACGTAATTTTAAATTAAAGCATTCAAAAGTCAACTCTCTCTTTCTATCATCTCTTTCTCTCTCATTTTTTCTTCTTCATATTCTTATCTTCTACTCTTGTTTTCTCTTTTCTTCCCCAAGAGAAACCCCAAAATTTGAATCAAAAGTGATGAAAGATCAACTTTAAGTTTCAATCTTTTTGTTGTTTTAGACTTGTTTTTCTCTCTAATGGGTAACGGTTGTGGAAAGCTTGGAGTTTGTTTTAATGGAGGATATAAGAATCATGAATCAAATGGTAATATAATCACAGGACCCTTGGATGAGGGTTTGGGTCATTCTTTTGTTTATATTCGTCCTGATACAAATCGATTTGTTTCATCAAAAGTTTATTCAGAAGAAACAACTAGTAGTACAATTTTTAGGTCAATTTCAGGTGCTTCTGTAAGTGCTAATACTTCAACTCCTCTATCTACTTCTTTTGTTGATCTTTATTCTTGTAATAGTTTTGATCGAGCTTCAGCTTTTGAAAGTTCTACTTCTTTTTCTTCAATTCCTTTACAACCAATTCCAAAATACTTGATTAATTCAGATCAATTTCCTGGGTTTTCTGGTAGAATTTCTGGTTCTGGTCCAATTATTGAAAGAGGGTTTTTATCAGGACCAATTGAAAAAGGGTTTATGTCAGGACCCATTGAAAATCATAGGGTTTTTTCAGGTCCTATTGAGAAGAAATCTGATCAGTTTCAGTTTCTGAGGAGTTTTTCTAATGGGGGTTTTGTTTTAAAACCAAAATTGAGAAAAGGGTCTTTAATGGGTAATCTAAAAAGGTCAATTTTGAAAAGATTTTCTCGTGGGCAGAAATCAATTGTTGCTCCTGTCAACAAAGGATCATCTGTTCCTCCAATTAGGGATTTGGATTGGAGTAATGGGTCAGATAGAAATGGTGAGAATGAACTTACTATAAGTAGTACTACTAATTTGAGTAGTGATTTTAGTGTTGAATTTGATGAATCATTTGAAAGTCAAAATCTTCAATGGGCACAAGGTAAAGCTGGTGAAGATCGAGTTCATGTCGTAATTTCCGAAGAACATGGATGGGTTTTTGTTGGGATTTATGATGGATTTAATGGTCCTGATGCTACTGATTATCTTCTAAACAATTTGTACCCATCTGTTCATAAAGAACTACAAGGTTTATTATGGGAAGACAAATCCCAAACTTTAATTGCTTCAAATTCCGAAAAGGCGATTTCAATTGAGCAATCAAGAACAGAGAATCAGGAAGTGGAAAGTTGTTCTAATTGCTTTGAAGCAGAGAAGTATCCATCTGTAATGGAAAATGATCTTAATTCGAATCTGAAGAGAGGGAAGAGTAAGAATTCGAAGAGTAGATTTCGAGGGGCAGGGAAGAAATGGGAAGATAATCAGAGAAGATGGAAAGGTGAATGGGATAGAGAGAGATTGGAATTGGATAGAAAGTTGAAGGAGGAATTAAATCAATCTGGTTCAGAAGGGATGAAAAGTATTAACCATTCAGATGTATTGAAAGCTCTTTCAAGGGCATTGAAGAAGACAGAAGAAGCTTATTTCGATATAGCCGATAAGATGCTTATGCAAAATCCTGAGTTAGCTTTAATGGGTTCTTGTCTAATGGTAATGTTAATGAAAGGAGAAGATGTTTATTTGATGAATGTTGGCGATAGTCGAGCAGTTTTAGCTCATAAACCAGAGCCTGATCTTGGGTTAGGCAAAACTTGCCATGATTTGGATCAAATCAAGGAGGAAACTTTGCATGATCTGGAGTCCTGTAATGACGATCAGATCGAAAAATTACCCAATTTAGCTGCTCTTCAACTCACAATGGATCATAGTACTTCGATTGAAGAGGTAGAAATTTGAAACTCCCTTTCTTTTCAACTTTATAAAGTCCATTAACTTATTGAATATGATTCTTGAGCTTTTAGCATTTCATGACTTCGGTTTATCTGTTTCTGTTGTACTTCAGGAAGTGTTGAGAATCAAGAACGAACACCGAGATGATACTTCTGCTATATCGAATGACCGAGTAAAAGGTTCATTGAAGGTTACCCGCGCTTTTGGTGCTGGCTTTCTTAAACAGGTACATTTTGATTTTATACACTCCAACTTTCAAAATTCACTCTGGAAATACTCTCTAAAGACTTAAACCATTTTATCGTTAAGTTCGGAAATTTGACTCATTGTCTTGGGAATTTTCTTGCAGCCCAAATGGAACAATGCACTTCTTGAGGTATTCAGAATTGACTATGTTGGAAACTCTCCATACATCACTTGTTGTCCCTCTCTCTACCACCACAGATTGAGCCCAAGAGATCGATTTCTGATATTATCTTCGGACGGGCTTTATCAATATTTCACCAATGAAGAGGCAGTTTCTAAAATTGAGACGTTCATCGCTTCATCGCCAGAAGGAGATCCTGCCCAACATCTCGTCGAAGAAGCCCTGTTCCGAGCAGCAAGGAAAGCTGGTAAGAACTAAACCTCAAACAAAATTTTATGACTGAAAAGAGAAACTTTAAATTTATGTATCTAACATTACTCTTCTTTCCTTTGTTTTTTACAGGTTTAGACTTTTATGAGTTGCTAGAAATACCACAAGGAGATCGCCGCCGTTACCATGACGATATTTCCATTATCGTTATATCATTAGAAGGAAGGATATGGAGATCCTGCGTGTAAATATTGACATTCGTAAATTTTAATATACATATATAGAGAGTTATTTACTCAGAAATTCTCTCGCAATTTTTCTGTCTTCATTTTTTCGCTCACCAACACATCATACTAGTGTGGAGGGCCAAATGTGAGAACATTGTAGCGAGTTTCAGAGATTGTAAAGCTGTTTCAGATTGATCTGAATTCTAAAGCATAGATAGAAAATTGTAGCTTTCTAATAAAATTATAATCCTTGACATGATTTAATTATTCAAATTAGCGAATGGAATGTCTGATCACGTTGGTTTCAAATTAGAGATAGAAATACTACCATGACAATTGATATATTTCATATACGAATCAATAAAAATCTGAAAAATATTGACTTCAAGGTACAAACTGAAGATTACTGCAGCAGCACTTGCAGTGGCTGCGTACTACTATACATATGCTTGCTCGGTAATCAGTATACATTCATAGAGCCTGTATATACACATATATGTCAGATAACAGCAGTATTCAGACGTACGAACTTGCGCGAGGGGAAGTTCCTACTTCAAGCTTGGCAGAGCCAGTCTCGAATGGCAAGTTGAAGTGCACGGTTGGGTGTGAGATGCAAATGACTCAACTTTAAATTGGTCATTGGAGAAGTATCACGCCCGTTCTTCAACCATCCACGCATCGCCTCACCTTCATATGTGAAACCATCAGCTGCTACATGAGGATCATGCATTATCTCCTGCAATTACCATGATACCATCCTTTTAAGTCAGAAACCAGATAGTTATGACATCTACTAAAAAATGTTTCGCCTTTGTTTTTACCATAATAATAGGCATCATGTTCTGAAGGAGTAGTTTGGAAAATCTAGGATCTATGTGAAACATTTTATATGAAGTATGTCTAGTATTAAAATCGAAACAATTTTTTCTCCGTTTCAGGTTGTGGGTTTGTTTGAAGATGCATATGTATGTCATACATAGCTCTCTCTCACCAATGCCAGGTTACTATTTCTGGAACCATCGTGTTCAATGACAATATCAAACTGGCTCAAACCCAAAATCTCTAGCTTAAACCTCACTACCTCAGTCACGTTTACGAAGGTTATCTTGATCCTCACCTGAAAAATTGGACACAAGAAAAAAGATGGAGCTGTTCGCTCTTCAGCGAGGGGCAAATTCTCCAACTCATGGACCAGATTTGGTGTTAGTTGAGGCCTTTCACGACTGTTCATCTCACAACATTGCAAACCTAGCTCCACTAATCTCCTAGCAATAAATGTAGGCCATTCTCCAGCTGACTTGTCCAATATGGAGACTATTCTTCCACAAAACAAGGCTCTTCGGACCTCACTAACTAAACCTGCAGGAGACCGTCCAGTGAGTAGCTGTAGAATGATAACGCCAAATGAGTAAATATCTGACTTGAGTGTTTCATTTCCTGTCGTCCATAACTCTGGGTCTTTATATGGCAATGCAGAATTTGGCTCTGAACTACGGCCAAAACTTGGGCACCGAGCATTATCCTCTGAAACAAGCCGGCGGATCCCAAAATCGGTGATCTTGCAGTTGAACTCTGAGTCGAGAAGGATATTTTCAGGTTTCAGGTCACCATGGACAATCTTTTCAGGGTTGGAAGAGTGCAAGGATAGGAGTGCACTTGCTATTTCTGCAACAATATGGGTTCGAGTCTTCCAGGGCAGAAGATGCTTGTTGGTTTTACTGAAAAGATGGTCTTGGATGCTCCCATTGGGCATGTACTCGTACACCATTGACCAGGCTTCTGGGCACGATCCGATCAAACTTACCAAATTAGGATGTCGTAATTTGCTCAGAGTTTGGACCTGCTTATAAGAAAGTGACAGTTCATTTAGAGTCTAGTTTAACAACAGGCTGTTTTTAGGCTAATCTTGAAAACAATCACAGTGCTAGAAATACTAGAAAGAGAAAGAATAAAATGCCCATTTCCAAGCGTAGCCTGGACCTCTAATATAATTTTATTAAGAAAGTGGTGGGGGGTATATGCCCACGAGGCAAGTGCAGATAGGGAGGATAGGGAGGAAGACTTTTCCTTCTCTCTCTGGCTTAAACAAACACTTGCCTCATTGGATGTCTAATTACAAATTTGTATGTTTATTTAAGGGTAAGAAAGATACAAAAGGAGAGATGTACCTCTTTTTGAAACTCTAACCTGCTTCGAATTTTAAATGGATGTAGCTTCTTGATAGCAACACTTTTATCTAACAGCTCCCCTTTATAAACACAACCAAACTCTCCATTTCCAATCTTGAAGCTCTCTGAAAAGTTGCAAGTGGCTGACTCCAGATCCAACAAACTAAACTCTCTAAGTTCTTCAGAGTCACTCTGAAGCGCAAACTCATCATAGTTTGAAGCTCCCACGTGCCCATGATTCTTCCACTGATCAAATCGAAGCATGGCATTGTCTCTATGCCGCTGGATTTTCTGCTTTTCTATTTGGACAACTGCTACGGAGGCTTGTCTTAGCTTTAATTCCCTAGAAGCTTCTTTTTGCCGAGCGTATACCTCCTGGACACGACTATCAAGGAAAGCAACATTTCTCGTTTTCCTTTGGAGCTCTCTGGATATATTTTCTCTTTGCTCCAACGCCTTCTCTTGTTCTGTTCTAACACTGCTTATTGCAGCCTCAATTTTGTTCCTTAATTGTAGTTCACGTGTGCGAGCAACTTCAATATCTTTGACCTATAACAACCAGGTACAGAACAAAACATTGTCACCGAGCTGTCCGCATCTCTATCCAAACTTCAAAAGTTATGAGATTCCAAAAGGGAAAAAATTAAGACTGACGACTTATACAACATTCACTGTTACGACTTACGACTTAAACACAATATACCCTTATTCAAGCACCTAAAAAGAGCCAAGCAATAAGAACATGAAACATCAAGTTACCTTGTTCATAGTTTCCGCAGCCTCAGATTCCAGTCTTCTTCGCTCCAGCATTTCTGCAAATGCTTCATCTTTCGCTTTTTCGGATTCTCTTGTGGCTTCAATAAGCTTATTGTACAACATTTCTTCCTCAATATTGGAATCTAACCCAGATGACCCCCTTAGTTGAATAGGTGTGTACCCTAATGATGAACTGCTACTGGTTGAACTTGATGAACTCTCTGAAATTCTATTCATAAAACTGGATCCTGTGGCAGCTAAAGCCACTTCCAGTTGATCTGGACTTATTTTACAATTTCCACTTGTCCTATCATGGGATCTAGTGGAACTGCATGAACTTTCTCCGAGATATCCCCGATCAATAACGGTTTCATTGTTACAATTAAGAGAACCTAATCCTTCTATAAGAGCTGCTTCAGATGGCTTGAAATGGAAACCTTGAGTGGCCTCCCTTGTCCATATATGTCTTCCTTTGTTAACAAACCACATCTCACAAAATGGTGGGCCATTTTTGGCAGCATAGTCTGCATTGCAAAAGCTCCTTTTCTTCACCTTCATGTAACTGTAATATAAAGTGTAGCGGTATAAACTCTTTACTTGCAGAAACAACAGGCAACAAAAAATTCATGCAACATCGAACTTAACAAAGAAAGGTACAATCTTTACAAGGCCAAGTGAATAGTTAGGGGTACATAGAAGTGAGTTAGTGAGAGGATAAGTGGATAACATGCTGCAGAAGTGGTAGAATCAAATATAAATCGGTTACCTTTCCAGCGAAAGCATATGCTTCACTGTCACCTTGTGATACAAAACCTTACTCAACTAGTACTTTCTACATCTGACCAGATTACCAACAAATAGGAAGTTGGCATCCCCATTTAAGAAGTTTAAAGCAGGATTTATTTTTTCCCTTCCTCTACTTATATGTGATTAATGTCATTTCACTAATCATAGAGAGTTTAGGTTCTGTGTTTCTTAAATTAAACTAAGTTGCCTTTATGATCATCATGGTACCTGTAGGAACAAAAGATGACAGACACACCTACAATTTTTTCTGTAGATGTGCATGCTTTCAGTAGGCTGGTCCATCTGATAAGCATTTGTGTATTTTTCGTATTTTCTTCCACTCACAAAATCCATGAAAATGAACAAAAGTGAACTTAATAATAATAAAGAACCCGTTCTTCAAAGATTCAAGCCTAAGCTTCCACTTTCTCCCAAGAACAAATCATTATTATTATCTTATGTAAAATGATAAATTGCTACTTAATAGAAATAATGAAACATGTTTTGACCAGCAGTAACTTAATCTTAATGGTAAAGGAGTATGACGGATGGAAACTAATGAGGAAAATTATAAAAACAATCAAAACTCAACTTCACAGGTGATGTCAGACTTACTTGTCTCGTTTTGTTTCCATGACAAGATTCTTAATATGATGACTACTTATGAGTTCTACAATACCCTTGTGAACTTGTCCAGATGCAACTGTAATGAGGCTAGCCTTAATCTGCAAGAGAAGTTATTACATGAATTCCACTGAAAAATGAAAAATGGGTTAACAAAATGAAAGACGTGCTGATTGTAACGAGATGGGAAGTGCATGCTACTAAAGGGAAGAAAGTAAACGCCAGGGCGCACATGAAATTAACTAAAGGCTGGCGTATGGCTTTGAGTTCACCACATAAATTTATTTAATTCTAAAACCTTCTCCACGAATTCATTACCGAGATGCATAGTTCTCGATTCAGAATCACTCCCTCATTGATGAAAATCATATATAATCAATTTTTTTCTCTGAACAAATGAAAATCTTAAATAATAATAAGAAAAATACATAAAAACCAATCTCTAAGTTAAAGATGAGACCATTTCTTATTAGAGATGGGTGCCAAAGACATTGAACTATAGAAGCCAGAGAGAGAGATAAACCTTTGATCTGGTACAAATAGCCAAGTAATTAAACAGGAGTTTAGTGTTCCTTTCTCTTTCTTCTTCCCGGTAGGCAGACAACAGTTCTTTATTGGCTTGACTTGCAGGAAGTTTTCCCACTGCACCATAACATAAAGAAAACTTCAGAGAGGACCTTTATAAGAAATGCCCATTTTAGCTACAAATATATGAGTTTCTGCATAAACAGGGAGGTCAAACTTAATATACTAACATCTCTAAGTTGTTAGGTAAGACTCTTTCAATCCCTTTCAAGTTAGGTGACACAACCACTTCGCATGTATTCTGCTTACATTTTAAGTTAGCATTTTGAGCTTCGTCTGAATTGTGCTTTTGATGAATTATATAGAGGAAGACATGAAAATAGGACATGATTCATCATTAGTATTAGAAAAATATTAAAACCCCTCCCTCTGCAGCAGTTCTCTACGGCTATTTTTGGCAAACAACTTCTTCTGAAGTTGCAAAACTTGAGCAGAAGAAGACAAAACGTAGAGCCATAGTACCTCTTACCACAACCATTACATGAAACTAGCATTTTGTGACTTACTAGTTACTACTATAAAAATGGTCAAGGAAACTATAAAATCACACCAAAAGGTATTGGCCCTTGATTTATCTATAAGAACTTTTAAAAAGACCTCCATAATCTTTAATTACTAAATGAAATATCGACTTCAAATTGCCC
>BEHA01000634.1:324330-345064 GCA_002897215.1 Eschscholzia californica subsp. californica | reverse complement strand
CCCTCACCTTAACTCGTGTTAGCGATTGACAAATGCCATGTGGGTGCAATTCTTAAAAGTCAAGTATTTCCCTAAATCGGAGAATCCTGGACCAGCCAAGACTCACCACTCCTGGCACTGGAAGACTATCAGTAAGCACATCAATCACATTGACAATCTCACTACTTGGGAGGTTCACAATGGAGAAAAGGTCAACATCTGGAAAGACAATCGGATTCCCTCTCTACCCAATCCCCCGAGCAATAACCACAACTCTAATCTTACCACAGTTTCCCAACTCATCACGAATAATAATTGGAATGATAAAATTTGGTCAAGATGGTCTATTACCAGCAAAATAACCTTAATATTTTACAACCCTAAGAGCATTACTCCTCAACTAATTTATGAAGCAGATTTGACTATTGAAACGCGTTGACGTTGGCCATGAGGTCATTCTCAAGGCCTAAGCATACTCCCATTATTATAGAATGCAGAAGAACAAAATAACGGGACCATGATAAGGATCTAATGGTTTTCATACATCGGTTAAATACTTTATTTTGACCAAAAGTGACGTTAAGAAAAGAGATCGTTCGATTTAAGTACCATAGGGTGATGTCATCTACAAGCATATTCCAATAATAGAATATACATTTTCTAGACAGAAACCCTTCGAAAACTTGAAACAGTAATGATTATTTTTTATGGCATATAATTCAAAAGCTTATTTTGACTGTATAAATACGGCTTTCTTTAATTTATATATACGAACATATGTAGCATACAGCGTACTAGTATGAAGCAAAATCGGCTCTTGAAGACATATATATATTATATATATATATACCTACATGATTAAGTTTAGCAGACTTCATCCAAACATTTTTAACATGGTATATAGTCATATTAACTAGTAACCACAGTAACTCCCATAAATAACCCTCCACAATGGATTGTACAAGGGCTTTTAGTCTCTAACTATTGCCGTAGGGCATATTATTACCAAGTAACGAACTCAAAACCCTTCCAAGTGTTCTAATGTAACAGAGATGCCTACAAATGATAATCTATAAATTAAAAGAACCCGCACTTGGCTAATAAAGCTCATGTCGCAAATTTCAAAAGGTTTCAATTCTAACAGCAAATAGGAACATATATGGAAGACAATTTGGTTTCGAAAGGTACCAAAACAACCTAGTTTTAGTATTGCAATTAGGGTTCAAGTGTTTGTAGTACCAAGATTTTATTCGTAAAATGTTGAGTTTTTCCCCAAGTGGTTGATATACTAGTTTTGCCTTACTACATGAGGTAAAATGACAACCTTCCTGAAAGAGAATGGACATAAATCACTTCACTAAACGAATTGTTAGTTACTCAATTTTTGTTTTCCCAAATGCAAATGGATCATAATGAAAGCTCTTATATGTTCAGTTACTAGTTAATGGCGGAGAATCACAAAACCCTAAAGAAATTTCACCTAATCGAAAAACTAAAAGATCAAAACACAATCAAACTTGAGCAATTGATAGAACCAAAAACCTAAAAGAGAAAAAAGAACTTACAAAGTGTGGGAATAGTCGGAGAAGGTTGATAAACATGAACAAGACAAATTTCTCTATTGGTGAACTGTTTAAAACTCCAACGAAGTAAAGAAACAGTTCTCTCTACCGAACTTTCAACAACTACATAAACCTTATCATCACCACCACCGACTTCACCACCACCGCTACCACGACCACCTACTTGTTCAACAACACATTCAGCTCCCAAAGGAAGAGAAGAAGCCATACAATTTCCACTACCAAATCTAAGATTATTAAAATCAAGTGCTGCAGCTGCCGCCGCAGCAGCCACCGGGGAGAATAAACCGGCGAAATGATGAGGAGGCAGTGATGGATTTAAGAGTTCCATTTTGGCCGGTAATCAGAAGACAACCGGAAATTTATCAAGGAAGAGACAAGATTTTCCCTCAAACTAGTACTAGTAATATTCTTCATTACTACTAAAAATATATTTTAATAAAATTGGGGGAGAAAGTATTTTAGGATCTCAGAGAGAATTATCCCAATTTCTATTCTTTAATTTTTTTCCTACTACTATGAGCTTCGTTGACTAGTTCTCTCTCACAAAATGACAAAACGTCCATTTTTTTCTTAGGTGTGACATTTCACTATTGGATGAAGATTTTCCACCAATACAATTAATACACATGGATTTGGATATTCGCATCTCTTAATCCTTTCTTTCATTGGTCCATCATTTTTGTGGTAGTTTTTTTGATGAAAAATCGGTTGAAAATTCGTCGTTCCGTTGACGGACAATTAGAAGACCTATTGTGTGGTTGTGTCAATCAGTTAGATTTCTCTCGTCAATCAATTTGTAACATTCATATCTACAACTCTAATTCGATTATTTTCAAACTTCAAGTGTGGTATTAAGCATCTTACCTGCTGGAGAAAGGCTACACTCATCAGTAACTTATTGAATTAAAAAAAATATACTCACTATTGTCATTGACTCTACTAGACTTCACAATACGTAAATTTACTCATGAAATGTCGTCATTAATTACTTCTTAAGGTTGTTGACGTTTGTTGATAACCACTTATGTTAGCACATAAGTTTTACTCGTTAAAAGATTGTCTGAAAATTAAATTAGTGATACTTGATGAATGATCAAAAGATTTTACGTGGGCTAGTTTCTTTTTTCTTACCCATTTAATTTCTTTTAATATCGGTGTACCTAGAATTAATCATTATTCTTGTTCCTACTATATCCCTTTCACATAAACTACTTAAACACATTGTATATAAATATTTCCTTTTGTTACTTTGGGAAGAAAAATATTTGATTGAACCAATAAAAGGGAACAAGAACACTATGTTCCCACCCTGGAAACCTGAAAGAGACTAGCAAATAAAAAAAAATTAAGTTTTTTTTTTGGTCCACTATACCATGATCCATGAGGATGGAGTGAACTAAACTTAATTGGTTGCTCCTTCAAAAAAAAAACAATCAAGAAAATATCAAATTATTATAGTATATTCCATATTTCACTAGGGATATTTGGGGGCAACAACCTCAACCTATACGAACAAGTGAACGTTTGTAATCTGGAATTTTAAGCCACTTGAGACTCTCATAGAAAAACAAAAGAAAACCCATTTGGGTAAAAACAAATCCAAATAATTTCATAACATGGGGTTCACCAACTAAATTGTGACTGAAGTCCAACTTTTATCATTTGATTTCATTTCTCTATTAATATCATTTCTGAGTTACAATCTTGTACGATCGAAGAGTCGGCGATTACAAGAAAGGTGGATAATTTTATCATGTAAATTATTTCAAGTTATTTTAACTCAGAATATGTCACCAAATATTATACTCATTGAACAAGTCACATGTCCAAGCAAACTTATGACAATAGTTCAAATCATATTCTAAATATTTAAACTCTCTAATGATGGATCGTGGGACCAAACAGCCTAATTATCATTATTATCAAGATTGGGTTTGAACCAGTTTCACTTCCAATGCGGCAGCTTCCACTCGGGGGAGATATATTACAAATTATTTCTGAGAAGTCAGTTTGCTCTTAACCACTTCCAAGGAGGCAGTTTCCACTCAGGGAGATAATACAGATTATTTGTGAGAAGACAGGTTACTAAATTACTTCCAACCAAAATCCAATATAAACCCTAAATTACAATAAAAGTTAGGTCAATACTAAATCAAAACACCTCTACCCAAGGCTGATGAGGTGCTCTACACGATTCCTTATAAATAACCTAATCTATAATACAATACGATTAAAACTGAAGTGTACTTATAAGACGGTGGTAGCAAATGCCTGCCTTGGAAAAGATCTAACTAAGATATCGAAATCTTCACAAGTATCTGTTTTCTTATATTGTCCTCCCATTGTGTTCGAGTTGAAAGTACTTGTCAGTTCTCGTGGCGCGTCTGTCTATCCGAGGCTTGTCTGCTTTGGTTGGTTAACTTAAAATATATACTTGACAATTGGTGTTTAATAACGGAATGGTAACGTCCACCACCCTTTGGTGTAGCGGTTGGACACCCCTCTTAAGCCCATGAGGTCGTGAGATAAATTTGTCGGGATTTAGGCCTCTTTCATGTTGTCGGGCTTTAAACCTCTTTCATGTTGTCGGGCTTTAGGCCTCTTTCATGTTGTCGGACTTTAGACCTCTTTCATTATGGTTTAAGCCTCTTTCATTATGGTTTAAATTAGGCAGTTATCGTGCTCATCACATCTTCATGATGTATCACTGCCTTGTAACGACTAACGTAGATCATAGTCGATTTCTCAAAAAAAAAAAAACGGAATGGTAACTGAAAACAACACTAGTAGGTCAAAACTCGTCAGGCCCATCCCATTTTCTATAAGTCTTTATTATCTATTCTAAACTACAACTCTGCAAGAAGAATGGGTGTCAATCTAGTCAGGGATGTGCTCCGACTATAGTGATATCCGTAGTTAGTCCTCTAAGCATCGACCTAGTCGGAAACACAACTCCCAGCAAATGGTGCATTACATTTTTGAATTTTGGCTCCCAATGTAATGAACCTCTACGTACAATTTATTAGGATAGGAAGACTGCAGTTATAAACTTGGAAGAGAAACAAGAACATGCAAATGAAAGAATTGGAAATTTTTAGCCATTACTCTCTTTCAAGATAAACATTCAAAATGAGACAAGTAGAAAGTACACACACAAACCATAACAAAAAAAAAACATTGAGTTAATAAGAAGAAATAAATGTTGACATATTATGCAAAACTGCATTTGTTTCCTTCACATAACATATGATTACCGAGTTCATGATCAGAAGCTCTCCTTTTTTCGCAATTCGGATAGTATATGATCAGAAGCATTTCCTGTGAACTATCGAAGGACCAGATTCATCATACTCAGCCTTTGCAATCCACATCTGCACACAATAATATAATTCGTAAATTCTCTTAATCAAGAATTGGCAGCAAACACCACTTTAAGATTCATAAGCAATATCTTAGGTAGTATATTTATCACGAGTATTTCATTGTTTGAATCTGACTCGTCTGACTTAAGTGGACCCAACATCAACTTGATCAGTCAGATATGACAAGTCAGACAAAAACTAACATTCTGAAATCCCATTTGGGTCAACCCAGACCTCAAGTCAGATTTCAGACCTGACTTGGAGAAAAAACAAACACCACCTTGGTGATTTAACTCATTTGTTATGTTATAATAGTAAAAAGGAGCATACCTGCTGGAAAGTGCTGAGAGAAGCCAAGATAGAGCCTCCGATCCATACACTGTATTTCCTTTCGGGTGGAGCAACCACCTTGATCTTCATACTGCTTGGTGCTAGAGCTGTGATCTCCTTGCTCATCCTATCAGCAATGCCAGGGAACATGGTGGATCCACCACTGAGAACAATGTTACCGTAAAGATCCTTCCTGATATCAACATCACACTTCATGATGGAGTTGTATGTGGTCTCATGAATACCGGCAGCTTCCATTCCAATCATGGAAGGCTGGAAAAGAACCTCTGGGCATCTGAAACGTTCAGCTCCAATGGTGATCACTTGCCCATCAGGCAATTCGTAGCTCTTCTCTACACTAGAGCTTGTTCTAGAAGTTTCAAGTTCTTGCTCATAGTCAAGAGCGATGTACGCGAGCTTCTCCTTCATGTCTCTGACAATTTCTCGTTCAGCGGTGGTTGTGAAAGAGTAACCACGCTCGGTGAGGATTTTCATTAGGGCATCAGTAAGGTCACGACCTGCAAGATCGAGACGCAAGATTGCATGTGGTAGTGCATATCCTTCGTAGATTGGAACAGTGTGACTCACACCATCCCCAGAATCGAGAACAATACCTGCACAAATTGTTCATATCTTCAATAAAACTTACAGAATTTCAACCTGCATGCCAAGTAACAAGTGATGGTGAGTCTTTACAAAAATTTGAGTTTCGAGTTGCTTACCAGTAGTACGACCACTGGCATAAAGGGAAAGGACAGCCTGAATTGCCACATACATAGCAGGTGTGTTAAATGTCTCAAACATAATTTGAGTCATCTTCTCACGATTAGCTTTAGGGTTGAGAGGTGCTTCAGTGAGAAGAACAGGGTGTTCCTCTGGGGCAACACGAAGTTCATTGTAGAACGTGTGATGCCAGATCTTCTCCATGTCATCCCAGTTGCTGACAATACCATGCTCAATTGGGTACTTCAATGTTAGAATACCACGCTTAGACTGAGCCTCATCCCCAACATAAGCATCTTTTTGCCCCATTCCAACCATCACACCAGTGTGACGTGGGCGTCCGACAATGCTAGGGAACACAGCCCTTGGAGCATCATCTCCTGCAAACCCAGCCTAAAAAACAGATGAACATCAATAAGAATCACGAGTTCAGAGGACAAATATGATATGGCAGGGAAAAAAGAAGAAGCAATTATAATGTCATCTTCATAGAGTCATAATAAGCAAATGAACAAGAATATTACTTTTCCGCTAACCAACATTAACATTATTAAACTCTTAGGGGGGTGTGGGTTCGTACCTTAACCATACCGGTTCCATTGTCGCACACAAGAGGCTGAATATCCTCTGCATCTGCCATTTTTAATCACCTGCTGGTAAACAGTTTTAGATTAGAATACCACCAAGAACTCAAAAAATCTTATATGGATGTAGGTCTATCCACTTTTCAGATGCAAATACGCGATAAGCCATCAGCATCCACAAGTCGGATGCAACTTAACTCAAAATTAAGTAGCAGTTCGATTTATATCCTTGCGGGTAAAATCACAGTTTATCAAGAGCACATCGACACAATGACAAAAAGACCTTGCCAGTTATTTCCATTCAATTTGTTTTAAATTCCAATAACTAGATTTAACAAAAGACTAGTTTTCTATTTTTATAGAAATCATTAGGTTATCCTATTACATGGAATCATGGATCATAACAAAGGAGATTAAGCTCTGTAAGAAATATGATGATTAGAAATCAATGAACAATGTGGACTTCACGTGAAGATCCATGATCCCATGGATAGGCATTCAGATAACCACATAAACTACAAATTAAACAAGTGATTATAAATAATAAAACAGCTCTCACAATGTTCTTTTAAATCCAAATTATTGCCACAAATCATTGAGAAAAATTAAACTAACCACATTAATCAAAAAAATAATCGAAATGATAATTACAAATGAACACCTGTTTTAAAACAAACACAAAATCCAAAGCATTGCCCTAGAATCAATAAGAAGTATCGACATTAACCAAAAGCAAATAAATTCTCAGATAAAGAAGATGAATATAACAATCAAATCCAAGCATCTCTTGCATGAATCCAAATAAAACAAGTACTAATTGTTTCGAGTAATGAGAAATGAAAACCTTGGATCTAAAACGACGACGGAGATTACAGATCGATCGTCGCAATCGATCTGAGTGCCCTTCCGCAAGGATTGATCTAAGAAAGAATTGAACACTAAAATAGAAGATAGATTGATGAAACTAGAGAAAGAGAAAAAAGAGAGAGAGAACCTTTGGGAACCCTAGAATTCGCGTAAACGGAAATCCGATCTGAGCTGCCCGCCGCACCCTTGTGATTCAAAAATGGAAACCAAAAGAACTCCCAACCCCACAAATAAATGGATTTTTCAAAGTCCCCACTTTTTATGGGATCTCAACCGTTAACTCCTTCTTTGTAGATCAGCGGCCCACCTCACTCGTCATTTCCATCTGGCCGTCTGGCCTATGGGGCTCCCGTGCGTGGATCCAGCTATGTTTCCGTTGCTTTTCTTTCCCTTTAGCAGTCGGTGTTTATAGGGCTTGTTGTTGTATTTACAGAGCTTCACTATTCATATTTAACTCTTTCAAAATCAGTCCACAAGGGTCTACCAATTACAATAAACGTCCCAAACGAAAATGTCCCATCCACCGAAAAAGTTAAGCGTGAAGTACAATTGGATGGTTGGATTCACGTTACTTTCTCTCTCTTGATGAAACATGAATACATGACGAGTGTCAATCGTTTGATCGAATTTCACACCAAGGGTTTTGACAACTCTTACATTGTTGCTCCAAAAAATCTTAACATTTTATCTCTTGGGTCCAGGGTCGGAACTAGAATTCCAGGGTCGACATGGTTAAGTTATATTTTCTATAAAGTAAACTTCTAAATAATAGAAGAGATCTATATAAAATATAAACAATAGATGAGATATTTTTTGTATAAACAACAAACTTTTATAAGGTACAGACTTACGTGATACAGTGCAAAACAATTTTTTAAGCTAACATAATATCCTTACATATCATGATTCTCACATTTATCTTAATATTCTAACTAAATAATCCAAGGGATTTGATTTCTTAGATCTGTCAGAGACACCAAACACTCCACTGGTGGAGCTAAACTAAAACCTGCTATAAGTAATAAGTTGATAGTTGAAATTATATATGTGGAGAGCAGCATGAGCCACTCTCTAGGTTAGTCTCCACATAATTTCTTCCTTGCTGGACCCGATGACCATCTTCATTCAACGTATTTAGTTACCCTCTATTTGTCTTGTTCCTCCTCTTTTGATTCCTTCTATCTCTTTTGTTTTGTTGAAACTCTTCATTTGCTTTGTTGAAACTCATGGGGCGGGAGAGGAACAAAGATGAGATGAAAAAAGGAAAGATTTGAGAAGAGAGGAGACATAAAGAAGACATGAAGAAGGATGGCGAGCTAGAAAAATGAGGGGGACATGGGGTTTTTGGCTCTTCAAATTTTTACTCTAGTCCAGCGTTTGTCCTTCGAATGATAATTTGGTAGTGAAAGAGCAAATACGATTAGTAATATCTTTGAGATCTCTAAATACCAAATTTGTATTGATGTTAGCTATTTTGGTGACCTGTTTATCTTTACTGATGCGACTCAATCGGTATTTCCTTTGTTTGTGGGCATCCAGAGACATTTTATTACAAACGGACTTGTTTTTAGTTTAGAAATGTGTAAAATTCAAATTTTGATATCTTCAATGGAAAGACGTATACGTATCTATTCAACTTAAGTGAACTTTTTTATTAGGAACAAAACCTTTGATTCAAAACTCATTTGAGGTGTCTAGATACTACTAGGGAAGTAAAGGGCGCCACAAGTTTGTCTCAATTAACTATTCCACCAAATCAATGTTAATCTATCAAGATGCACTAAAATCTCATATTCTTAGTCTAAAAAATGTTTATTTTCCAATGAGGCAATGAGAAGCCCTAGATAAGAAAGTAAAAGAAAGAAGATACTTGAAAAAGAAGCAAAAAAAATTAAAATAAGATGGTGAGGATAAAATTCACAGAGAAAGTTATGTAAGTGGGCTGAGGTACCAGATTATAGTGGAGAACATGTCCTGTTGTCCTTGTGTTTGTATAAAAAATGTCACTTCTGTCAGATTCACCAATACAATTCCTCCAAAGTGTAGAGAGAGAAAGAGCCAATCGAATTTGAGATTCATGGGCTTGAAATTTAGAAGAGAGAGAGAGAGAAATATGCATGATTATAAGAAATGGGAAATGATGCTTAGAGATGGTAACTGCAAAAATCATATCGAGATTGATGCAACATGAGATGCAATGATTCCCATGAGAATGTTGTAGTATATTATTTTAATTTTTGTAAGTACATTTTAAGAAAGACTATTTTATACAAAAATGTATGTATCTTTATATACTTTAAAGAAGAAAAATAAAGTATAAGATTCTTCTTTTTTATGAAGTGATTTTGATGATGAAAAGTTGAAAACTAACCCTTCAACAAAATGGTCCCCTCTTTTGGGCTCAAAGTAACTAAATTTACAATAATGAAATAAGTAAATTACTCTCGCATGTATTTCTTTTTAATTACCAGATTGATATTTTTATACGTTATCAAAATTCGAAATTCTTTTTTTATTAGTGTTAAAAATTTATTGTGTATTTGATCATTAACTTTGTGTGTTTCATGAGGTAATGATATTAGATTCTTAGAATAAAGGTATGATAATATAAAAGAGAATATTTAGTTTAATATGAAATCTCATCCTTACTCCTTATACTACTCTTACTAATTCTTATTTTTTTATTGCATTCTTTACAAGATTTGAACTCATATTTTACGATATTGAATATTAGTCTAAATATGTGCAAATTGGGCTCAATATACCACAAACAAGTTTTTTTGTGTTCTTAATGTCAACATAATTTTGAAAGAAGACCGCAAACATGTTAACAAAAATCAAAAGTCAAATCCAGATGATCAATTTATCAATGCATCTAAACTATCTAAGTTTGTAAAATATAATGAATTGAAGCAAGGTCTTTTAAAGGTATAACGAGAGCTAAATTCTGGTTTTGGAATGATAAATACAGACGTTATCAACCGAACTATAATCAAATTCAACCGATATAAGACCCAATCTTACACCAATAGTTATAATCCAACTAGATTCGAATTCATTGATCAAATTTAACATATATAAGACCAATTCTTACACCAGTGGTTATCATCCAACTAGATTCGAATTCAACAATATAAGACCCCATCTTACTCCAATAATAATAGGGAAGATACCCACTTTGAAAGAGAGACAAGGAAAAGGTAACATTAATTATTTCCACTTTGAGAAAGAGATGGTACCTTTATCCATGACCTACCAATCTTACACATACATGACTAGTGTTGGCAATGGTAGGATCAACCATCAACAACATATATGGAGACATTCTCATAAAAAAAAAACATATATGGAGACACTATTATTCATTAGAGGAATGATAGCCACCCTGAGAAGTCTAGGGTAAAATCAGATTGAACAATTAGAATCATCGGATCGACATCTTAGGTTAATATTTTCAAAAATCCTTACAATCCATGATAAATTTTGGCTTTGTAAGCGACCTAGATCTCGATAGGCTTTCTACTTCATTATTAGGCAGGAGGAAACAATTTTCCTTCAACAAATAGAATCGGTTTGAAGTTCATCAAACCATCATAGCCAAACGTCGTTTTGTGAGAAAACAGACAGTTTTATCTCTGTTGTTTAAATATAATATTTGGGTGTATAGATAAGGTCCTATTCATGTAGCATACCATGTGCATAGATTCATCAAAGTTTGCAAAAGATCTGAAAAAGGTAAAAAGTGAGGGATTCAAAAGCTAAATTTTATAGTTAACCGGCCCCTTTGACATTCTACTAGGCAAATGAGAAGAGTTATAGATCCGAGTTAGAGAGAGAGAAAGATGTTGGTGTGATTTTTGAATTTTTCTGTGTTTTGGTAGATCAAACGTTTACCCCTACTTCAACTAAATTAGTAAAAAAATGAACTTTGTTTAGTTATCATACCCATGTCGAAAAACCAGAATCATTAACCAGAATCATATTCATGCTCTCCCAACGTAACTCTTCTTCACTAGCTTGCACTTTGAGTATTTATTGAACAATTAAACCATCATCAATATGTTGTTGTTTACCTATTTTATATAATTACGATGTTAAACAGGTTTTTTATATGTATGGTCGAATAACAGAGTATTGTAATTTTTAGACCCAAATTAGACTTGGGTGAAAATTGACAATGAAACAGCAAACATTCTAATTGAGAGTCCTTAGTCAACCAGACTACCCCATCACACACGTAGTAATAAATAAACCACACACTACCCCATCACACACGTACACACACACGCTAAAGAAAACCACAATTTTCAAGATTGGATCCCAAAAATGGGAGAGTGAAGTTTTCAAAGCTCAAAAGCTCCTTTTTAGCCAAGGATCCTCCTATCTATCCATCTCTATGGTCTCCTCTCATACCCTTATTCCTTCCTATACCAACCCTTATTTCTCTCTCCCACTCATAACCCACTCTCTCTCTCTCTCTCTCTCTCTCTCTCTCTCAATCTCTCTTTTTTCTCTCTCTCATTAGAAAGGGTCACAAAAGATACCCAAGGAACCTCCTGAGAAAATTTACTTAAAAGAACGTAGAAAACATGACATTTCATGATTCTATTCCCATCTAACATTACACAATTCCAATCTCTCTCTCTCTCTCTCTCTCTCTCTCTCTCTCTCTCTCTCTCTCTCTCTCTCTCTCTGAGCTCATTTTTCATAGTGGGTATGTCGAATTCTGATTCACTAATGGCTGAGAAAGATCTGAGATCGATCAAGTTAGAGTTTTTATTAAGACCCACACAAGAATTCACTGATAATTGTGGAACACCAACCTCTCCCGGAGATCCTAAACTCCTTAATTGCCATGAAGAAGAAGAAAAAGAAGATGGTGGTTGTCAAGAAGACAGAGTAAAAGAACAGAGTCCTAATGAAGAAACAGAGCACAACAAAGAGAACATTATGTATGAGGAAATCCCAATTCCAAATATGCCTCCATTAAAATTAGGAGAACTCAGAGATGAAGATGAAGATGGATTTAGAACTCCAACATCTCTTGATAAAAGAATCCCATTGTTTCCACAGTGCCCACTAGCACCAAAGAAACCAGCTGCCAAGTTAGTAGTCTCATCCAATATTACTAAGAAGACGACAAAGATGAAAAGGAAATTATCTTTGAAGAATCACCATAATTACCAATTTGTTGATGTATCATCACAAGAAATTGATTCATTATTTGGTCCTGAACTACTTGCTAATCTTGGTCCTATGGTAAAGAAACCTAGAAGCTCCACTATTTCTTCTTCATCATGAATAAATAATATATGTACGTTTAGTTTGTTAGTAGTTAGTTATAATGGAGAAATTCGGATCATTATTAATATCTCTTCTGAAATAAAATGAATTGAAGCTCCATATATTGTTTCATCTCTCTCTCCTACATATAATCTAGGGTGTGAATTTTTAATTGTTAAGTTTCTGGTCATCCAACCATCACGCGTGTGACATTCGTAACTATCGCACCTAGCTCTAGTTCGTTGCCATCCAATTAAAAAATCAATTAGCTATGAGTGAATAGGACTTAGACAATATATTTCTGGTGACTATTAGATTACCCATTTCCCATTATGACTATTCTCATTCTCACATTAAAAATGATAGGGTTGGCAATAATTCTCTTATAAATTGAATTACAGATAGAGGGATAATAATTGTTAAGTACAGAGGAGTAAATGAGTTCATATGGTATAAAAATAACATACCAACAACAAATGAGGCAAAAATAACAAGTATAGCAACAAGTTATTTGCTTACTAGTCTTGGACATGTGGGAAGTTAGCCGTTTCACAATCTACTATAATAATGCTGCCAATTTCTCCATTATTCGAGAAACCCATAGGAAAATGACTCTCTACCTAGCCTCTATCCCGGCTGAATCCAGGCCAGGAAAGTGGGCCGGCATAGTATCAGGGTTGAAACCCATACCTTACTTTAAACAAATGTCATATCTATTGGTTAAAGCAAAAGTATGTGCAGAAAAAGTATGGAAACTCAAAAAGGGTCACACATTCACATTTCAGAATCCAGAATCAATAGATAGAATTTTGTAATGTCAACAAGGAACAACACATTAAAAAAGCAGGAAGCTAAATAACAACACTGATTATAATCAAAATAAACCTTAAGACGAGAAAAGAAAATAAACACCTTAAACTACGTCGAACTTATTTTTGTCTAAGTTGAACAAGAAACAATAACTTAGTTTCATGCTTACAATCACAACGCTGACATTTTAGATATCTTGAAGCCGGGTTCCGAGATTCCATGAATTGCAGGTTTTGCCACAGAGAAATCCAGTCAAGAGTTTGTCGAGGACTACCTTCTTAAATGAACGGAGGAAGTATCACCCATCTTCGTGGGTACTTAGGCCTGCCTTCCTTACCGTCGAATAACTGCAGCAAAAGAAGAATAAAAGCTTAGAAACTAGTATCAGATATAAAAACCTATAAAGTCATTTATATGACGAGTTAATGCTATAAGGCCTTGGCCATCACTTCCGTCCTAATTTTCGAATCCGAACGATTTGTTTGTATGACACATACCTTCTTAAGCCGTCGGTGTTTTGCGAGAGCCCAATTGGTCATGATAAAAGCAGCAACAGCAGCAAACACATAACCAGCAACAGTCTGTGTAGCAATATTGAAACCTACCCACTGATATATCTCCGTAGTGTAATTAGCACAAGTAACTAAATTAAACAAAAACCCACGAGGAATTTGATACCCGCCATTTCCATCAGGACTTCGAAGATTTCTAAGCAAAATATGACAATAGAAGTTTGAAATTTGACAAATCACTCCAAACCCAAACCCTATCTTCATCTGTAAATCACTAACAGGAGTATAAAGTGGGTGATTCACATAGTAAGCAATGAACGCACCAAAAGACCAGTAATACAAACAGTTTCTGAACACATTCGAAAGTGGTGAAGTTGCATGACTAAATCTATGCACGAAAAATGTTTCCATAATTCGTTTAAAATAGTGGAAACACCAGACATATGTCGCATATGTCTGCACTGGATGGATAACCCTTTCTCCTTTGTACCCCAAGTACTTATACACGTCAAAGTAGTAAAAAATGGGATATATGACTAGAGGGCCGAAATATTCCCAGAAGAAAAGGGTACTGTATAAAACCTGAGGACCTAGATCCTTGAATACCACAGTCAAGTTACCAGAATTCCCATCACAATAATCGTGTAGAGTTTTCTTCGGGGCTAGGACGACGGGTCTCGCCTTGCTTCCAGGTTCGAGTGGGAGGGTTAGGCGCTGCCTAGAAGGATAGTACTTCTTGGCTGTTGAATTCAAGAAAGTAAAAACAGGCAACCAATATTAAAATTTTGAAATCAAATCTAGAAGTTCTTCATGAATAAAAAACAAAGCAAAATAAAAAAGACAATTTTAACAAAATCAGTGGATTGAAGTATTCAATGCCTTATGTTAACATGTTCTTTAAGCATGATAATCTACTTAACCATTTGATCACTCTGTACTTTTTAACCTTCTATGATAGGGAATTACATGACCCTATGGTTCAATTCAAATTCTATAAATTACTATGTTGTTATGGTTTTACTCGTATTCTAAACTTGATTTTTTTTTCTCTTAAAAACGAGCATCAAAATCCATCCATAAATGGAAAGATCTAAATCGAAGTGAAAAGAGTATGAAACATCATACTAAAAGCTACTAAAACTGTTAGAACACCCCAAAAAGATATCCTCGAATAACAAAGGTAAGCATCAAAACTCGTACCTATAACTAATTGTCCAAAACCACTAAAAAACGTATGATATCAAAAGGAAAGAGTCTGAAATGTCAAACTAAAAGCTACTAAAACTGTTGGTGTGTCAAAAGATATCCTTAAACTTCAACTGAGAGTTCCAGGTCTTCAGCCATCAGAAGGTCCCTCAGTTGCATGTGTCCTTTGTCCCAAATGCTTGCTCTATTGATTGGTTAGTAAGCTGATTCTTCTTCGATTTCCTAGCAGATCTAAATACTTTCTTAGCTCTTAAATACAGAACAGGGTTGAAATCTGAACTCCTCTTGAGTACTTTGACATTACTTAAAGAACTGCGCTTCATCACTGTGTCACAATAGGCCTGAAGAATTGGTGCATAATCAATTGCTAGCGTCTTTGCTGTCTTAACCTCTAATTTCTCCTCTTTGGTTAGTGGTGGTACACCATAAACGTTACTCTTTAGATGGTACCTCCATGGATTCGCTAATATCTCTTCATCAACTTTATGTAACGGGATGTCATCATATCTGCCAGCTTCTTTTATCTTCTCCCGCAAGTTAGCACTTATGAGTTACGAGTGATCTAATTATTGCACATAACGTCGTGATCTATGCCTGACCTGCGGGCCATAATTTAATTGGACTCTAAAAACATCCGGTATGGTCAAACTATTTCTTTCGAGTTTCAAGACTTCCATAGGCCTCCTTACATCGATCCATCTTAGAGCCTGCTCATATAGCACTTCCTTAGGCAAATAATTGAGGATCCCATCAAGTTTAGCTAGCTAGCTAGCCAGCTTATTTGCTCTTGCTACATATTCACTAGCACTTAACTTAGGTATATGCTACACCATGGTGTCTAAAACAGAACTCGAATAAGAATGGTATAAATCGAGAAATGCTTGAAGCAATGGAGGCATTTTCTTCGATTCGACCACAATCCAACATTTACCACATGAGTTCAGAGGTGCAGGTACGAGCTTAGTATAAGCTTGACCATCAAACCAACCAGCCTTAAATGCCTCCATCCTAAGAGTACCCCATTTTACTGCAAGCAATGGATCAATTGCCTCATATTGTGGCTTCGCCAGAGCATAGACAGCAGCAATAATATAGTCTGGAATCTCGTGCTGCCAAGTCCCGTATCCTACTTTCTCAATTGGGCAAGTTGGTATTGACCAATCACTAGGAACAAGCATCTAAAGATCCTTTTGAAGGGTCCCTAAGGCAATTAGTTCCGGATCATAGAAAGGCCTGCTATGCATTTCAAGATACTCATTATAGACTTTTCTCATTATTTCATCTGAAACTTGTCCCTTAACATCATCTCCCTCTCCTAGATTTCCACTAAAATGCAGAAATGTTTTGAAAAGGTTTCAGACTTCCATCTGGGTATCTTGCATTAAGTTCATCCTCTTCAGCTCCTATGTCTGAGAGCATCCATGTAAATTTCCTCTTTGCTCCAGTATTAGCAGGATAAGTATTTCCCAATCCTCCCAGGTGTGGTGCTTCATCAGCTTGTGTGTGATCGTTATCTGGTTTCATATCAGGAGGGCTTTGACCTAGCTTAGATCATGTTACTTATGGGATAAAATTATGAAATATCATAAAGTCACATCTGTAACTTTTCACACCTCCGTAAAACCTTGATGATCGTATCACAATTCAGCATCAAGTGAAGGTAAAGAACACCAAGAAAGTCCATTACAAATTTATACGAGTCGTGAAGATGTGTCAATCATATCTATATTGAAGTTATATACGGACCTCTAAGTTCTAACCACATACATGTACTGATCTCACATCGAAAATTGTTAGAATTAAACTTCCTAGTAAGTCTTAGTTTTCATGTATACAGTCATAGCTTAGGAGAACCTCTATACTTGCAGGAAAGACAAGTTGCTTATGATGGAACGGACGGAGATTCGTAGGTACGGCATACAGAAATCAGCATGGGATAAGAACATAGACATATAAGAAAAGTGCGGGGGGCATCAGATACAGCTGCAACTTGTCATTCTAACAATGGATATAATTCTTAGCCTACCAAAATTCAATTTTATCTGCAAAAATTGCTTTGATCAAACTATGTAAGGATATGTCATGACATACAATAAGCAAAGCAATTAAGGACTATCCTTATAGACAAGAAAATCAATTCCAATCAAGAAATTTTACAGATTATAATATGCATAATGAAAAAAATTGCATTTTTTTATCAAACTCTAATCACTAGTGATAGAGATTGTTACTTACTTCTTTCATGAATAGCTTCTTGGAGATCACTCACTGTAGCCTGGATAACAAAAGCAAATTAAAAAAAAAAACATCTTCTGAATCAAAAAATAAGAATGAAGACTCTCATTCATAAACAAGTCAAACTTCAATACAAAAAGAAAAAAGTTGAGATCCCAATCAAGAATGACAGAGAAAAAAATGGAAGCCAACTTAGAGAAACCCACATTGAAACAAGATAAATGAACAACTTAATGAAAAATAAGAGAAACCCATTGAAATTTTAAGCAAGTAAAAGAACATACCGAATCATTGAGCTCAATCCCACCTTTGACAATTTCTCTACCACTCCGAGAAACAACAGTGACCTTCATCCCTATTGAGGAGAAGAATACAACCCCACCTTCAAGAACAATGTAAACTACTAGTACTACTGAATCAGAATAGAGATATTCAAGTGTGGGGAAGAAGAAGAATAAGGTTGAAGGTGGTTTTATGGAAGTTGAGAGAGGTGGTGTTGTTCTCCAATTAAAGAGGGTTGGTCTTTCTCTAGGTGAGAAATGGATGGAATGTATTGAATGGGGCTGTGTTTGTAGTTCAATGGTTTAATGCTGTGTAGTTGAGGGTAGGAGGGCTACCCATTCCTCCATTTAAGATTTTTTTAATGTTTTCCCCAATCTCAAATTACCATTAGTTAGCATCATTCGAACCACATTTTTCATTTTACTATTAAGACCACAGATTCTACTTTAAGAAGGTGTTCATTTTTGTTCGAGTGTCTCAATCTGGCAGGTTTGCTCCAATAGACCTAAATCAATATGAAGTAGTTAATTCAGATCTCGAGTTAGACATCAGATCTGACTTACAGACAAAATGAATATCGACCAAGTTTAGTAAGTGATGAGATTTTTTGACTGACCTTATTTTATTCCGAAACAATTTGTTTGAACTTTAATTTCAGTAGCAAAATGCTTGGATAAAATGTGAGTGGGTTTCTTCGTATCTCCTAAGACTTTGGGTTCACTCTGTTAGTACTCTATTTGTTCTACGTAAATTTTGAGTTTCGACGAATGACGAAGAATAATAACAAGACGTTTACCTTCTTCAACAGAAAAAAAAAAAACAAGACATTTACCATAAAGTTTTGAAAAGGGGACCAGTTGAAAACAGACCGACACGTATGAAGTCACTTTTTTGTTATAATTTGCAATTTGCACCAACCATTTCTAAATTCAAGAGGAAACGAACAAAAACACCCAACTAGATAGGAAGTTTCTTTAAGTAAAATTTTTTGGTTAGACTCTTCTTAGGAAGTTTCAAAACTGAAACCCTACCCGACAACCATATAATGCAGTTAGATTCATATTAGTTGGATCATGATTACCTCTACCTCTTATAAAATACTACAACTAGTAGTAATTAATTTGGAGAGACTTGTAACTACTAGTCAAAAGTTGCATCAAGGATGTGCCTTTCCAACTATTTCTTTTCATGAATTCAAATTCCCTACAAAATACTACAAATGATCCACCATCACAACGTTTTTCATATTAATACAAAATTTTAAAATGCTAAATGATCGAAAAAAGTGGGCCAATTATGACTCCAAATTGATGGGGCTGGTCTTTAGTGGCCTGCCCCTAAAACTTCTGCTTTTACTTTTCTAGGTCCTAGACTGCTGCCCATAAGACTTGGTGTTTGGTTAAACTTTCATGCTTGCAAAGCCTAGCCCGAAATATTAGGTGCACATATACAGTCTTGTTATCGATCTTGTACTTAGTTTGCTCCATCTTACCGTAACCGTAAAACCAGTGAGAATAGGTGCAACAATAAAACCAGTGAGAATAGGTTCAAAATCTACTACCCATACTAAACAATGGAACTAGTCCCCCATCACTTGCCCATTTTCTTGAAGTGGAAAAGAAAGTGGCCGACGACTCTACCAGGAATCAAAGCCGATGATTCATGGACAAGACGAATACGTTCAAGCCCAGTCTATTACTGGTGGAGCTAACTCAGGGTTTGTTAACGGGCTTGTTGCGCCTCCTCAGTCGTCAAGTCCATCATGCAGTTCTTAGATCTTGGAAGGAGAAACAAGAGAATCTTAGATGATTATGGCAGTGGGTGTGGAGTGCCAGTACTATTGCTTGTATGTGTGGACAAGCCAGCAATAGAGAGGAAGTGAAAATTTATGGGTTTTAGAAGGTGGAAACTTCTCCATTTTTCTCATTTCATGACATGTTTAAACTTTACCATGAAATTTCAATTGTGATGATTTAAACTCTGGATTATTATCAAATAGACACAATTATGTGATTTAACCTCAATTATTAATTGGATAAGAGTGAATTCTTTTTTATAATTAGGTTTACTATCAAATTGATTGACAAGCCTTTTTGGGTCCCTAATCCCATCATTCTAAAGATTAAAGTAATTAAAACCACCTTTAAACATGTTTAACAACTTGCATTTCACTGGTTTTAGTGATAATTAGAATTAGAATGTTCTCTGGCTTGAATTTGATGATACATGCACCACCCAAGCTCATCGTCTGTAAAATGTCACTTTTACCCCTTTCCCATTGGCCACCTAGGGCGGCCAGTGTACCAGGCGGTCAAGTAGGCAGAGGTCATTTATCACTTCAGTAACTGCAGTCTACTAAACATAACCAAGGGTTGGCGCAGGACTAGCCGAAAATCAGAATTTATCTGCAGTGAGTTTTCTGTACCCAAAGTTGTTGGTCAGGTAAATGATATTGTTTTGAGAAAAATGTATTTTAGCCAAAATTGTAGTCGCCACATCAAAAAGTAAGTTAATTTTAGTTAGAGGGGCTAAATATTAGTATTAGATTTGTGGTTATGCACTCAAAATTGTGGAGATTACCTAGACATTATATTTTTCATTAATCCACTTTAATGATTCTCATAGGTTGCTTCATGTATGACGTTCTTCGAGTTTAACACTAATTTTTTTTTCTTTTTGTAGTGTGACGTGTAGCATGTATGACTTTTAAACCTGTCGCGTGTAGGTCTAGCTCTGTTACCATGTTAATTTTGTTGTCATCAAACTCGAAGTCCATTGGCATCGTGAGTGATGTTTACCTAAACGTTATATTCCTTTTTTTTTTGTTGAACTCTAAACGTTATATTCTTAGTTAGAGTATCATTCTTCTTTAATGTGAAGTTTTCTTATTCGGCCTATCCTTTATTGGAATTAAACAATAGATTCATATTGTTTTCAACTAAAGAGAATAAGCTACAGAGGCAATTTCATCAAAA
>BEHA01000634.1:293937-324038 GCA_002897215.1 Eschscholzia californica subsp. californica | reverse complement strand
TTTTTTATACTAATTAGGTTTACTGTCAAATTGATTGACAAGCCTGTTTGGGTCCCTAATCCCATCATTCTAAAGATTAAAGTAATTAAAACCACCTTTAAACATGTTTACAACTTGCATTTGACTGGTTTTAGTGATAATTAGAATGTTCTCTGGCTTGAATTTGATGATACATGCACCACCAAGCTCATCGTCCGTAAAATGTCACTTTTACCCCTTTCCCATTAGCCACCTATGGCGGGCAGTGTACTAGGCGGTGGGCAGAGGTCATTTATCACTTCAGTAATTGCAGTCTACTAAACATAAGGAAGGGTTGGCGCCATCAAAAACTAAGTTAATTTTAGTTAGAGGGGCTAAGTATTAGTATTAAATTTGTGGTTATGGACTCAAAATTGTGGGAATTACCTAGACATTATATTCTTCATTAATTAGACCATCCACTTTAATGCGAGAGTATTCTCACAGGTTGCTTCACGTATGACGTTCTTCGAGTTTAACACTAATTTTTTTTTTCTTTTTTTAGTGTGACATGTAGCATGTATGACTTTTAAACCTGTTGCGTGATGTTACCATGTTAATTTTGTTGTCATCAAACTCAAAGTCCATTGGCATCGCGAGTGATGTTTACCTGAACGTTATATTCTTTTTTTTTTTTGTTGAACTCTAAACGCTATATTCTTAGTTAGAGTATCATTCTTCTTTAATGTGAAGTTTTCTTATTCGGCCTATCCATTATTGGAATTAAACAATAGATTCATATTGTTTTCGACTAAAGAGAATAAGCTAGAGAGCCAATTTCATCAAAAAAAAAAAGCTAGAGAGGCAACCAAAATAAATAAATACTATTCTTCTAAAAAAAAGTTTGAAAATTCCATTAGCCTACCACATCTCATAACCCAAGATATTTACTACTTTTTAAGTTGTCACTTGTGCAAAAAGAATAATAAGGTCATTGTTTGTAGCTTGTGAAATTCAAGTTCTTTTTAAAATGACTCAGCAAAGGTGATGTGTACCTTCCACCCACACACACACACACACAAATATCAGAGAGACACAAACTAACATATCATATATACTTCTCTCATGTAATTGCCATCTGCCAACATGGATCAACAAATTTGGATGACATCAACATCACCAGGTCCATATTTGTCCACGTCACCAGATGAAAGGTGGACCAATAAAAAGAAGAAAAAAAAAGAGACAAATGACATTAATAAGAGAGTGAGTCACAAGTAAGACTATGACATACAAACAAAGAGAAGCTCAACTACAATATGGGTCCACTTAGCTAATAGTTAAGCTGCCATTATTTATGAGCAAGGCTCAATTATTCACCTAAAAAATTGTCCAAATTTCAGGTAAGAATACGAAGTAGACGATCAGATCTTGTCCAAACCATCAAGAGATAAATATATTGACCAATAAGTCGTATTCTGGCCAGACTTCTGTCACCCTTGTCCGCCGGTAGTAAAACTTTTCCTTTGTGAGGGCTGAGCCTGAGGGGAGGGACCCTTGAACTGTTTTAATTTTTAGTTGGAAAGTCAACCACATGGAAGGAAGTTGCCCTATGGTTTTGTCATGGTTTTCTTTTTTTTGATGAAGTAAATGGTTTTGTCATGGTTGGGTCTCTCATCCCCAACCTATCTAATCTCAATAAACTCCCAATAACAGATCTTTTTTTCTTTCTTGTCCTCTTTATTATAAGCTATTAACTTTGAGAAGATCGTAATTTTCATTGAATAGGTTTAAGAACTCAAGAGTAGGCGAAAAAGAGATGGAGTCAAACTTCGTCGTTATCTTTTGTATAGACGTCTTACGAGATGCAGAAAGAAATATGAACCAAAATTTCTTTTTGGTCGAAAAGTGATTTGAATGAGAAACTTTATTAGGTTGTAAGCCTTCAAAGTTCAAAATATGAAATTAATAGTCAGATTTCAGATAGTGGCAGGCATAAAGGGACATCCTTTTCTTTTCATTAACTCTTCTTTTCAATTTCATTTGTGGATTCTAAAATGCTTCAGAAAACAAAACATCATACTTTCCCCCATAAACCTTCCAAAACCATCAATCGATTTACTTCTGATTCAATCTAACGTAAAATCAACAACATTATTACATTCCCAACCATTCAACTAAACTCGTACTTGTGATTTTCGACGTATTTCAGAGAATCACCAAACAAACTACAAACTAGTACCCAAATGGCATAAGCCTCCTTCGTTTAAACCAAAGTCTAGTGACGCACTTGATACACACAGTTCCGACGTGTAAATCTCCATCGACCATAGGGTTCAAACCTTATTTTTAACATGCTCAGGAATCTCCTCTTCTTTGCTCCAACTTTCAAATACTCAAAATCTACATAGAAACAAATAGAGTTTCTTCTATACATGAAACCCAATTCCCAATCCGTGAATACGTAATTGACGTAGTGCCATTTGATCTTCTCAAGGCTTATTATCATCGACCCACTCATTTTCAGCTGCAATTCTTCCTGAACTCCGGCCGCCCAATCTCCCAAATGAGCCCATGGCTGATATACCCTTGAAACTACTACTTCCCTCACTCAAGTTCTGTGATTTTCTTGGCTTCCTTAGCTTCGGCGAGTTGATATCTCTATCAATATCAGACTCGTTCTTGCTCTTCGCAACTACAAGCCTGGCTATGTTACTTCTGCAGAAAGGGCAGATGGGAATAGGAGTGATTGAAGTAGTAGGGTTTGGCTTGTTGTGACAACACAAAGCCAGTGTGCAATGTGCACACATTTGATGTCCACAGTCTTGAACCTCAATTGTGCAGACTTGATCAAAGCAAATGCAGCATAGCTCGTTGTCGCTAACCTGCTCAAGGTGGTTATTTTAGCATTACAGAGAAACAGGGTAGTTACAAATATACATATATATGTGTATATATATATGTGTGTGTGTGTGTGTGTGTGCGTGTGCGTGTGCGTGTGCGTGTGCGTGTGCGTGTGCGTGTGCGTGTGCGTGTGCGTGTGCGTGTGCGTGTGCGTGTGTGTAGAGAGAGAAGAGATGAGATTCACCTCGGAGATACTGTCGTCGATCCCACCATCGGAAGCCGAAGGAGAAGGAAGTGAATATGAAGTACCCTTTAAAATGTTCTTCTCTCTTTCCTTGTTAGCCTCCATGAGCGCTCTTTCTAGCAGAACCTTTGCTTCTGGGTTGAGCTCACTGATGAACTTCAATGGAGATGGCCAAACAAGAGGCTCTGCTGATGAAGGATTCAGCAGAGCTGCACATGCTCCATGCTTATACCTCAATGCTACTGCATATGGGATTCTCCTGTAAATTTAACACCGACGATTTCGCCTTGTTAAGCTACCAAAGAATAAAGTACGAAAAACAACATATTCCCACCAATTTAAGCTTGCCTAGTATACAAATCTTGATTGGGTTTTTTGTAATCTAACAAAGACTAACTAGAAATATAAATTAAAAGTGGGTATTTGTTGCACTAAGCTCTAGTTATAATACTCAAAAGCGATGAAGCTTCTCCGGAAACTACAAAGGATTTCAGTTAAGACATCAAGGAAAACCAACATTAGGAGCAAAATGAATTTGTTTGGAGTAATCAAGATTTACCCAGTTGTATCTCTTTGAAGTCGATCTGCTCCCCAAGCAAGAAGTTCTCGAATACAATCTAAGGAACCTCCTCTAGCTGCTAAATGAAGAGGAGTGCTCCCTAGACGACTGCAATTATGAAATAGAATTTTGTTACTAGATCGAATTGGAATTTGTAATTTGTAATTTGTAATTTGTAATTTGTAATTGAACAAAACAACATGCAGGTTTTAATAGATAGATGTAAAAGAAGATCGAATATAGGATTACCCGTGACCTCCCGTGGAAGCACAAACAAGAGCACCGTTGTTTAACAAAATATGAACACAATCCGACTGTCTTTGCCGGGCTGCCAAGTGCAAAGGGGTTGCTCCATTATCGTCTCTAACGTTCACAAATCGTGTGAACCCCCTGTAATTTTATCAAACACATAATAAATTAACCATGATCAGTATAAAATTTTAAATCCTCAATAACCCAGATGCGAAATTCATGAAACAATTTGATCAAGAAATTCAATACCCACCACGAATTTGAAACAAGGGAAGATTGGGCAGCAGAAAGAATAGCTTGTAAGCAATCTGAATGTCCATAATAAGCAGCATAGTGCAAGCAAGTTCTCCCATTAACAGAATCAAACATCAAAACCTAAGAAATTACAAAAAAGGAAACCCATATCAATATAGCTATTACTCCAGAATCTAGTAAGAAATGGGTGGATGAAGTTCTTATGTGTACATTTGCTCCAGCTTCAAGCAGTTTTTCGACACAAGAGATCTTCCCATGCATTGCTGCTAACATAAGTGGACTCTAAACCAATAACAAGAACAAAAATCAAATTATTGATCTAAGATTTGGAATCCCTCTTTCTCTATGATGTTTAAAATGAAAAATCAGATGAAATTTTATACCTGTTTATGACGATTCACAATATCTGGATTAATAGTTTGACTCAATATCGTGGAAAGAATCTACCCATACCCACAGGAGAAAAAACACAATTAGAAGCAAATCAGAGAAACCCATTGATCAAAACCCAGAAATTCAGCTAAAAAATGATCAAAAGAAAGTAAAAGATGAAGATAAACTCATAAACCCACCTCGATTCGACCATTAGCAGCTGCAATATGAAGTGCAGAAAGCCTGTCATAAACAGTGGTTTGATCTAATAGAGTTGGATCTTTGTCTAAAAGAAGCTTAACCGTTTCAGTATCACCCACTTGGATCGCTCTGAACAGAACATGTTCAAGACTCGCTCTACAACTCAGTGCTTGACCCATCTTCTTCTTCTTCCCCAAAAACTCAACTGGTGGTACTCCCAATTCAGAGTTCTTCACACTCTTTGGGATTTGGGTTTTCCCCCAACCTTATCGTGCGCCACCTTCTTCCACAAAGAGAGAGAGAGAGAGAGGACGGCGTCGATTATGGTTGATGATGAAGAAAGGAGACAACACTAATTAAGTATGAGCGCGCAGGGGTAGAGAGAGAGAAAGAGGTTGGAGATTGGAGCTGCCCATATGTACGGAGGTACCTGACCGTAAGATTTCGGGCAGCAGTCAGATATTTAAGGGGACCATATTTTTAGGAAGGAGAGCTTTTAGATTTTATTTAAATCATTTCTTTGACTGATACTGTACATCTCGGCCGTACAGAAACTGTATCTAATCTAACTACTTGATCGTTAGATTTGTGTCCAGATTCGGATCTGGACATGTTATATATTACTGAATCAGTAGATAACGGCCGTTAAATTATTATTCTTGTGTCATTGATAGTTTGATGGCAACTGTAAGTCTGTAACGATAATAATAGGAGTAATTGATTTACCCACCAAAAAAACTAGGTAACTTGTTCTTTGTGGTTTTTGACTTACAAGTTTCTTTCTTTGTTTTTGTTTATTACCATAAAAAGAAAAAGAAAAAGAAAAAAAAAACTTACACATTTTATTCTTCTGCTAGTAATTCTGAAACAAATTAGAAATATAGTTCAGTGTATATGATCCTATATTGTATTTCAGTATAATATTGTTTTGAAATTACCTAATGTTTGATACTTTGATTGGTAAGAGTATTAATAATTGTTAATGGACACATAAGGCATTAGGTAGGATATTAATATTTGTTTTTCTTTTGATATTTAGTTTTTTTTAATAATGTATGAAGAGTTGGTATAAAAATTGTAAACATTGTATTATTTATAGTTTAGATTTTTACAGAAGAAAAAACAAAGTTATAAGAATAGAAATAAAAATTGAAAAATACAAGCTTAGCTTATACTCGTAATTGTAACTTTTTATGGTTGTATCATAACCCGCCAAACAAACCATCTCATAGATAACAACAATTGTCTCACCATCCGTCAAAAGATGAAGAGTAGCAATAAAATCTAACCAACAAGTGTGTAGAGTCGAACATGAGATCCCCACTGTTAGAGTCTACGGTAACCCATCTAGACTCGAGCACGAGATCCCGTCCGATAAACCAATACAACTCCATGTACCATTCGAACAGATCAATCTATACTTGTCCCAAAAACACAAAAAAGAATAACAACTTCCAGGTAAGATGAAACAGGAATTTAACATGTTCGAAGATATAAAAGTTCCAAAGTATAGTATCGACTCCTAGGATCCTCAAGACTTCTCGAGAGAAATAATATTCAACTTCTTGCCAAAAGAAGAAAAACTAAGATATAGTAAAACTACATTGAATAAACTTTAATTTGTCATCAATTTATTTATGATACCCATTTAAAGTGTATTTGGATTATTCTAAAACAAAACGCCCTTACGAGTTTTGATAAGGTGAACTTGAAAACTAAAATAAATTCGAATTGATTAAATATGAACATTAGATAAGTTGAAAATGAACATCTCAAGTAGAACAAGTTTAACTTTCAAAAAAAGAAGTACAACAATTTTATTAGAAACACATCCAAGACCTAAAATCAATGTTAACTTACATTTGTTTAAATCAAATGGTACAATTATTGGAATCTTCAGCTTAATTCGTTTAATAGTTTAATGAAGTTTGGATGGTACGTACAAAACATCGAGATTGATGCAACTCTATATAATAACGCAGTTCTAATAATGAGGTATTTGTATCGATAGAGAGCATCTTGTCGGTACGTGAATATGATACATGTTTATGTTTATGTGTCAAATTAAACAAACGTTAAATAGTACAACATATGTACTATTTTTAGTTTTTTTTTTTTGTTGTGGAGAGTTTTTATTTTTTCCTTGGTTCAAGTAACATTTCACTCAAAGAAAGATGGTAAATCTTTTGAGTTTTTACAACATTATATTATGAAGAGATCATAGACTTGTCAAATTTATGAAGTAGGGATTTGTGTATTCCAATTGACCATAAGCTTCCTTTAGTAATTGGGGGTTAAGAATCAAGAGTCACTATAGATACTCTAGAAAATGTAATGCCATTCACCAATCAATGCTTGCTTCCCATGTATAGCCCAAAAAAGAGTGCCTATATAATTTCCAAAAATTCTTCTCTAGTATATCTAGGGTTTTAAGAGATAGTTTTGTCAATTGGGTTAGGCTTGGACAGTTACAAACCGAAGCCCGTTTTGATAATGAGCCCTAGAATTTAATAAGCCCATAAGTGAAGCCCACCAATGCTAGGGTATCGATTTACCAACCAGAGGTTCTCACTATTAAAGCGATTGAAGAAGAGTATCAGTGCGAGTTTCGCAGTTTGGTTTTGCCGGTGGAAATCTCAGATCGAATAGGTACTGTTTCTTGTTCTTGATTTCAATTTAATTCACAAAACTGTTACTTTCTGTTCTGATCCTATACTTGTACATGTCAAACCCTAAATCAATCTAGTTACTTTTCGTTTTTCTAGGGTTTTATTTTATTTATGAATAGGTAACATTTGATGATTATACAGTGTCAATGTTAAATTTTTTTTTAAGCCAACATCTATAAATTAGGTTATATGAATGAAAGATAAGTAGAAAATGGGTTTGATCATATTGTATAATGATTTGAGCAGGTAAGTAATAATGGCTCCTCAGCAACCCAAATCTGGGCTTTTTGTTGGATTAAACAAAGGTCATATTGTCACTAAACGAGAACTAGCTCCTCGTCCTTCTGCCCGAAAAGGGGTAACTATCCTTCTTCTTATTTGATTTGGAATTCGGCATCGAAATGTGAAGCCATTTATGTTTTGGTTGCTAACTTTGTAAGTTTTGTTTCAGAAAACTAGCAAGAGGGTTCTCTTTGTGAGGGGTCTTATCCGTGAAGTTGCAGGATTTGCTCCCTACGAGAAAAGGATCACTGAGCTTTTGAAGGTAGGGAAGGACAAACGTGCTCTTAAGGTGGCCAAGAGAAAGTTGGGCACCCACAAGAGAGCCAAGAAGAAGAGAGAGGAAATGTCCAACGTTCTCCGCAAGATGAGGTTAGCATTTGTTTCCATTATTCTCTGCCAATGCGGTTTTAGTTATGAAATATGTTAATGAAGAAGTTAGAACCATAGTTACCAAGTATAAATGCACATATACACACACACACAATGTTCTAGAATATGTTTTTATGCCTCAAGGCCTTTGCTTTCGCAAGGCTAGGCAGCGCCTCGAGGCGTACGCCTCAATGCGTAAAACGCGTGAACTATTTCTTTGTAAGGAAATTGAAATCAACTATGTAAAAACATAACATAGTTTTTCTACTTCAATATCATAATATCTTGAGTGTTTAATAAACAAAAATACTGATCTTAATATGTTCGCCAACAATTAAAAAATAACAGGTGATTTCAGTTGCACATGTTTTATTTGTTCTGCCATTTTACTACGTTAATTTTCCATCACCTAATCAAGCTGCAGCCTTAGTGTGAACAAGGCAATCCCCCGAGTGGTGTATTGCGAGATATGCTTTTAGATAGGATATTCAATATTGTGTAATGTAATCGTTGTTCATAGTCCCCTTCACTGTTATCTTGTGTTCAATCAATGCATTAACTTAACGAAGAATCCACAAAATCTAAAATTGTGGGTAGCTAAGATGTCAAATTTCCTCTCATGTTAGTAACCCTTCAATTTTGTGGTGAAACATCAAATAAACAAGAGTCCCGAATGTTCTTTTGTGTTGGCTTTCCGAGATTGTTTATAGTCCAACTTGCATTTGGAATACGGAATCGTAGTCCATCTAGCTAAGGCAAGTAATTTTCTTGTAGAACTCAAGTTTATTTATTCTTGAGCTATTTTCACTCTATTGTATGCTCTCTCGACTCATAATGATAAAAAAAAAAGAACACTTCTTCACTATATCACAACATATTTAGCTAATCCAATAGTATGTAAAATGGAGAAGTTAATTCTGATATATTAAGATGTTTCTAAAGCTTCAGTAATAGTGCCCATTGTGGTTGGAGTGATAGTTTATAACTTTTCCGCCATTGTTGCTTCTTTGTCCAGGTCTGCTGGTGTTTCAGAGAAGAAGAAATGATGAGATACTTGCTGAAGATCTGATTATTTTAAGCTCCCCAGTTTTCTAGAACTAGTGTTGCAATTTTGAATGTTCAGACCCTTTGATGGTTTTCTTTTTGTTAGACAATGTGTATTACGAAAACTATGACTTGATATTCTTCAATGGTAGTTTCTGATGATTGTGATAATGGGTGAACACCTATAAGTCTCATTCCCTTCCAAGTAGTTTCCGCATGTTTTCAACAACAAAAAAAAAGTAGTTTCTGCATAAATACATAATCATTTAAACAACTGAAAAGCAGCGTGTCGTTTGGGTACATATTATGTATTACTTCTTCTAGGGTTTACTCGTATGCTAATGGATGGTTGTTTAGTCTTTCTGATGAGGAAATTGCAACTCAATTTCCTGGCATAAAATTAAGTAAAAATTTCAGGGGAGATAGAGAGTTGAAGACATAAACTAATCATATTCTTTCACTGGAGAAGCTTCAAACAAGCTTCCTCAAATGGAAAGAAGGTTTAACAAGAAACAGGTTAACTTGCTAAGTAGTTAATAACCATCACCAAACTTGAACATAAACAAGCTCTCTGTAACTCTCTCTATATATGTAGATATAAACTCACAACTGGTTCATTAATTTGTATTCAACATTTGATCAATCTATCTAATATAATCTTCATCTTGGTACAACTACTTGAGTTGCAGGTACTATCTTGTATTTTAACTTCTCCAATAGGGCATAACTCCCATTAAAACCGACTTGCAAGAAAAAACGTTTTTAACTTGCAGGAAAGAAAAAAAACAAGAAAAATCAACTCTGGGAAAATGAAATATACTGAGGAGAAGCATCATAGTCACCCACACCACCTAGAGTTGGTGCGCCATGAAGTCCCTTACACATGTGATGGATGCAAAGAAATAGGGTTCGGATTAAGATATAGATGTGAACCTTGCAATTTTGATCTACACAAAGACTGCATTTCCGCATCATCTTCCACAACTCACCCTTTCTATAAACAATGTAGCTTCAACTTCTATGAATCCCCACCAGGTTATCGTGAACGTTATTGTGATGCTTGTGGAAAAGATATAAAAGGGTTCGTCTATCATTGCCCAAAACACGGGCGAGATTTACACCCATGTTGTAATAATCTACCAAATGAGATAGTAGGAGAAGGTGTGAAGTTACAACTTAAAGAGAAGTTATCTTACGAGTGTTCATATTGTGGGAAGAGGAAACTTTGGAAAGGAGGAGTAACCGGATGGTCTTATGTATCTACATGCAAGGATTATCATTTTCATGTTAGTTGTGTGAAGGAAATGCTTGTGAATAAATGGAAGAATGGGCACTTTTTGAATGTTAGGAATGAAATAATTGTCCATGAGAATGAAAAAACGAGTTTGACAATATTTGAACACAAAATGGAACTGAGTAATGTTCGTCTTCAGAAACGTTCAAAATATCAAAAGTATCAGAAGTATCTGAGGATATTTAAAATGGTGGTGAAGGTTATTGTATCGACTATCCTAGGAGATCCGACGGCTATTGTTGGTTCCATAGTTGAGGCTCTAATTCATCAACCAAGTTAGATATATGCACTCATGGTAGTGCTATGGAAGTAACTAATAAGTCTTTATTGTAAATATAGTTTCTTTTATTTTCCAAGTAATTAATAAGTCCTTTTTGTGTATATAAATGCAAATAAATTGATATATACAATTTTTATTTCACTCTTTCAAATTAAAACAAGTAAAAAAATGATAAATTAGATAGTTTTTTTTTTGTTGAACTAATAAATTAGATAGTTGTTCAAGAAACAATCTCTCCCAATATGAAATCTTCATTTGAAATGAAGTGAGAGTCTGTCTAGCCTGGTTTGACCCATTTCATACCCTTCATTTAATTATTTGGTAGAAAGTTATTCTCCAATCATGTATGAGATTCAAAATTTTACAATTTTTTATAATGTATGATTAGTTAGGTGAATGGATATAAAATATTAAAACAACTCCACCTTATTCTAAGAATCAAATTATGTTTTTCTAAGTATAATGATAGATAGACATTTTCTTCATCGTCCAAGAGTCTAAATCATATTTTATTTAGCTGTGTCAAGATAAATTAGAAATATTGAACAACAAAGAAAAGAAAAGATAATTAGAAAAATAATTAGAATTTAAAATTTTACTTGCCATTTATGAGTAACATTATTTTTGTTGAACAAATATAAGACCGTCGTTATAGTAAGAAGTACAATAATAATAGTTTGTTTAACTAATATGGTTTTTGAGTTGTACTTTATAAGAATAAGATAAAAAAAACTAGGTTAAAGAGATTTTAGGATGAACAAGAAATCTAGATAGATTTTATCTCACAACTCTTTGTAAGTACCAAACAATTTGGATGTGGAAGTTTGAACTACTTAGACAAATCGAACCTTGGTAAATACCATTGGAATCAAAATCCAAATCAAAAATCACCAATTATGTGAAAGATCTTTGGAAAGTGAAAGAGGGGATGGATGTAGGCGGGCACACACTTAGCTGTCCTTTACTGAGGAGAAGAATAGGAAAACCATATTGTAGGATGGGGTCACATGAACCTGCCTACCACTTTCCCCTTGGTCCCACACCACCCCCTTACCCCTAATCCTAAACCACCCAACTTTCATTTCTAAAGAAAATCATTTTTATTTTTAGTAAAATTATTTTTAAAACTTCCTCAATGGATTCAAGACTACAAAAGACTGAGAAATTATCGTAATAATGCAATACTATGGAATGATGCTATATTTTTTGCAAAAACAATAAAGATCAAAATCGTAAAGGAGTATTTAAATAAAAAAGAACTTTTTCGTTGTAACGGAAACGTTAGATATTAACTCCATCAAATCAAATACTAAACTAGTAACCTCCATAGCGTAAAGGATAAATTGAAAACGGTTAGACACACATCTTTTATCCTACTAGTCTCCCTTCGCGATTCTACGACAGTGCAATGTTATAAGTATTAGAAATTAGATTCTTTTGTTTAGTTGGAAATTAGATAATTTTTTTTTGTTTAGTTGGAAATTAGAATTTTTTTTTTTTAAAATTAGATTTTGTATTTTTTTTTTGGGTTAATTCCGTTTTAGCCCCCGATTTGTGACCAACTCGCCGTTTTGGCCCCTATAAGTGTCCGGCAGTTCGTTTTGGCCCCAATTTCCTGTTTGGCCCCAACATATTTTTGTAAGCTTCTCCATTATACCCTTATGGCAATTCTGTAAATTAAATGTATTTTCTTTCTCTTTGTCCACCTCACTAAGCAATTGCCACGTCATATTCGTCCACATAAGGTCGCCGGAAAATGTCGCCGGAAAATGTCGCCGGCGACATCATTTCCGGCGACCACAATTTTTTTTTTTTAACTTCTTCTTCTCCAACCATCTCCTTCTTCTTCTCCAACCATCTCCTTCCTTCTTCTCTCTCTCTCTCCTTCTTATTCTCTCTCTCCTTCTTCTTCTCTCTCTCCTTCTTCTTCTCTCTCTCTTCCCCTCTTCTCTCTCTCCCCCTCTTCTCTCTCTGTTAGGTTTCCGGCGAAGGGAAACCCTTCGCCGGAAACCGTTTGGATCTGGGGAAAACCCAATATTATCCTCTTTTAGTTTGATAAAATAGTAATCCCCTTTTTAATTTCTTTACTTGTATATCCTCTTTGACATGCAAACCCAATATTATCTTCCCCTTCTAAACCATACCCTTTCCTCTTTCTCTCCTTAAAAATCACTTCTCACAATCCCCTTTCTTCTTCCTTCTTTCTTTTTTTCTGATTGAAGGAAATTACAGAGAAAATGAAGAACGAAGAACAAGTTAGGTCTTTGTTTGGGATTTCTCTAACTACTAGACCTATTTGGCAACAATTTCTTATTTGTTCTTCTGGGTTTTTCTTTGGGTACCTCGTTAATGGCGTTTGTGAGGTTAGTTCTAATTTATTTTCACAACCCTTTTCTCAGAAACCCTGTTTTCTTCTTCTTAGTTCACAAGTAGTAAAATTTAGGGTTCATATTCAACTAATTCTTGCATAAAGAAAATTTCCCATGTTTAATCCTTCTTAGGGTTCATTCTTAGAACTCCCCCATGGAAATCTCAGCAAGGTTTTGGGGAAATTTTGATTTTTTTTTATACCTTGACCAGGAATTTTGACTTTTTAATCCTTTCTTAGTTGACCGTTTCGACTTAATTTTATTGCATTTGTTTCAGCAATATGTGTATAATAGACTTCAATTCAGGTATCAAAACTCACTACTGTGTTTCAATTTCATATTTTTTTTAGGTTTTGATGATGATGGTATGTTTGTGGTTTGTTTTGTTGCAGCTATGGTTGGTATTTTACATTTGTACAAGGTTTTGTGTATTTGGTACTAAGAAAGAGAGAAGAAGAAGGAGAGAGAGAAGAAGAAGGAGAGAGAGAGAGAAGAAGAAGGAAGGAGATGGTTGGAGAAGAAGAAGGAGATGGTTGGAGAAAAAGAAGTTAAAAAAAAAAAAAAAAAAATTGTGGTCGCCGGAAATGATGTCGCCGGCGACATTTTCCGGCGACCTTATGTGGACGAATATGACGTGGCAATTGCTTAGTGAGGTGGACAAAGAGAAAGAAAATACATTTAATTTACAGAATTGCCATAAGGGGATAATGGAGAAGCTTACAAAAATATGTTGGGGCCAAACAGGAAATTGGGGCCAAAACGAACTGCCGGACACTTATAGGGGCCAAAACGGCGAGTTGGTCACAAATCGGGGGCCAAAACGGAATTAACCCTTTTTTTTTTGTTGAACTAATTAGATTTTGTATAGAAAATAAAAATTAGAGTAAATGAAGAGAAAACTAAGTAGAGTAATTAGAGGGAGCGGTGCCACAGTGGCGAAGACACCAAGCACCATTCATCATTGAGGTAAGTACATACACGTCGACCATGTGCCGCGCTCTTCTCCATATGGGACCCACTTTCTTTTGAACCAAACAAACCTAACCCTACCCTATTACAGTATATTTTTGTTAACCCGAGGTCCAATTATTACTATTTGTTCACCCTCCCTCCATATGGGTTTTGAGATGAGAGCCGCTTTTTAGCCATTAGGTCATACTTAATTGCAAAATTTGAATCACATCCTTGTTTTAAGCTAGCTCATTTTTGATGTTTCAAGTTGATTTACAATATCTTAAACAAAAAAAAAGTTGACTCACAATATAGACTCCTACTATAGATGTAATTTTGTACCTAACCCAACAATTTTTCAAGAACTCCTTCTCTCCTTATAGAATTCTATATTTTTACACTTCCCCTAATACGGAAGTATTGAAAAATCACCAAACTCAAACAAAATTCAGCTTTGAATTTTAAAAGATTTAGTTGGTGGATTGCTGCCATGCTGTTAAGTCGAAGGAGTAATTTTCTTTGTTTTCTGTTTTAGACCGACCACGAAACATGTCGTGCCCAAAGAGCTATGAAAATCTTTTGATACCATGAGATGTTTCACAGTTAACTAGGCGAGAGTTTCTTTAAGAAATTCTCTTTGAAGCCCAACTAATTTTTCTCAGACGAAGGTGGTCCCTGATGGCGGAAAGGGAACCCTTCCCTTCGCCAGAATAGTAAGAGAAAAAAAGAAATAACAGGAGAGACAGGGAGGACAAGAGAGAAACAATAAAGGAGAGGAAAAAAAACAAAAAAAGAGGGAGATAGAGAGAAAGAGAAAGAGATAAGAATAAAGAGAAAGAGATAAGAACAAAGAGTTACAAAGAAAGAAACTTGTTGTTGGTAGTGGTCAGGTACGAGAGATGAAGATCAAAGATTAAAAACCAAATAAGCGGATTTTTTAACTCGAAACACGATTTTCTCTTCGATAAATATAATTGATCAAAGTCATTCTACGGAGACAATTTAGGATGCCCCAAAACCGCAACCATTTCGATTAAGAAAGGACACAATGCTAATGTAATATTGGGGAAGGAGTTAAGATAGAACTATCAAAAGATCACCACCATCTCTAGTCAAGTCTAAACCCTAGTTAGGCTATTCTCACTCCAGCCGCGCCAAAAAGATAATAATAAAAACAGAAAGTCTCTGCGCGTAAATGGCTGGAAAGATTTCTCACTTTCTCTCTCTCTCATGAAGATGAAGACGATTCGCTACTTCCTCCCGTTCCATTTCCAAATTTGCTGATTCATTCTAGAGAGAGAAACTTCATTTTGTGAAATTATATCTATCTAGAGAGAGAGAGAGATTTGAAGTGTTAGATAGAGATGGAAGAAGATAAAGGAGTAATAGCTCAAAAATTAATAGATATAGTTAATGAGATATCAACAATAACAGATTTTAGATGCGCAATAAAGAAACAATATTGTGTTCTTTCAAGGAGATTGAAGCTATTGACTCCGATGTTTGAAGAGTTCAAAGAAAGTAGAGAACCATTCACTCAAGATACAGTAAAATCACTTGTTTCTTTGAAAGAAGCTCTTGAATCAGCTAAGGATTTACTCAAATTTGGAAGCGAAGGAAGTAAAATTTATCTGGTGCGTTTCTTTTTATTCATCTTATAAACTAAAGTGATATCCATTTGTAGCTTAATCATGGATTCTTAGTGTAGTTTTGTATAGTTAATGAGGATTAGGTTATGAAAATATCAGGTTTTTGTTTCCTTGATTTGATCCTTCTCCTGTGGTTTCGTAATTTAGTATACTAATTTAGATGAGAATTAGTTGGGATATTCCCCAATAATCTGGTTTATCAGTTAATTCTTGATTACCCTATTTGTCATATAATTCACTTTACTTGTTCTTTTGATCTATTGAGTTAGGACTTTAGTGTTTACAATATCCCAAGTGTTGCTCTCAAACCTCTAATTTTGGATTGGTTCGAAATATAAAAATATTGATGAAAAGGAGGTCTAGAATATTCTTTTTCAGATTAGGTTTAGCTCTCCCATGCCAAAATTCAGCAAATTAATCTATTTGTTTAGTTGTTGTATCTATCAAACCCTCATTACGAAATAAGAGTATCTAGGTACTCAATGAAAGTGTTATTCAACATCATCCAACTCAAAGTGGTCTGGTGAAAATATTTGTTCTTTATTAGGTTAACTATCAAATGTGAAAATTGTTTTTGGTCAACACAAGTCAAAGTACCCGTCGAAAGTTGGTGTATGTGGAATGCGGTTAAGAGGCGTGGTCGTAGGCCTGGATTGAGTTGATTGGATCCCATTAGTCCTGAATGTTGGGATATAAAACCAATATCCGGATGCAAATTTGGGTTCTGTTAGCTTTATGTTAGGTGTTTGTATAATTTTTTATGTTCAAGTCAATGGGATTTGGTGTATTTTTAGTTTAGATTCTGGGAACATCTTCATCAATAGCTCCACATAAGACTGGCTTCGATTGTTCTTATGGAAGCATCATATCTTGAAATAATGGTCGACCCAAGATTTATAATGAAACCCAATATGAGCATTTTCCATTTCCAACCGAAAAGAAGAATTGAAGTTTTTTTTTCTCGGTTAAGAAAGGTCTCATTCAATACTAGGTACATGGTTAATTGATTTAAAAGGTCGGCAAAGTACTGAAATCAGCAGCACACGGGCAACTCATCAACTATCTATTTTATCCGACTTTATATGGCCAGTAAAAGATGGTTTACTTATTTTCAGCCTTCAAATTATATAGACAAGTCACAATTCCACTTTCTTATCATCCTCCTCTTTTACTAGTTAAAGTTTACACGTTTGAATTGATTTGACCACTTCCATTCATGGTTGTGCTGAAGTAGCAAATCTGATACCTGTTCCAGGATAAGCAGAGCAAGTGCATTGAATGACTTAAGCCCTGTAGAGGTGGAAACAGTGTCGCTTCGTCTCGTGTTTGCGGATTATGTGTTCTTCAGATGCATAAATCAAGCAGACTTGCTCCACTGTTCTGAACACACACACTCCGTTTCAAGTTAAAACCCAGGCTCTACGTGTTATAGTTCAAAACATTATATTTGCGGCTAAGTCATTGTGCGTAACTTGCTTTTATAGGCTATGTATAGATATTGAGTCAAGTCCTTTATCTCATGCAGGTCCTAGAGAGGGAGCAAATCATGAACCATTTCCAGGAAGTTACAGCACAGTTGGAGCAAGCTTTAAGTGGAATACCCTTTGACGAAATAGACATATCAGATGAAGTTAGGGAGCAGGTATTTATCCCACTCTTTCACTCTGAAACAAATGGGGTTTCCCCTGCTTAAATGAAATGACCACTCCAGTCTCTTGCTCTCAATGCTGGTGTAAATGAGCACGAGAGTGCTATAACTCTTGAATTTCGTTTCAAATGCAAGAATAGAAGCTTATTCTGCTGCGGGAGGATATTTACTTTTAATCTTCGTATGATGGAAAATTTAGAATATCTCAAAATGTTTGGTTTACAGATAGAGAGTCACTTATGACATCAAAGATCTCACAGGAAGCCATTTTACTTCATAAATGTGTTATGTTGAACGTCCTATAAGGAATTCATGGTCCAGCTAGAATAGAAGGTGGCAAGGGCGTTACATGGGTTATTATCAATTTTATACTTTCAGTCGTCTTAAAGTTTCTTGAATTCTTGGTTTGTCAGGTTGAGCTTGTGCTTTCTCAGTTTAGAAGAGCTAAAGGACGGATTGATACACCAGATGCTGAGCTCTATGAGGATCTGTTCTCAGTTTACAAACAGACTAATGATGGAAATTCAGATCCTGATGTACTTAGGAGATTAGCTGAAAAGTTACAGTTGATGGGCATAACTGACCTTACACATGAGTCATTAGCTTTACATGAGATGGTTCTAGCGAGTGATGGAGATCCTGAGGAGAACATAGAAAAAATGTGTATGTTACTTAAAAAGATCAAAGAATTCGTTCAGACTGACAATCCTGATCTAGATGCTCCTTCAAATGAACAAGTGCCTCCTCTTGGGAGCCCCAAATCTCCAGCTATACCGAATGATTTTCGTTGTCCAATATCCTTGGAGTTGATGAAAGATCCAGTAATCGTCTCCACAGGACAGGTACAATCGCTATTGATGATTCTTTTCTCTTCTCTTGTCAAAATCTATGTGCTCCAAAACATCAAATTTCTTTTCATTTTGAGTTTTTTTGGAGAAACTTTCTCTACACGGAAACCGTCATCGAAAACCTGGGATTTTTTTACGAAGGGTTTAATATTCGATTTGACGTGATTCTACTATGTTGCAGACTTATGAAAGGGCATGTATCGAGAAATGGATTGAAGCAGGGCATGGCACGTGTCCTAAGACACAACAGACTCTCACAAGCAATCTCGTAACACCCAATTATGTATTACGTAGCCTCATTACACAGTGGTGTGAGGCCAATGGTATGGAACCACCGAAACGAGCAGGAACCTCCCAACGTAATAAATCTGTCTACCTCTCCTCCTCCGTCGAACGTGAAAATATCGAGAACCTAATTCGTAAACTCAGATCTGGTAACCTCAATGACCAACTATCAGCCGCCGGTGAATTACGTCTTCTTGCCAAGCAAAATGCAGACAATCGTGTCTGTATCGCAGAAGCTGGTGCAATTCCTGTTCTCATCGATCTTCTTCAGAAATCTGATTCACGAACCCAAGAACACGCTGTTACTGCTCTCCTTAACCTTTCAATCTGTGAGGAAAACAAAGGTATAATTGTGTCGTCTGGGGCTTTACCCGGTATAGTCCGTGTACTCAGGAAAGGAAGTATGGAAGCAAGAGAAAATGCAGCTGCCACACTTTTCAGCTTATCAGTGGTGGATGATAATAAGGTGACTATCGGTGCATCTGGGGCAATCACGGAACTTGTGAAATTGCTAAGTGAAGGTAGTCAGAGAGGGAAGAAAGATGCAGCAACTGCACTCTTCAATCTCTGTATCTACCCAGGGAACAAAGGACGAGCCGTTAGGGCAGGAGTAGTTCCTACTTTGTTGAAATTACTAACAGAACCTGAAGGTTGTATGGTGGATGAGGCATTGGCTATACTTGCTATACTAGCGAATCACTCTGTAGCGAAAGCAATAATTGGTTCTCGCAATGCTGTTCCGGTTCTGGTAGATATAATTACGAATGGGTCCCCGAGGAACAGAGAAAATGCAGCTGCAGTTCTTCTACATCTCTCGTCGGGAGAACAACAATTACAACACCTAGCAGAAGCTCAAGAGCTCGGCGTGATGGCTCCACTTCTGGATCTTGCTCAAAATGGCACAGACAGAGGAAAACGAAAAGCTGGGCAATTGATGGAACGTTTAAATAGGTTGCTTGAAGAGCAGCAAAACGAGACCCAAGCTCCTCAAACCGAAACCCAAGAATCAGAACCGCCATCTGCGTCAAACCACGACGACAATTTATTCTTTTAACTACTTTAATTTTATTTATTTTTCTTACTCAATTTCTCATATTCCTTAGTTGGTTTTGAGAAACGAAAAGGCGGAAATCTTGCTTGATTGGGAAAAGGAAGGAGATGGCACATAACTTGGTCCATCTTCTAAGCCATTAATTGTTTGTTCCCTGTGGGGGTTGAAGGATATGAAGTATCACCCAAATTAAGGAACAATCTAAAGAAGAGGAAGAAAGAAGAAACAAAGTGTGAACTACATAATTGTGTATTGTATCAATGTATTACCATCTGTTATACTATAAACATCCTCAATTTTTATCAAAGGAAAAACATGTTAATTTGTATCTTCAAATGTGCTTGAAATTGTAACGTTTATAGAGTTTTTTCTTTTTTAATATGCAAAATAATGAAAACTTGTTATTTAAGCTTGTCTTCTGCATCCAATTGGTTTTGGTACATATAAGGATAGAATATGCTTCTAGTTATCTGAAATCGTCGTACATACTAATACACCCTAAACCAAAGACCGTAGAAATTACCCTAAAAAATCATTGTTTATACGACAATAACACCCAAAAAAAAAAACATATAACCTGCACAACTGTATTGAATTCTCATCTACAATTTTCCTTATCAAAATTCTCTTCACCTCATCCGTTAAGATGTTCTCCCATGTTGCTCCATTGGTCTCACGATAGGCTATTAATATTTCATTGCAAATTCTCCCTTGTTGATCTAATATGTCTAAAAGGTAATTTTCATAATGTCCCATTGCAATATCTAATGTAATTCACCTAATTAAATATCTCAAAATTATCGGATGTCCACCTAACTCTGAAAATCTAATCCAACTTCCTACTTCTTAAGAAAAATTAAAAAAATTAAATCTAGAAACCAAATGGGAGATTTTGACATTGACCCCCCACTTTTATATGGACTACGGCCCCGTTATTCTAAATTTTTGATTTACACCCCCATATAGAAGGAAAACGTTACCTTCTAGTTAAATGTCAGTTGTGTGCATCACACATGTGAATCAGGACAAAAATGCCCTTATGTATGATTTTGACATTGACTCCCACTTTTATATCGATATTAGGACTACACCCTCATTTTTTAAAAACTTTTGATTTATACCCTCACGTGGACGAAAACGTTAATTTCTAGTAAATGTCAGCCGTGGGAATCACAAGAAATTAACTTTCTCCGTCTACGTGGAGGTATAAATCAGAAGTTTAAAGAAAATGAGAGTATAGTCCTAATATTGATATAAAAATGGAGGTCCATATCAAAATCTCCCTATCCAAATTGTTGGAATGATTGTTATTGTAATAGAAGGTCATGAATCATGATAGGGAACATGTGGACCTAGCTCCAAGGGCTGGTGGGCTTGTTTAAGGTGTTTGATTGATCCACTAAAGAAGACTTCTCTCTTAAGGCTTAAAGTACTGCACAATTTCCATACTCTAAATTGAAGAATAGACTACCACTTTTATAGTTGTCTATTTTTTTATTGGTAAACTTCTCAATTCTCTCTCTCTCTCTCATATGATGTGATTGTTATAGGTGTTAGGTGATGTTTATAACTTTAAGACATAAATAGGACAAAGAAATACTTATAATTATATTAATTAAGTGCTCTTAATGCTCCATGCAGCATGCAATTAAGGTTGCATAAATCAAGTGATGTTATAATATGGGAGAACCATGTAGCTGAAATAACCAGCTAGCTAAGGAATCAAAAAGTAGAAAAGAAATATTATAAGACAACATGCATGGTCCTCTTTTAACAAAAAAAAAAAAAAATGCACCGTCCAAATTCAACTTTAGAGGGAAATTAAAATTATAAAAAGAATAAACTTAGTACTTGAGAAAAATGAGTGAATAAGACACCCTACTCTAGGTTTTGTTCTCTCGTAACAGATCAACTTGAAAGTTTTGTTCTTTTAATCCAGATAAAGAAGTAATTAAAATTAACTTTTTTTGTTTCAAAGAGAAAGGAGAGAGAAAATTAACAAAAATATTTTGTAACAGAAAACGTGAAAAAATATATTAACAGTAACAGAGTTGTACATATTCTCAAAAAAAAAAAAAAATCATCTAAATATTTTACATAAATTAGAGACTAGACGAGTAACTAGACGAGAGACTAGACGAGAAACTAGTCTTATCAAGGAGGCAATTTGGAAAAAAAAAAAACAGTATTTTATCTGTTAGGAAGGGATGAACTAACAGTCATAGAGACTAGATACAATCTACATATGAAAGTAACAGATGAAATTGGATAACTATTTGGACAGAACCAGACTATATATATACTGGACCACTTCAATTATGAAGCTATGACTTGAAATAAGAGCAGTTGGATTAATAAATTTCAATGGGGGATTCTGAGTACTTGACCAAACAAATATTACTAGTAGAATTTGTTGTAAGTTGTAACAGTACTAGTTTAGTCTTTACTTGTTTGACTGGTCGTTTAATATATAAGACCTATAATGTACCAACAAATTAAGACAGACAGAATACAGTATTCATCATATCAGCCTAGCTTCTCTCCCCCCCTCCCAAAAAGCTTCTCATTATAAGTTTTGGAATTGTGTATAATTTTGTGGACCACCCATAGTTTCATCTTCATTTTCAACTTTTCAATTCAATCATTTTGTGTTGAATGGTTGGTTTATTTATTTCTTCCTTCCTTCGAGAATCTCCTCCCTTCTTACACAGGGTTTCGAAGAGATATTCATAAGTAATTTAATAAAGAGATAAATTACATTTACGTATCCTAGAAAGGTTGTTAAACAATAGTTCGAGAACCTAGATATTTGAATTCAAAATTGAAATACTATTAAGACTCACATTCCAGTACCAAATTTTATATTTGTATCATTTTAGAGAAATTCCATTCATCCCTCTATTCTGGTCCCTCCTCCAGCCCTCCGCCGATGTGGCAACATATCATTTGAGTACATTTTCTCACAATTCTCTCTCCAATTGCTCCACACTCAAGTGATATGTTGTCACATCGGCGGAGGGCTGGGGGAGGGATCAAAATGGAGGGATAAATAGAATTTTTTGATCATTTTAGGGTGATAAAATGTTTATGCATCAGAACTTGATATGTGTTTTTCAATATGTATAGAGAAAATCGTTTTGACAGAAGACTACTCGCTCATTTTATCAACTTTGAAATGATGATAGGTCCACAGAGAAAAGGTGACTGGTTGAGCAAACAAAACGATTTTCTTTTAGTCTTTTTGAGTGGGGGAAAAGAATTAAAATGTTCTACTCATGAAAAATAATGTATTCATATAGAATGCCACTCTAATTTTCTCATTTTAGGACAAATTGACTTCTAAAATTTTTTTTTTTTCCTAAGCTGACAGATTAGTATGTGAACTTTAGTGATGCATAATATGTGACAACTTAAGGAATGGTCAATTAGGATTTAGTTTATAAGTGGAGCCATCTAGAGTTTGTCTTTTGTGTTTTGCCTTGGTAATATGGAAATTGGAAAACTAGTTCATTCATTCAGTATGGAATGAGAACATAAGAACAGTTAAACATGACTAAGGAATCCTGATATGGAGGCTCCTCCTTCCTTCTCCTCTAGAGAGAGGAAAGAGAGAAAGACTGAAAGAGGAGAGAGAGAGAGGTGGCAATGGGGACATGTCAAAAGCAAAAGCTGATGTTTGAAAAGTGAGAGAAAACATCTCTCACGCTTATCCATGATTTATGTGGGTCATCAAATAAATGACTAATAATGTTCCATGGATACTACAACTTTTTCCATAAATTTGTACTTATACAAATTTCCTAGGAAGATACTATGATTAATTAGCCCACAATTCTTTAGAAAAATACAAATATTCTAGAGATGGAGGTAAATAAGTAATTCTAGGAAATAAGAAGAAATTAGGTAGATATTAGACAAAAATCATTGTAATATGTCGTTATTTGTATTTTCGATAATTCTGATGCACTGAACTTCAAAATACCACAAGTGACACATGATTTTTGCCCAGGATTTGTCTATTTTTCTTGTTTGACCCACATTACTCAAGATAAATAGCAATGAGATGTAATCATATTATTATTGGGAACTAACATTTTAGCACATAACTTTCCGATATAACAAAGTTTTGAACTGCACTTGCGATCTAAGATGTCGTTTAGCAAACGTCTAGAGCATGGGTTATAGGTGTCAACTCAAACCTTGTTATAGTTGGACTTGAACTTCAACGGTAACAACGTGAACAATATCGAACTACTTGGCGAACTTGAACTTCAAGGTTAAGAGCGTGGACGATATCGAACTACTTGGCTTCTTCTTACCGACATTTATTTACCCTCAACTAGGAAACCCTAAAAAACATCTCCCTAACTTGATCTTCTTTGGTACAATAACAGAGGCACCTGCACCTATCTATGTCTGCTTTTCTTTTTCTCCTTCCACTCCAATCTTCTTCTTTTTTCTGAAACACCCCCACTCCAACATTGTCCGACTACATTATTTACCTCTGTCTGTGTATGACCGCCTGTCTACCGACCCATGAAATTAACTTTAGTGAGAGAAAGAGAGAAGATGGATGTCTACTTTTTTTTTTTTTCTCTTTCATAAAGTTTAGATTACTGATCATTTGATTGCTTTAAATTTATTCCTTCATACTAAGCACATGAAGAAGAAGGTGATGATGCCTTGATACGAGCAAAAGCATAATCCATGACCTTCCCATATTCTCTTCTTTCAAGATTAGTAAAGAAGGGAGTATAATATTATTTTATTATTATTATTTGATTAAGATTGATGAAAGAAAGAAAAATCAAAGAATGTTAGTTTTAGGAAACAGAGGAAAATCTTTCATGATTTTGAGACAATGATTAATAGATTAAGTATGTTAATGATTTAATTAATCGAAACCCTAGAAGAACATAAAATCTTCACGTACATCATCAAAATCTGGTCCGATAAAATCTCGCTCACATGATTGTTTGGTTGATGTCTTGATGATCTTTGAGTTTCTCTCTCTACTCATGTATAAATGAGTGAAGGGTATGATGGGATTCTTTGGAAGTTAGTAAAGTAACTAACTTGTCAGGTAAAAATCTCCTAAAAGTACGAGAAAGATTGATGCATGTCTTTAGTTCTAGAATCCAACACATAGATTGATTGATATAACTACTGCTGTTTTGTGTGAGAAAGAAGCTACAGTCGAGGAAATTATTGTCCAAACAAAAGCTTCCATTTTCTATTGGAACATCAACCAACCGTGGAGAAAGATATTGAACTTCTCGAACCTAATTACAAATTGGGATGCGTTAATTAGGCTTTGAGCCATTTGTAATCTTCTTTAGTCACATTGTTGTTTTGTGTTTTTGTGTAGTTAGTCTTCTCATCTAACTTCTGTAAGTTTTTTTTAATCAATGAAACTATTCTATTTCTTCCAAAAAAAAAAATATAACTAGTGCTTATATCAAACAATTAAGTTATCTATTTCCCTAGATCAAATACAATTCACAGTTTAGGAGTTCACTACTAGTGCTGTTGCAATTTCCAATACATGCCCTATATACCTAGTTTAGAGTTTTCAGTGAAATAGAGTTTCTTGACCTAGCTAGTTAGCTAGCTCAGTCAGTCAGTCAGTCTATATTGATTGATGAAAACCCTAATTTACAGTGGTAACTCAGACCTCTAAATTCTATATATCCCACATCACACAAAGAGCTAGCTTTCTTATAATTCTCTCTTTTGACTACTACAAGTAAAGTTGATGACAATTAGTTCTCATTCAATACTACTACTACTACTATTACTATTAAACTTCATAAAATCAAACAACCAATCAGTTCTATAAAAACATGAGTACCCATAAAATACTACACCCCAAAAAAAACAAAAACAAAAACAAAAATAAAAGTGTACCATTGATCCTAAGATGAGTTCTTTAGTAATAGACATGTTCCTCCATTTTTAATCTTTCGGAGTTTTTCACTGTCTTCGACCGGCCACGCCCCTTTCTTTTTTCCGTAGTAACTAAGATGGATGTGATGATAGATAGAGCAAAACCAAGAAGTTCGAAAAAACATAAACTGCTAAATTGGATGATAATTAAAGAGATTGAGATTGAATTACGTAAGACGATTAATCGTTGTTGAAGAGGTGAAGTTAGATAGATCTGTCCATGCATTATTTCCACCACCCAAGTATTGATGATGATCATTTCCAGGAATACCCAAAAACTGTCTTGCTGATAAAGTTCTCATTAAACCTTGATGATGATTTTCTTCCATCTTCACTGGAGGTATTTGTCCATGAATTGATAATGAATTTGTTGATGGTTTAGCCCTAATTTGACCAACACTCTTACTACTATAACCCGCTTGATCCACGCCTTCACCTTCGTAGGGGTAAATCCCTTGTGTTGACTCCAAACTTGCAGCCAAGAAAGGGAAATGTTGTAGTTGCTGCATTCGCCACTGTTCGGCCAACCTTGAGGATAAACTAGTACTACCACCACAATTACTTCCCATCTGAAAATCTACCATTCCACTACTGCAACTAGATGGTTGTTGAATTAGAGTAGTACCATAACCTAATCCTATATCAGCTGCTGAAGAACCATAATCAGAAAGATGGTGTAAAGAAGCCATGAAATTCGGTAACTGAGAAGTCGAGATGTGGCCAATCATATCAGAGCTTGTGCAACTATTGGAAGGAATAGATGAATTTGTAGAACAAGCACTTGTTAATATTGCTGTAGATTTTGAGTTACTGCTTTTGCTTTTCTTGTTCCTTCTGCAACCTCCTCCGACTGGAACACTTCTTAGAGCACCACCTCTAGTCCAATACCTTCTACAAGTCTTACAGAAGTGGCGAGGCTGGGCGAGACTATAATTGTTGAAATAGCAGAATTTTGTATTTGTTGATTCACATCTAGGGCACTTAAGTGCTGTCTCTGGTAGTGGCAACTTGGCCATTCGGGCTCGATCGGCCATTGAATTACATGCCCTAATTGCGGATCCCGCTCCTCCACCACCTCCACCTGCAGGTGGCAGCGGAGACGATGAAAGAAGCTCATGAGAGTTGCCTACAGTGTTGATGCTTCCTTGTACTTGATGGTGATGATTTGTTTGCTGCAAAATAGAAAACCCTAAAAACAATCACTTCTCTAGTATATTCATCAAGAAAGAGTAACTAAAAGTGGGTTAGTATAGATGGGAATATTTATCTCTAAATTTAGCTTTTTTTTTTAGTGAATAAGCTATAAGCAAAGAAAGGGTAGAGGATAGAATTTGAAGAGAAACAAACCTGTTGCCAATTGAGTGGATCTAGATAGAGAGGAATAGATGTAAAAACCATGGTTTAATTTGTATCTCTTTCTCTTTTTTAAAGGTTGATGGGGTTTGTGGTGATATGGTGGAGAATCACATCAAGGAGAGAGAAGGGAAAGAGAGAAAGTGAGAGAGAACTTGCAGAGAAAGAGAAGAGAAAGATAAAGGAAGAGCTTTAATTTATTTTGTTCTTGTTCTCTCTGTCCCTTTTTCTTTTTGTTTCATTAATTTTTTTATTTGTTTTTTTAGGGTTATAGAGATGGGAATTGAAGTTTCTTCATCTGCAAGCTTTCTTTGTGATGCTTGTGCTTGGTGAAAAAAAAGTTAGTGGCTCCATCCTTATGCATGGAAAGTAGATGGAGAGAGGATGCTTTACAAATATAATATGTCTAGTAAAAGATACTAGAAGAGAAATGTCACCTTGAGGGGCCATTAAATGTAAACCCTAATGGAAAATTGATTAGTAAATAACTAGAGAGCATATTTAAAGGTTTTCTTTCTAGGAGCAAATATCAAAACAGAAATGATATGTGTACAAAATATTCTGGTTTAATTTGTGACTTACAAACTCGCTTTTATAAAAATAACACCTCAGGCATAGTCAAACTTTTAGCTCCTTTGTCTTTTTGTAAAAGCAAATCGGCAAGCTACAAATTTTAAATTTGTATGTACACACGGCATCTCCGAATATTAACTCTGAGTGGGAACTAGTAAAGTTTACACAAAATAAGTAATTTCCATTAAAATTTTCGAAAGCGAAATTAAAGGGAAGACTATTAAGTAACCGAGATTGAATTATGTGAAATCTACTACTAGTCTGAATGATAACATTAGAGTCTCACTATTCGAAAGACCAAAATTTAAGTCTTAGTATTTATAAAAGTGACACAATTCAACTATTGATTTACAGGGTATGTTTTTGCATATCTATTTTATATCTTATTTAATTCTATTAGAATTTTTATGTATAATGGAGACAGGTTTTGGTGCTTCTAAATCTGGATCCCTAACCCTCTTCATGCATAAATTAGTTCTGAAAAAAAATACTATAAATGAATAAAGAAAAAACTAAACGGAGGGGAAAATGAAAAAGTGGGACAAAGTGGAAGGGAAGAGTCAGACTCCAAGTAGCTTTATTTATTTTTTGTGGTTATTAATTGCCAAGTTTTCTCTTTTATGCATGGAAACAGTAAATGAATATCATATGCTTTTGTTCTTTCACGTGGCTCTCTCTCTCTCTTTATTGATTGATGATTCAATTAGTTATATAACTCCCCCCAATTTTACAAATTTCTTCGATTATTCTCTCCAATTGTTCACAAGAGCACATCCAATATGGCATTTTAATATTGTAAGTAACATTATATTTTTGTTTAAAAGCAAATCCACCTTATGTTTTGTCGACCTACTAAAAATTAAATGGAGATGAGGATATATACTTCCCCAACCTATTTTACTTGAGCATATTCCTACTTGTTCAGAGATATCTACTGGTGCTCGGATTAATTGATACTTCCAAAATGGAGATATTCAAGAAGACACTAATTCTAGAGTGTCTTCTTGAATATATTTATTTGTTATAGTCATAAAGTCATAGACTTTTTTAGGTTTACTAAAGAACTTTCCTTCTTAATTGTTTAAATGGACATTTCTTATGATTTATGAATGGGAGAAATACCCAATGCCCGTTTGGTGTGGGAATATAAATGGACTAAAGAGAACGAGAGGGGACGGCGAAAAAAGATGCCTGGGACCGTGAATTCTCGCATTTCTCACGTGCCATGTCGGTTCTTCAGTACCCCTATGCCCTATGGACTCTAACATTACAGAGATACATGGGGTCGATAACTATAGGCGCGACCCACCACTACCACAACCATACCCGGTGGTCCAGATCTCCACCCACCCATCACCTCACCTTTCCTTCTCTCCCTACTCTCCTAGCCCAACCACAAACCACACAGACGACTGATAGAACAGTGGAAACGGGAATTGGGCTTCCCAAAAAGTGGGTGGGGGTGTGGGTAGAGCTTTCCATACTCTAAAACAGAGACGCCTTGAAGAAGGGAAATTTCATAAGAACACAACATTTCTCTCTAATACCTAAACATATCCTTTGTGTACCTATAACAAAAAATGGTTTGTCCACCCTCAATCCCTCATTTAGTGCACGGTTGAACATCGATCCCCACTCCAACCCATGAAGTTCAGAAGTCGAATCTCGATAAAAGCAATTTATCGTCAAATTTTATCCCATGTATTTAAAGCGATAAATAAAGGATCAATGGGTTTTCGGATCCTTATGATGGCCTTAAAGTTTTGGCTTATAAGGCTCAAGATGTCTTATTTGACAGATATAGTGGTCATCCAATATTTCATGATGTATTCCATCTGACATTCATGATGTACCAATGCCATATAAATGTAATGACTCTTGGAATTCAATGTAAAGGAAATGGTTTGAACCTTCTTAAGCCCCATCCCCTTACTTCCCTTTTTCGTGTCCCTTACCATGTGTTCCCTTACCATCGATTGGATCATCAAAACCGTGGGTGCCCATAACTCCAATCCCTCGCTATAGGTTTAATTAATTTTGATGAAACAACATTCACTTGGTCGCCTTCAATCCGTTTTTTCAGTTAATCCATCAAAGTGAACAAATAACGGGAGAGGACAAGTTCGATGTAGAAGTTTTTTTTTTTTTTTTGCAAGAGTTAGATGTAGAAGCTTAAGTAAGAAACCGAATGAGGTTGATTAGTTTCCAGAAGGAACGATTTTTGAAGAATAAAGATAAAAGATAAACAAGAAAATTTGGTAATTGTTACCGTCACAAAACCGATGGAGGAGATCAATTTCTCTAATTTTAGGGAGGAAGAAATATTTAGAGAGACAAACATTATGGATTTCCTCACTTCATCTTCTTTTTCAGAAAACTCCACTTCCATAGTCATTTCCGTGTTTATTTTCATCGGTTGCACCGTCACCAACCACAACCACAACCACAATTATCACTGCTACTGCTACCATCATCCACCAAATCACCTTTATCTCATTGTCTTACCTAACAACAGAAGAATCCCCTCGATACGACATTAATACATTAGAGTTTTCTTTTATTGAGGTAAAACTCTAAGACTGATTGCCCAAGGTAATTTTCAGGATGGCAAAGTTTTTAGAGTGTTTTTTAACTTACTTTTCGGAGAAATGTGTGCTTAAACTTACTCCACTTTTAATTGATAATTAGACGTCTCCTTCCTTTGTGAGATTACTAAAGAAAAAATCAAGTACGTGGGAATACACGTGTTTACATGTTGAAGATTTTACGCTTACTTCTCGAGTGGGAGTCTATAAGGCGCATCCA
>BEHA01000634.1:217192-237999 GCA_002897215.1 Eschscholzia californica subsp. californica | reverse complement strand
AAGTTATCCGAGCTTGAGACTAAACTTATTTTTTCTGAACGAGTAAAGTAGACAATCATATATCATTTGGATGGAATATGCTCATAACTATCATAAAACTATCATACCATACACCTAAACCATTTGCAAACGAGACTTGAGTTAATTACACTTTAAAGGCGGAAGGATATAATTAGACAAAATCAAAGACAAATCCAAAATCACAAGAAGGATAAATGCTGAATTGATCATAAAAGATATTAGCCAAATTAAATTGTAAATATGTTTAGCATAAGAGAGACATATGAAACTAATGGAGGATTTTATTTCGTGAGAGGAAAAATCCAAAATCACAAGAAGGCAACCCTAACCGATATAACAAGAAAGCATCATTTGCGTATTACTACCACAAACAACGAATGATCACCAATACAACTATCAAATCTCTTCTATAATTGGAGTTGTATGAAGTTGTTTTCCATTTTCTAGGTCATGGGTTCGAGCTGCGCTGACAATACAAAAAAAAAAAATCACCTCCATAATGTAGGGGACGATATTTGGGAGAAAATATCTAGATAAGATTTATAATAAATTTAGACATATAGTAATATATTTAACTATATTAATATTTGGAGATGTACGGGCTAGAAGCCCGTACAGAGCTCCTTCAACTCTTACAACTTACTTTATAAGTTCTTCAATTCAATCTCTAATTTGCTTCTCTTGTGCTTCCAATGCTTCATGTGTTCATACCCACATCTTACCTCTATTTATACTAAAGATAGAGCATACTAGTAAAGACTAGAGAATTCCATATTGGGACTTACAAAGAGTTAATATAATTTTTAGACTAATCTTTTAGTCAAACTTCTCTAGACTATTATTCTCTAGATATTTCTACTTTAGAAAAGACTCCATCTAAATATTTCTCCCAATACAAAGATTTACATAGGAAATTACAAATTACTAATTTCCAACACATAAGACCATCACCAGCTCTAGAATACCATCACCAGCTCTAGAATACCATCACCAAAAATTAAATAGAAAATAGAAACAATTTTGCGTATAAATTTTATGGTTTTCATTTTAAGTTGGAGATTGTTATCATGATCTCCCATTCTTTTTCAAAATTTGTCCCTGATCCGTTGTATTCATATAAACCCCTCGAGAGGCAGCGGCTTTAGAACATCTAATATATTCTCTAAGGCAGAAAAACTTTGGTTAATTAAATTTGGTTTAGCGGTAAACTTTGTTTGAGTCCAAAAATATCTTCGTTCTTCCAGGTCATAGTACTACTTGACTTTAGCATTAATAGTATCTTCATTCCTCCACAATATCTTCATGTTCCTGTTTACAGGTGGTGCTCTCAAGACTTCCCAATATTCTCATTTGATTAATTGATGTAACAACTCAAGAGACTCTCTAAATCATTCATCTAATAAAAAACAATTAGTACTACTATTTTAATACAATACCTCCAAAGTTTCTTTGTCCACAAATGAAAATAAATTGGGATGGAACCCGTGAACTCAATGTTAAAAAAGTATTTGTAAAATCAGAATAAATTGATGAATAAGTAGTCAAAATAACAATAAACAATTATATCTAAATAGCATAAAAAAATTTTATGAACAGATTATGTCATGTTAGTGAAGTTGGTGACCTTGTTATATAAGATATCTCTATAATGCATATCCTTTCTACAATCCAAAAGTTTCGACAGCAGTCCCACTTTCAGTTTGCCTGTATTTTTGGTTACTCTATTACGCATAGACGTTGATATTAGAATTAAGTCCCCAATAAGATATAGATTTGATGGACTTGCAATGTGCTAAGATATATAAATAAACATTCCTTTTAAATTAGAGAGATACAAATAATATTCTTTTAAATTTAAAAATCAATGACGGAATGCCATATAATAGATGAGAGGGGCTGAAATCGCGGGTCAAGAAGTCTGTGGAACCGAACCATTGGCCGGAAGTCAGACCGTCAGTTGTGATTAATTTGTGAGCACCAACAACGTTCTTGGGCCCAACCTATGACAAAAGACAGAAAACACATGAAAGAAAGATCCTTGGGACACCAGAGTGGTGCCTACCAAAGAAACACCAACGGTCAAGTCAGTAAACTTGTAAGACAAATACAAATTATAAACTAGAGACAGAGCTACGGAGATATGAATGTTATTTGTGTCCGACGACCGTCAGGAAATAGGGGGATAGAATGGAGGGTATGCTTGCCTATCTCTTTGGTCGTCAAGAGATATAAAATGGAGACAGAGTGTAATGCTCATCTTAAGAGGTTAAACACCCTTTCCTAGTGAGGTCTTTTAAAACTGTGAGATCCAAAAGTTTACCAAGGCGGCCAATATCACTAGCAACCCAGAAGGCTGGTCCGCATCACCTATAACACGTTATCAACACGATTCACTCTACTGTGACGTGGTCTTGGGAGGCTGTGCTGTAAAGCAATCCCACATCGGTGGTCAGACAGAGTGTGGTACTTCTATTAAGAGGTTGAGAACCCTTCCCTAGTGAGACCATTTAAAATCGTGAGGCCTAGAAGTGTCAAAGCGAACAACATCACCAGCAACCTAGAAGACTGATCGGCATATCCTAATACAGTGTTGTGTTTGTTGGAATCGGACCCAATTTTCGCTCAACCCGACTAGTAAAACGCATAAACGGAACACGCCGTTGTGTTTGTCTCGTCGAGCTCTTCAATTTAGAGCCAAGAATCACTCAAATCCGATTCCGGATGAATGAGAAATTCAAACTTAAAGTTTGGACGAAGATCAGTTAAGTTAGGGGCTAAAATATCAAAACAGAGAAGTCAATTTGGGGTTGTTTGAGCGAAGCGAGCACGTCCAGATCAGGACGGCTCGCATTCACTCCGCGGGAATAACCTAGATCTAACGGTAGCGCATGGACCTGTTCGGGATCTTGGCGGGACACTCCATAAAGCGTTGGATCCATGAGGATCCAACGACTAGAGTCCCACCCGTGTCGGACAGATGATGGGATTTAATCTGATCTTAACCTGATGGCCATCTCGCTCCTTCGTTGGGCATATGTCAGACTACTTCAAGTGCCATCCAACGGTTGTCGTTCTCTCCGCGATTTTAAGGAAAATTTAATGGTTCAGATTGCCACCGGCTCCATTTTGCAGCAGAATAAGTTAAGCCCTTCATTTTAAAGGAATGTGTCCTTTGACCCTAAAAGGCACTTGTGCCTATTTGATTCCTATATAAACAACCCAAAATCATTTCATTCATCATCCAATTCATTCTCTTCTTCTCTTCTCTTCTAAAGTCAATATTCTGGTGTGTCTGGAAATAATTCTGATTTTAGGAATATTCTACTATATCTATTCTGAAGAAAGAAGTTACCGAGTGAATTCCGTCTATTCTCTTCTTTTCTTCTCTCTCAAAATCAGTATTCTGGTGTGTTTGGAATATACTCAAGTGTCTAAAAGATCTATTGCCTCCGTCCAAGACCTTATATTATTTACGAAGGTTCGCCCGCTTTCCGAAAATAGAAGTACCATCTTAAATTCGGAAAGGATAGTCGTTGTATCCCGAAGGCGTACACCCTAACTGTTGGTATTATGGGGGTGTAAAATGTCTTAAGGAAAGAGAATTTCTTCTCGCCTCGACTTCATAAATATTCATTGTCTATCTCGGATAATCCGAAAGAAGGATTACTGATAAGTCAGAATCCGGTTATTGTCTATCTCTCTATAACTTAGAGAAAAGAAGTTCCCTACTTCAACCGAGACTCCGTCTTAATCAAGACAAGACAGAGATAAAGTGACATTGAATCATAACCAGAGGAACAACAGTGTTTAATTGAAAACTCAATGAACAAATTAAAGTTAAATCCTTAATTTAAAATAACTTTTCGATCATTCTTTTATATACATACAATTTTCAACGTATTATATACACAAAACCCTAACCGAAAGTTACATCACTGTGTTGTTTACTCACACCCAAGTAGCCCATGCACAAATCCTCATAGCTCTTTTAGTCTTTTTCGTGCACTTCCCCAATAGCATCGAGGTATTTTAAGATGGTTTCCATCTTCTCCCTCAGCAAAAGTAAATCAATGTAACAATAGAGAACCTTTCGTGGGAAATGGAATCTTCAACATAAGTAAATCAATGTACTTTATCTTTACTCCAACGTATCGATATTCTCCTAATGATTGCAATCTTTATATAGATTTCTTACCCTATAATGAGGTACTGGAGTTAATAACGCTTTCCCATTTATGAATTTTTCATTTGAGTTTTCTCAACCAATTTCATCTAACCCTTTCTGATCAGATCATGGGTAGAAAGAGAAAAAATCAAGAGATTGTCCACAGAGATGTTATTACTGAAGAAGTGCTCTTTAGTGAAGAGGAGTTGAAAGATATGTATGAGGTGAAGAAAGAAGAAGATTATCTTGAGGTAGTGTGTGGCTGTACAAGTAAAATTGGTGATTCTTGTGGTAAACTTAGGGTTTATGAAAATGGTAAGCTCTTCATAAGTTGTAATTGTTCCATCGCTTGCAAGAAAGTAAACTGCCCAGCCTTCTCAAACATATCAGCCTCAAAAAGTAGATCACCTTTGAGCCGTGCGATGTAGCAGCCTCACAGACATAGCCACACTCTGCCTCTAGGAACAGAAGCTGGACTATCATGCTGCAAATAAATAAATAAAATATCAACTGAATTTACTAATAAACATGATATTGTATTATATATGACCATGTATATATTAATGCATGCACATATGTGTAATGTATATTTATGCATGCACATATGCACAAGTGAGGCCACTTATATTTATCATGCATGCATTTAAGATTAAAAGTAGAGTATATAGTTTACCTTAGAAACTGATCTCTGAGAGAAGTAGATACTTTGGAATCGGAACTCTGACCTCATTTTGCAACAATAAAATGAAACTCTGCAACTCAAATTTGATGACGACCATTTCCTCCTTGTAAGAAACTGAACTCATACATTCCAAAAAAAATTCTGTGAATTTAAAACAAGAAGAACAAATTTCCGAAACAATGCAAAACTATTAAACAGAATGAACATACAATGAAAGAAAAACATCAAAGGGAACTATTTCTCTATGAAAATATATGTATTATATATTGACTTGATGATCTCTTTTTTTTTTTATTGAAAGGAGTTGATGTTCTCGTAACACGTACAATCAAATTTACATGTAGACATTGTAGAACTCATACCTCTGTAAGATCCTAGTTGTATTTGTTTCTTTATATTAGGAGGGAAAACATGTGTCGAAACTTATAGCAAAATCTAATTCGTAATACAAATAATAAACATTTAAATAAATAATGGGGAAGATATCCGATATGGTGTGTATTCAAATCTAAATTTTACTATAAAATAAATATTATATGGCATGACAAACGGCATTGATCTACTTTAAATCTCCACAGTTGCGATGTATCCAAATCCAAAGCGGATATTAGACAGTAAGAGGAGAGTACTTTGTGTGGGAAACTAAGCATGGCATAGCCCTAACTTAGGAGGAAAAATATTGTTTTTGTTTATCTACTGCTATTCAAAAACATACCAATAATAGTATTAGATGTTTCTCTTGGCCAAATATCCTCTTAGGCCAGTTGACTGCACATTGAACCACGTGAAGCTTCATGTCCAACTCGACCTACTAATTCATTTGCATACAACCCGAAAATTTCTTGGTTAGATATTTGAGTCAGACTAACCTAGCTCACTTTGAGGCTAAAACCAATGCATTAAAGGAGACTCCTTGCATTCCCCTCTCCGAACGTCAGAATCTCTACGCGTCAAAGTCTCGACGAATCCGAATTTCCATACATCACGTGGGATAATCGCAAGAGCCAGAATTCTCCATGCATCAATATTTTCACGATTACGAGGATCAGGTACTTAGTAAGCTCACATCAGAAGATAGGCGTCTCACTCGTTACTTAGCATGGTATTATCTTACCTATTCTGAGGGATAATATGCGCATATACTCGAAACAATTACAAGACAACATGTATAGACTGTTGTAGTATACACGTCACCTTACCCCAATAATTAATTTATGTATTTAATTTATAACAGTCATACATTACTCGACGCCGGCCAACAGACAACTCCCTATGACAATAAAAAGGGGTAATACTCCACTTCTCAAAAAGATCGAATCCAGAGCAAACAAACACTTCATCTCCTTTACGTGATTCAAGAATAAATAAGGATTTTGGTGAAAATAGAATGGATTAGGACAAACGTAATCAAACTTGTTAATATTTTTATGTTCAACAAAAAATAAATTGCATCGAGAAACCTCTTAAGCGTTTCTCTCACATGAGTCACATTAGCTTAAAACATTCATGATGATTGTCATATTTCTTCTTCCTTCTCCTACCAATCTCTCTATTTTTTTTTCTTCTCCCTCCACCTTCCATGCTAATCATTTTTTTCTTCTTTTCTTCTTCTTTTTAATCTCCTCCTCCTCCTTTTTCTTCTCCTTTCTCTACTTACACAAAACACCCCTTATTGACTGGTGTCTAACGATTATGTGAACCACATGTGTAGAAACTAATCTAAACCTAACAGGTTCAGTTAAGAAGGGGTACCCCTATTAAGAATTAAATAGGTCAAATTAAATCAATCAAATGAAGATATTTGAAATGTTTTACCTAATTGGCTTCCAAAGTTTGTTTCCAAAATCTCCTTCACTTAAGATCTCTGTCCCGATGAATTTGTTTTTAGATCTGTTTTAGTTTGTGTTTTAGACATGTTTCTTTTGTTTGTGTGCTATTTTAGATTTTAAAGTGGTGGTCTTGATTATGTCAATTTGTTGTCACATGATCACAAATAGGTAAGTCATGTTAGGAGTGTGCCAAGTTGGCTGGTAAGTTGTTAAATCCTGAAGATTTGTGCTGATTACTATCACACAACCTTGCAGGTCATAGTTAGCTGTGAGTTTTTACAATTATACTTTTTGTTTTTATTATCCGTGTTTGTAGCTTTACTTCTCATACTGTAAACTTTTGATTCACTAATAATACTATGTTTATAGTCAAAGAAAAATGAAGCAAGTGACGCACATCATCGATTGCAAGAAAAAAATAAAACTAAAATCATGTGAAGAATATAAAGACGCGAGAGGAAGAAAGATTTAACATAAATCTATATTACAAAAAGAAAAAAGAAAATCGAACCTTGATTTTGTTTAAATGGCTTTCTTTCTTGTACCTCTTATTCCAACAAATCTTTCAGTGAAGAATTGATAAAGTAGCAAAAAGAAAATAGAGTTAGAGGATTAAAAGATGGAATAGACATCTAATGGTGAAAACAAAAACAACCTAGTTGGGCATATATAGACATGGTGTCCCCCAACTAACCCTTTTCTAGAATCTACCAAGATTTCCTCTTATTTCTTTACCATACTACTATTTAATATGGATTTGGGTAGTTTCTTGCCTTTTAAGGATAAAGAGATATTATCTCTTAGACTTTTATCATTTTGCCTTTTAAGAGAAAAGAGAAATTTGAAATCTTTTTATTTTAAGAAAGATTTAGTTCTTTCATCTAGTATATAAAGAGAAAGCAAATATCTACTCTCAGAGGAACTATATTTTCTCTTTCCTCTTAATCTCTTGAATATTTGGAAGGGTAAATTTCTACTTTAAAGAAATGAAAGTAATCTGTTATCGAGATTTCGTTGTTAATCTTTCAAACTAAAAAAGAATTTATTAGAGAAACCCTATTCATATTTTTCCTATCTTTGATGAACATAATAAGTATTTAAGTTGTTTGATATTATGATAAAAAATTATCTATTTTTAACTTCTTACAATAAAATTAAATAAAATTATCTGGGACAGCAAAAATTAAAAATACAATGTCCTGCACAAAAATTAACAGCAAAAGAGAAGCGTGTTAGTGAATAATACAACCTAGTAGAAACGTAATTTTATCTAGCAAGTAGCAACTACCAACTCACCCCAAGTATGTCCTATTGTAACTCAAGGGCCCTCAAGTTTGTCCAACTTGTCCATAGCCACAAACTTATTATTTTCTTAAACTTTATACTCTTTGATTAAAATGTTAAAAGTTAAAAATTTTTAAAGAAAGTTGTCTTTTCAGTACAATTTAAAATTAAATTATTAGGAAAGCCAAAAAGTAAAAAACCAATGTGTAATACAAAGCAACTTAACGTGAGAAAGAAAATGTGATAATGAAGAATAAAACTTACAAAAACAAACATAATTTTGTACGAGTACATTAAGTGGTACAACATTACAAAAGGATGTTTGTATATACAAGTAATTGGTTCAATTAAATATTCTCTCTTCATAACCCAGTTATACGTTAACATATCCCATATCGCTTATTGTCTCTCGATCGAAATAGCAAAAGATCAAAGTAGAATTAGAACTGAAGTATGAACTGAAGGTGAAGTCAAAGGTTGAGTTGAATAGAGTCGAAGTTTCCGCTGAATAGGGTGTCTGACGCAGCGGAAAATTCCGGAAAGAATTAGAACTCCGTCTAAAACTTTTAAAACCTAGAAAAGCCTTTAGATCTTCGTCTTAAGACTTGTAGAACCAAAACTAATAAGATTAAACTAAAACACTGAATTTTATTGATTGAATTGAATGAATAAAACAACTCATTCAATTCTAATAAATAAAATACTACTTTCCTAAACCTAATCAAATTATAATAACAACTTCTAAATAAATAAAATACTTGAATCTAAAACCTAAAAGATTTCCTATAAATATAAAACTGCTGAAAATAATAATTCTCTACGAACAAAAATATTATACTACTAAAATAACAAGATTTTAAGATATCCAATATACTTGGAATATCTCATGAAAATCTCCCTGCATCAGTCTCCTCCACTTCAAAGAAACTCGCCTCAAGTTTACTGATTTACTTGAATGTTATCTTGATTGGTACTCCCTTAATATATCCTTCTCGTGAACTATGCATAGGAATTACCAAACTTTCAGATTTGACTGAAGATTTTATTAGGTCATAGAAAAATTTCTCTCTATAACCGTAATGTGACTCAATCTCCCTTTTCACCCCATAAATAAACTTGTACAGATCCCTAGTATATTGGTTGAAAATTATGAACTTCGATGAAGACTTTTCAATAAAATTACTTATCAATCCATGTGAAACATTTTGATTCGCAAAATTTTGAGAACGAATCTTCATATGAAGGAACTTCAATTGGACTAATGTCTGACTTCCGAAGTTTTTCACCTTCCTTTGATTCAGCTTCTTGAACAACCTCCTTTGTCTCAATTTCCTGAACAACGTCCGTTGTCTCAATTTCCTGAACAACTTCCTTTGACTCAATTGGTTGAACCACTTTCTTTAACTTAATTTCCTGAATAATTTCTTCTGAAACAAATTCCTTACCGTGTAAATTGATATTAGGAGACTTATTTGTGAACACAATAATGTTATATTTTGATTCGTGAGTAATATTACTTGAATTTTCTATGCTCGTAATTTGTGGTTGGTTCAACATTCTCTAAGGGAGCTGTTTTTACATTTTTTATGTTTAAGCGAGGTTGTTCTTCCCTTCGAAATCCAAAGTTCCTATATTCCCGCTCCTGAGCTTCAGCTTTTAAGGCCAAGTTGTATGCGTCTTGAATCGTCCATAAATTAACTAACCTCACCTTTTCTTTGAAACTACATCTCAAGCTAAATTTTAATCCGTTCAGAAATCGATCTATTAGCACATTATCAAGTTCTCTAAAGTTTTCAATACTATTTCTTTGAGCCAATCTTGAGAACTCCTCATAGTAACCACCTACTGAACGCAACCCTTGTCTACAGTTTTGGTATATTCTGAACAAGTATTGTTGATAATCAGGAGGTAAGAACCTCTCTCTCAGATTCTCTTTCATAGACGGCCAATTTTGGATGGGTGCCTTTCCTTGTCTCATTCTTAGATGTTGTAATTGATCCCACCAATCTGCAACACTCCCTTTAAGTCTAGAAGCAATAATTTTAACTATTTGCTCATTCAAAATAGTAGTCGACATATTGACTTGTCGTTCAACCTTATCTAGCCAATCGGAGAATTCTTCTATAGTTAAATACTCATCGAAAATTGGTATCTCTTCATTGATCTTGTACTCATTGTAATCTCTACGTGGGTGAACTTGAATTGAAAAATTGTTACCATGATAATATCTCTCCATATTGATTGATTGATAACAAATAAGAAAAACAATAATATGATTCTTTTTTTTATTATTTTTTTTTAAACCAACTTTAGATGCATCTTTGGCAAAATCCATCGTTGTGTTCTAAAGTGATCTTCGCGTAGATGATATCGAACCAGGCAATTCCTCGCTCTTCATGGCAATGACGCAGCGGAAAAACTGATAAAAGCCTTAGATCTCCGTCTTATAACTTGTAGAACCAAAATTAATAAGATTAAACTAAAATACTGAATTTTATTGATTGAATTGAATGAATAAAACAACTCATAGATCCCCCTTTATAGACTTAGGGTTTTCTTAACCTAATCAAACTCAAATAACAATTTCTAATAAATCAAATACTACTTTCCTAAACCTAATCAAATTATAATAACAACTTCTAAATAAATAAAATACTTGAATCTAAAACCTAAAAGATTTCCTAAAAATGTAAAAGTACTAAAAATAATATTTCTCTTCGAACAAAAATATTATACTACTAAAATAACTAGATTTTAAGATATCCAATAAACTTGGAATATCTCATGAAAATCTCCCTGCATCAGTGTCCAAATTTGAGTCGAAGACAGAGTCGAACGTTAGCTGAAAATAAGAAAAGAATATTTTCTTTTGTACATTTATACAAATTTTACCGGGTCAGAGTAGCAGTACTTCAAGATTTCGTTTTTCTCCTCTTTCCCCGACAACATCTTCTCCTCCCCCTTCTTCTAGGTGCGAGACAAATTTCATTTTCTTCCTTGTGAAAGTGAGTTTTCTTTTCCTAAAAATAAAATACCTGAAACAAAAGAATAGTCAATATCGTCGGAAAAAAAAAAAGTCAATACACCAACCATATAGGGACTAACAACTTTCTTATTTATACTAAAAATTAGGGTATAATCCGTGTCGGTAGAGCACAAAGTATTTTATAAGCATTTCACGTCAAATTATGAGCATATAGACAATTATATCTAAATAGCATAAAGTAAAGAAAACATATGATGTTTTGAGTCTACTAAGGATCCGTTTGATACGTGCGAAAACTGTTTTTTTCTGATGGGAAAGAAAACCATTTTTTTCTGATGGGAAAGAAAACAAAAAGTTTCATTTTTAGGTGTTTGATGGGAATGTAGGAAAACGTGGGTGCCTCTAAAAAAATGATATAAGAATGGGCTTTTAGGTGGGCCTTTAGAAATCAAAGTCTAGATTAGATTTTAAGTTGGACTTTTTAGAGGGTGCCTTCAGAATTCCGTGAAGATGTCTTCTTCCTTCCACAAATCTTATATCCATCTTTGAAGCAAACCGAAGAAATAGGGTTCATACAAATTTGGATTTTCTTTTCAATTTCACTTTGCTGATATTATTTGCTTTGCTAATTTCACTTTGTGAAGTGATTACTCTCAAGATTCATGTGAAGTGATATTTCTAGGGTTTTGAATTTTCCAATTAACTACTGTAATACCTAAATGTTGAGTTGCAAGAGAGACCTAGGAATCAACCAAATCAAACCCTAATTTTCACACCCTTACCCTCTAAATTTCCATGCCATCAACATACCTAGGAATCAACCAAATCAAACTTGGATTCAGACACATTAAACCTAAAATCATCAACATCCCAAGCTTTAATCATCATCATCAACTTTGAATCATGACCTTCATACTTCAATCGACATAAGAGTTTAAGTGAGAAGAGAGACGAGGGTTTGGAGACGTAGAGAGAGACGGGAAGAGAGAGAAATACATGAAGAGAGAGAGAAATACGGGAAGAGGAGAGAGAGCGCATAAAGTGACCAAAGGTGCGAAAGTCGTTTTCACACCTTTTTTGTGGAAAAAAATTCACAGATTTTCTCACTTTATTTTCTATCAGAAAGCCGTTTACACACTTAATTGAGCCAACCAAACGGCGGAAAATCGATTTTCTTAAGAAAATCGATTTTTCCAATCCATTTTCCCATGTATAAAACGGACCCTAATTCTACTTGATTCCTCTCCCTCCTGTTGCTTGTTACTCTTTTCTTCTTCACTTTTAGCCATGATATTAATCCTCCATTACTTCCCTAGGGTCCCTACAACCTATTGCTAGGCCTTTTGATCCAGGAGGGTGTTCAAGATCTATCATGTTTCACAATAGTCTCCTCCTCTAGCATTCATTCTCGCCGGAAACTTCTGTCGGAAAACCTCCATATCCTGCTGGCATCCTGTTACCAGTATGGAGCTTGGTCGAATCTATTACTAGGAGAGAGACACTTGTCATTCCTTTTCTCACCTGTGTTGGATCTAGTTTCATCCTTTCCTTTGAGTTGGCGTTATGTTTGGGCCTAACCTTTAATTGGTGTCTTCTTCTATGGGCCTAGTTGTTAAATTCAAGGATATGTTGTATTTTGTATGATTGGGCCCAGTCGTTTTATCTTTTGGGCACTCCTTTCGATTTAGGAGAGCGAAGTAAGACCCCATCCTTATTTCTTTTGGGTTGGCCTTATAACCCTGATAAGACAGTTTCGACGCTTTTGGAAACGCTATGGGCTTCGACTCATGTTAGCACCTCTAATTCGGCCTCAACCTTGCCAGTACTTTTAACCGATCTTAGTTTTTGTCTCACCTCTCACCATTCGCAGTTTAACTGCACCTTCTTACTGGCATTGTCGAGCTTTTCGGCTTGGACTTCGCAACATCCAATGTAACCATGTGTCTCTTTACGATCTCTTTAGATTGTGGTGCGCATACTTTCTCCCTCGAGAGAATACTGGTGGGGTACTCTGGAATCTTCGGCTTCCGATCTTAAGAAATTACTCGACTAGCGTGGTTTGAGCTATTTCAGGTTTTTAATTGGTGGATTCGGTTGAAGGTGTGTTTTGGTGGTTGCTCGCCAATAAACTTCTCTGTTTCTTTCAAGCCAACGTGGGTTTGGTCTCAAGTTGGTTGGGAGACTGCTAGTTCTGAGAAGTTTTATGTAACGGTTTTGATTACAACCGTGAAAGATACAAGTTGGAGGATGTGCTTAGAGTTTTTTTTTTTTGTCATTCACTATGATATTGTAACTTTACTTCTCTTCATGTAAACTTTGTTATATAAATAATACGATGTTTACAGTTAAAAAAACAGATGATGTCATGTTAGTGAAGGTTTTTTTTTGTTGAGAATGCAAGAAGAAAAGACTAAGAACTAAAAGTTTGAACTGCCTCCTGAAAAGTCTGTTCCGAGATCCACATCCAGTTTTCTTCATTTGTGCGTCCCCATTTTGCTAGTTGATCTGTTTTTGTGTTACCTTCCCTTGGAATGAATGAGTAGACCACTTCTACTAAGTTGCTCGCTAGCTGATAAATGAACTTCAAAAGTTTTTCTGATTGCCAATGTATCGACGAGTCTTCCTAACGTATTTTCCTTATAATGTTAAGATTATCACTCTCTATCTGGATGCGTGGGATCTGGTTATGGTTGGCCCACTGCAACGCCTTAATTACAGCCCAACATTCACATTCTTCCGCATTCTGCCCTCTAATATCGTATGCTGCTGCTGCTACAAATTTTGATTGATCATCTTGCATTAGACAACCTACACCAGCCGTTTCCGTAACTGCAATGAAGGAAGCATCTACATTGACCTTGACAAATGGTTTCATAGGCTGAGTAACCTGACTAGTGATACCCGTCTGCTCTTTATTTTGATGTCTCATAATGGTTAATGGGGTGCCCCTAATTCTGCCTATCATCATCTCGTGAGTAGTAATAATATGCGAGAAGCATTTATCGCACCTGGCCTTCCATATATTCCATAAAATGTTTGCAAACAGAACCTTTAATTCTTCATCTATGTCCTTCCAAGTAATAATCCATTCCTGCAGACTATGTATGTTTTCAGAGATAATATTAAACGTAAACCAAACTGATTTAGCAAAACCACAATGTAAAAGTACATGGTTCATAGTTTCCAGATCATTACAAAAATCGCAAGCATATATTCCACCAATAAACTTTCCTATTTTGTGCCTGACTGGTAAACTATTAATATAACATTTGTACACAAATAGTTTGATTCTGGGAATGGTTGGAAACTCCCATATTAATTTCCATTCCTTAGTTTCATACGGGTACCTCTCAGTACGTAGATGGTAGTACATGGATTAGATAGTCAAATTACCAGATTTGGTTAAAGACCATCTAGCTATATCCGTCTGGTGTACATGCAGATTAATACTCAATATTGCATTGCATATGTTTTCGTTAAAGTATTGAGATAAAATATTCGTATTCCAATGGTTATTGCTAATAAGTTGGGCCACAAGAGTGAGTTGGCAGTTATTAATATTTCTCAGCGGTGGGGGGTGATTAGGAATCCAGTAGTCATGCCAAATGTTGATATTAGTACATGTGTTAACATCCCAGAAGACGAGATTGGACACTCTACTAAGATGTTTGGATATGGACTTCCAAAGCCAAGAGTGATGATTTTTTGCCTCTTTTGGGAACTGCTCTTTGGCGAAGTATTTCGCTTTAAGAATAGCGGCCCAAGGGGAGGCGGGGTTTTTGATGAGGCGCTAGGCTAATTTGCTGAGAAAAGCTTGATTATCAAGGTCAGGAAATCGAAAGCCAAGGCCGCCAAGATTTTAAGGGAGGCAAGTAGCGGACCAGTGAATGGTGTGCATGGATTTAGTTTTTCCCCATCAGAAAGCCCTTTGAAGAGCCTCAATGCGTCTGCTTACGCTCTTAGGGATGGCAAAGCATTGCATTTAGTATCGGGAAACAACCGCTGCTATTGTGGAGACCACAATAGATCGGCCAGCTTGGGAGAGAAGGGAGGCTTTCCATTTTGAGAGCTTATGCTGGATCTGGTTGGTAAGAGAGGAAAACAGTTTAGTTTTATTGGCTCCAATGAAAAGGTGGGTTCCCAAATATTTATCAAGAGCTGAGGATTTGTGGACTTTGAGGTTTTTGATAATTATACGCTTGAACTTGGGGTGAGTGTTTTTCGAAAAGAAAATAGAAGATTTTTCGAAATTGATCAACTGACCAGAAGCCCTGCAGAAGGTGTCCAGAATATGCTGAAGCACGGAAAGATTAACCAAGGAATTCTGACCGAAAATAATACAGTGATCAGCAAAAAGTAAGTATTTGATTTGAATACTGGATCGGGGAATTTTGAAGCCCTGGAAAGGAGTATCACAACAGTTGGTTTCAAGCAGTCTACTAAGACCTTCCATCGCAATAGTGAACAGAAAAGGAGAGAGCGGATCACCCTGCCTAATGCCCCTAATAACATTGAAGGCGGGACCCGGCCTTCCGTTAATAAGGACGCCCATAGTTGACGTCGAGATACACTCGTGAATCAGCTTAATCCAATCATCCGAAAACCCCATATGATGCATCGCGGTCTCTAAGAACTCCCACTCAATTCGGTCAAAAGCTTTAGACATATCAAGTTTTAGAGCAAAATAGCTTTTAGGACCTTTTATGTATTTAAAAGAGCGAGTCAGTTCTTGACTAATAATAATGTTGTCGGTCATTTGTCTGCCCGGGACAGAGGCCGCTTGGAAGGGAGAGATAATATCTGGGAGAATCAACTTGAGGCGGTTAGCTAGAAGTTTGGTGATAATCTTATAAGTGGTATTCATTAAACTGATCGGCCTATAATCAGAGGTGGATTGAGAGGATTTGGTGATAATCTTATAAATGGTATTCATTAAACTGATCGGCCTATAATCAGAGGCGGTTAGTGAAGTGTGATCTTGTTATAAGATATCTCTATTATATTTAAACCTATAAATGCAGAACTACCAAATTTCCTCAACCAACTCTATAAATTCTTAAAGTCACAAACACTAGATTGCTTGATGTCATGGTCTAATCTCGTTTGAAGATTTTCAAAGTTAGACACAATCCATGCGATCTTAATTCCATGGTTCATATGTATCTTTTTTTTTTGTGAGAGGGTTCATATGTATCTTGAATCTAGCACTTTTATTTTGTGGGCTGGAAAAGAAGGAAAAGTGTTTACTTAAATTTATCAAACAGTTCTTGAAAACCCCAACTTTTGACACTAACAAAATTTCTCAATCCAAAGGAATCAAAATCAATGAACCAACCTGTTGTACATCCTAAGGACAAAGGTAAGGGTAAAATGGATGTTATAGGAAAAGAGAAGGATGCAAAGCAGCTAGATTCAGATCTGAATACGGTTGGTATTAGCAGAAGGGACAAGAGAAAACAAATCCTTGATGATGAAAATTCAGTTAAGTGTACTATTTTTTATGACTCAGACTCCTTGGTTGAGGGTCTTGAACATTATTGGAAAAGGTATAAGGAGGATAAACACCTGGGTTGCTCTCACGTTTTGGATGAAGACTTCAGTCAACATCTTTCTACTCCCCTTCCATCCCCTATGATTAATGTCAACTCTCTCCCAAACATACCTATCACTTTCTCTGAGAATATAAACTTTGATTCCATCTTTGGTTCAACTGAATCCCATAAAGGCCAACAAAGAAATAGGAAATAGAGGAATTTTAAGTCAAAAACCCAAGTGAAGGAGGCTTCCATCAAATAAGATGTACTTAACAAGGAGAATAATATCACAAATGCGAATCTTCAAAATCAGACAAATCAACAGTCAAGTAACAATAAGTTTCAAGGAGGAGCTACCCAAACTGTAATTCTTCAAGTACCTCCTGCCAATGGACAAGCCAATTCCCCACCACAACAAACTAACAAGGTATATCTTTCCATTCATATCTTAAGTGCTACTTATGTTATTTCTATTATGATTCCAAAATATCCTATTACTGTTCTTAGTTGGAATTGTCAAGGTCTGGGTACTAAAACTACTAGATATCATTTGAACCAGCTCATAAATAAACATAAACCGGATCTCTGTTTCCTATCTGAAACCAAACAAAAGGATAGTTATGTTAAGTTTATTTTGAATCAAAATCACTATGATCAATGTATTATTCAAACCCCTATGGGTCTCAGTGGTGGCTTAGTGGTAGCTTCAAAAAATATTTTCTCGTTGGATATTATCTCCCAAAACAACAGATGGATTCACCTCAACATTAACAATCCAACTGTGGAAACAAACTACTCCATCATCTTCACTTATGGTGAGCCAGATAGCAGCAAAAAAGATAACTTCTAGGACTCTTTTCAAGCTTACTGTGATTTGAACATTGATAAAACTATACCTTTTCTTATCATAGGAGATTTAAACATTATTCTTCACTCTTATGAAAAGGTGGGAGGAAGTCCAGTGGATATCTCTAAGCTTAAGACAAGAAATAACCTTATACATAATATAGGTCTTCTTGAAGTACCTTATCAAGGATCACCTTTCACTTGGACAAACAACAAAAAACAAAATCATCTTGTCCAACAATTGCTAGACAGAGCTTTGGCTTCTAATTCTTGGTTACAGAACTACCCATTCACCTCTGTTACCCATCTACCCAGATTAGGCTCTGATCACAATCCTATTATTATGAGCACAGCTAGAAATTCTAGTTATGCTAGGAAGCCTTTCAAGTATAACCCAGCATGGTTCAAGGATGGGGAATGTTCAAATATTATAGACAATCACTGGAATAAAATCAGCAATGATCACCCTTCTATTCTGGTGCACAATAAGCTATTGGGTCTGCAACCTCTTCTCTCTCATTGGAACAGAAATGATTATAACCTGCTTCTAACTCAGATTTCTCAGACATCAAATAAGTTACAAAATTGTCAGAACATGAATCATTACTCCTCCCTGTTGAAAACTCTTAATCACTTGTTGGAAGAACATGAACAATACTGGAAGCTCAAATCTAGAGATCAAGTGATATCCACTGGAGATAAAAACACAAAATTCTTTCATGCGTTAGCTTCCTCCAGACAAAGAAACAACTATATAAAGGGCCTCAAAAATGCTTCAGGAGATTGGATTGTGAATCAAAATGAAATGGGAGATTTACTGCTTGATCATTATAGAAGTCTCCTCACTACCTCATCACCCTCAGAACCAGCTTTTCTTGATGATATCTTTCACCAAGTAATTGATATAGATACAAATAATAAGCTCATTTCCATCCCAACTGCTGATGAAATAGCCCTTGTAGTTCACCATTTTAAGAGTGATAAATCCCCAGGGCCTGATGGGTTTTCTCCTTCCTTTTATCATCAAAATTGGGAGACTGTTGCTGATGACATTATCTTCATGGTCCAGGACTTCTCTCATAATCACCAGATTGGTCACCCCATAAACCAAACTCTCATTGCTCTGATTCCTAAAACCAAATCCCCAACTACACCATCTGATTTTAGACCCATAAGCCTATGTAACACCACTTACAAAATCATTTAAAAAATCCTTGCAAACAGATTAAAACCCCTTCTAGATAATATCATCAGCCCTTTCCAGAATGCTTTTATCCCTGGTAGGCAAGGTATAGACAACATCATCATAGCTACTGAAATAACTCATTTCATGGATCATATGTAAGGGAACCAAAACTACTTTGGGTTAAAGCTTGACATGTCAAAGGCTTTTGACAGAATAGAATGGAATTTCTTAATCAGCATCCTTCTCAAGCTGGGATTTTCTGAGACCTTTTGTGAGCTCATCAAACAATGCATATCTACAACAACCACATCTGTTCTTCTTAATGGTCATCCTGGTAACCTTTTCTCTCCCTCAAGAGGACTTAGACAGGGAGATCCTCTATCTCCCTATCTTTTTATTCTGTGTATGGAGGCATTAAGCAGACTTCTTCATAAGGCTAACTCCAATGGTCTTATACAAGGCTTCAAATTCAAAAACTCTTCAGATATTTTGACTCATCTGTTCTTTGCTGATGATTGCTTACTCTTTCTTAAAATGGATATCCCAGCAGTTCATCACCTTGTGGACCTCCTGAAACTCTTTGGAGATGCTTCTGGGCAAGCTATCAATTTCCAAAAAAGTAGAATTTTCTTCAGCAACAATGCCCCTAGAAAGTTTTGTAGAATTGTGTCAAGAATCTTGAAAGTCAGAGACATAAACAAGGATAATCAATACCTAGGAGTCAATATTTTCATAGGTAGATCAAAGATCAAGCATTTCCAACCTTTGCTTGAAAAACTAAATAGTAAACTTAATGTGTGGAAGAAAAAGCTCCTATCTCAGGCTGGTAGAGGAGAACTCATCAAGTCCTCTTTAGCAGCTGCCCCTAGATACCAAATGGCCATCTTTGATCTCTCCAAAAAGATCAAGAAGGACATTACTTCTCTTCAGAGAGAATTTTGGTGGGGATCAAAGGATAATAAGAAGAAGATATATTTCAAGAAATGGACAACTATTTGTAGACCAAAAGCTCTGGTAGGAATAGGTCTTAGATGTATCCACAAGGATAATCAAGCTCTTAGAAGCAAACTTAATTGGATCATCAAAACTAAACCAACAACTCCTAGGGTTCAACTGATTAAAGGTAAATACTCTTCACCTAGACAACCAAAAACTCCCACCTCCTGGTTATGGAATTCTATTTCAAAAAATCAGGAATACATAAATAACCTCATCATGTGGGATATAGGAGAAGGTATTTCAGTCAACATATGGTCAGATAGCTGGGTTCCAGGTATCCAAAGACTTGTTAAACCTGATGATACTCAAGGTTTCACTACAGTCTCTCAACTCTTCACTGATAATCACACATGGAACCTCCAAGCACTACAAGCCCTCTTCTCTTCAGATATTATACAAAGAATACAAACAATTCCATTAGATGCAGCTCATGATAAACAAAAATGGATTATTTCGAATTCAGGGGACTTCTCAGTCTCTTCCCTGTACAAACACTTAGTCTATTCTCAAAATCAAGCCATTACTCAAACTGCTTCATTTCATACTTGGAAGGAACTTTGGAACTTAAGGATTCATCCTAGAGTCCAGCTTTTTCTTTGGAAATTGGCTAATGATATCCTACCTCTAAATAAACTCCTATCAACTTACATCTCAGAGATTTCTCCTCTATGTCCCCTATGCTTATTAGAAGAGGAGGGAACAATGCATTTCATATCAACCTGTCCAGTGGTTAAAAATCTTTTGGAGTTGATCATAAGGAACAAAGTTATATCTCCTTCATGCTCAAGTTTCCAGGAATGGTTCTCACATTACAATGATACTTCCAGCAAAGATAATAACGATCACAAATTAAGGTTGATAGAAGAAATATCTATTGCTCTTTGGCATATCTGGAAATTCAGATGCATCAAAGTGTTTCAGGAAGCAGAACCTCATATTCCAACATTTATAACCCAAACTAAAAGCTTCATTCAAACTCAAACAGAAACCTTAAGAAGTTATCCCCTTAGTGTTTTATCTCATCCAAATGTATGGATTCCGCCACCTATGGGAGTAATCAAAAGAAATTATGATGTTTCTTTTATGAAGTCTTCTTTAACCTCGGCTTTGGCTATTGTTATTCATGATCACACAGGAACAAAAATCGGAAAGGAATCACTCCTCACCACCTCAAGATCAGTAGATGAGGGTGAAGGAAAGGCAGCCGAGCTAGGCTTTTTGTGGGCTCAGAAGTATGGGTTTAGAAAACTCATTTTGGAGGGAGATTCGATTAAT
>BEHA01000634.1:198852-209502 GCA_002897215.1 Eschscholzia californica subsp. californica | reverse complement strand
TCTTAAGCGTTTCTCTCACATTAGCTTAAAACATTCGTGATGATTGTCATATTTCTTCTTCCTTCTCCTACCAATCTCTCTATTTTTTTTCTTCTCCCTCCACCTTCCATGCTAATCCTTTTCTTCTTCTTTTCTTCTTCTTTTTAATCTCCTCCTCCTCCTTTTTCTTCTCCTTTCTCTACTTACACAGAACACCCCTTATTGACTGGTGTCTAACGATTATGTGAACCACAGTCTAGAAACTAATCTAAACCTAACAGGTTCAGTTAATAAGGGTACCCCTATTAAGAATTAAATAGGTCAAATTAAATCAATCAAATGAAGATATTTGAAATGTTTTACCTAATTGGCTTCCAAAGTTTGTTTCCAAAATCTCCTTCACTTAAGATCTTTGTCCCGAAGAATTTGTTTTTAGATCTGTTTTAGTTTGTCTTTTAGACATTTTTTCTTTTGTTTGTGTGCTATTTTAGATTTTAAAGTGATGGTCTTGATTAAGCCAATTTGTTGTCACATGATCACAAATAGGTAAGTCATGTTAGGAGTGTGCCAAGTTGGCTGGTAAGTTGTTAAATCCTGAAGATTTCTGCTGATTACTTATCACACAACCTTGCAGGTCATAGTTAGCAGTGAGTTTTTAAAATTATACTTTTTGTTTTTATTCTCCGTGTTTGTAGCTTTACTTATACTGTAAATTTTTTATTCACTGATAATACTATGTTTCTAGTTAAAGAAAAATGAAGCAAGTTACGCACAGCATCTAAGAGCCCAAATTACTTCATCGAAGTTGACTTCAAACCCCATTCTCACACTTTTTCATAGAAAAATCATGTGAAGAAGATAAAGACGCGAGAGGAAGAAAGATTTAACATAAATCTATATTACAAAAAGAAAAAAGAAAAAAGAAAATCAAACCTTGATTTTGTTTAAATGGCTTTCTTTCTTGTACCTTTTCTTCCAACAAATCTTTCAGTGAAGAATTGATAAAATAGCAAAAAGAAAATAGAGTTGGAGGATTAAAAGATGGAATAGACATCTAATGGTGAAAACAAAAACAACCTAGTTGGGCATATATAGACATGGTGTCCCCCAACTAACCCTTTTCTAGAAGCTACCAAGATTTCCTCTTATTTCTTTACCATACTACTATTTAATATGGATTTGGATAGTTTCTTGCCTTTTAAGGATAAAGAGATATTATCTCTTAGACTTTTATCATTTTGCCTTTTAAGAGAAAAGAGAAATTTGAAATCTTTTTATTTTAAGAAAGATTTAATTCTTTCATCTAGTATATAAAGAGAAAGCAAATATCTACTATCAGAGGAACTATATTTTCTCTTTCCTCTTAATCTCTTGAATATTTGGAAGGGTAAATTTTTACTTTAAAGAAATGAAAGTAGTAATCTGTTATCGAGATTTCGTTGTTAATCTTTCAAAGTAAAAAAGAATTTATTAGAGAAACCCTATTCATATTTTTCCTATCTTTGATGAACATAATAAGTATTTAAGTTGTTTGATATTATGATAAAAAATGATCAATTTTTAACTTCTTACAATAAAATTATCCGGGACACCAAAAATTAAAAATACAATGTCCTGCACAAAAATTAACAGCAAAAGAGAAGCGTGTTAGTGAATAATACAACCTAGTAGAAACGTAATTTTATCTAGCAAGTAGCAACTACAAACTCACCCCAAGTATGTACTATTGTAACTCAAGGACTCTCAAGTTTGTCCAACTTATCCATAGCCACAAACTTATTATTTTCTTAAACTTTATACTCTTTGATTAAAATGTTGAAAGTTAAAATTTTTAAAGAATGTTGTCTTTTCAATACAATTTAAAATTAAATTATTATTATTATTGTTTTTTGTTGAACTATTTAAAATTAAATTATTAGGAAAGCCAAAAAAGTAAAAACCAATGTGTAATACAAAGCAACTTAACGTGAGAAAGAAAATGTGATAATGAAGAATAAAACTAACAAAAACAAACATAATTTTGTACAAGTACAAGTACAACATTACAAAAGGATGTTTGTATATACAAGTAATTGATTCAATAAAATATTCTCTCTTCATAACCCAGTTATACGTTAACATATCCCATATCGCTTATTGTCTCTCGATCGAAATAGGAAAAGATCAAAGTAGAATTAGAACTGAAGTATGAACTGAAGGTGAAGTCAAAGGTTGAGTTGAATAGAGTCGAAGTTTCCGCTGAATAGGGTGTCTGACGTAGCGGAAAATTCCAGAAAGAATTAGAACTCCGTCTAAAACTTTTAAAACCTAGAAAAGCCTTTAGATCTCCGTCTTAAGACTTGTAGAACCAAAACTAATAAGATTAAACTAAAATACTGAATTTTATTGATTGAATTGAATGAATAAAACATCCCCCCTTATATAGACTTAGGGTTTCCTTAACCTAATCAAACTCAAATAACAATTTCTAATAAATAAAGTACTACTTTCTTAAACCTAATCAAATTATAATAACAACTTCTAAATAAATAAAATACTTTAATCTAAAACCTAAAAGATTTCCTAAAAATATAAAACTGCTAAAAATAATAATTCTCTACGAACAAAAATATTATAATTAGATTTTAAGATATCCAATATACTTGGAATATCTCATGAAAATCTCCCTGCATCAGTCTCCTCCACTTCAAAGAAACTCGCCTCAAGTTCACGGATTGACTTGAATGTTATCTTGATTGGTACTCCCTTGATATATCCTTCTCGTGAACTATGCATAAGAATTACCAAACTTTCAGATTTTACTGAAGATTTTATTATGTCATAGAAAAATTTCTCTCTATAACCGTAATGTGACTCAATCTCCCTTTTCACCCCATAAATAAACTTGTACAGATCCCGAGTATAGTGGTTGAAAATTATGAACTTCGATGAAGACTTTTCAATAAAATTACTTATCAATCCATGTAAAACAATTTTTGATTCGCAAAATTTTGAGAACGAATCTTCGCATGAAGGAACTTCAATTGGACTAATGTCTGACTTCTGAAGTTTTTCACCTTCCTTTGATTCAGCTTCTTGAGCAACCTCCTTTGTCTCAATTTCCTGAACAACGTCCGTTGTCTCAATTTCCTGAACAACTTCCTTTGACTCAATTGGTTGAACAACTTTCTTTAACTTAATTTCCTGAATAATTTCTTCAGAAACAAATTCCTTACCGTGTAAATTGATATCAGGAGACTTATTTGTGAACACAATAATGTTAGATTTTGATTCGTGAATAATATTACTTGAATTTTCTATGCTCACAATTTGTGGTGGTTTAACATTCTCTAAGGGAGCTGTTTTTACCTTTTTTTATGTTTAAGCGAGGTTGTTCTTCCCTTCGAAATCCAAAGTTCCTATATTCCCGCTCCTGAGCTTCAGCTTTTAAGGCCAAGTTGTATGCGTCTTGAATCGTCCATAAATTAACTAACCTCACCTTTTCTTTCAAACTACATCTCAAGCTAAATTTTAATCCGTTCAGAAATCGATCTATTAGAACATTATCAAATTCTCTAAAGTTTTCAATACTATTTTTTTGAGCCAATCTTGAGAACTCCTCATAGTACTCACCTACTGAACGCAACCCTTGTCTACAGTTTTGGTATATTCTGAACAAGTATTGTTGATAATCAGGAGGTAAGAAACTCTCTCTCAGATTCTCTTTCATAGACGGCCAATTTTGGATGGGTGCCTTTCCTTGTCTCATTCTTAGATGTTGTAATTGATCCCACCAATCTGCAACACTCCCTTTAAGTCTAGAAGCAATAATTTTAACTATCTGCTCATTCAAAATAGTAGTCGACATATTGACTTGTCGTTCAACCTTATCTAGCCAATCGAGGAATTCTTCTATAGTTAAATACCCATCGAAAATTGGTATCTCTTCATTGATCTTGTACTCATTGTAATCTCTACGTGGGTGAACTTGAATTGAAAATTTTTTACCATGATAATATCTCTCCATATTGATTGATTGATAACAAATAGGAAAAACAATAATATGATTCTTTTTTTTTCATTTTTTTAAACCAACTTTAGATGCATCTTTGGCAAATCCATCGATGTGTTCTAAAGTGATCTTCGCGTAGATGATATCGAACCAGGTAATTCATCGCTCTTAATGCCAACTGACGCAGCGGAAAAACTGATAAAAGCCTTAGATCTCCGTCTTAAGACTTGTAGAATCAAAACTAATAAGATTAAACTAAAATACTGAATTTTATTGATTGAATTGAATGAATAAAACAACTCATAGATCCCCCCTTCTATAGACTTAGGGTTTCCTTAACCTAATCAAACTCAAATAACAATTTCTAATAAATAAAATACTACTTTGCTAAACCTAATCAAAGTATAATAACAACTTCTAAATAAATAAAATACTTGAATCTAAAACCTAAAAGATTTCCTAAAAATATAAAACTGCTAAAAATAATAATTCTCTACGAACAAAAATATTATACTACTAAAATAACTAGATTTTAAGATATCCAATATACTTGGAATATCTCATGAAAATCTCCCTGCATCAGTCTCTTCCACTTCAAAGAAACTTGCCTCGAGTTTACTGATTGAATTGAATGAATAAAACAACTCATAGATCCCCCCTTATATAGACTTAGGGTTTCCTTAACCTAATCAAACTCAAAAAACAATTTCTAATAAATGAAAAACTACTTTCCTAAACCTAATCAAATTATAATAACAACTTCTAAATAAATAAAATACTTGAATCTAAAACCTAAAAGATTTCCTAAAAATATAAAAGTGCTAAAAATAATAATTCTGTTTGAACAAAAATATTATACTACTAAAATAACTAGATTTTAAGATATCCAATTTAATTGTAATATCTCATGAAAATTTCCTTGCATCAGTGTCCAAACGTTAGGCTGAAAATAAGAAGAGAATATTTTATTTGTACATTTATACAAATTTTACCGGGTCAGAGTAGCAGTACTTCAAGATTTCATTTTTCGCCTCTTTCCCCGACAACATCTTCTCCTTCCCCTTCTTCTAGGTGCGAGACAAATTTCATTTTCTTCCTTGTGAAAGTGAGTTTTCTTTTCCTAGAAAAAAGTACCTGAAACAAAAGAATAGTCCATATCGTCGGGAAAAAAAATAGTCAATACAGAAAGCCAACCATATAGGGACTAACAACTTTCTTATTTATACTAAAAATTAGGGTATAACCCGTGCCGGTAGAGCACGAAGTATTTTATAAGCATTTCACGTCAAATTATGAGCATATAAACAAGGCCGCGGCTTTGGGGAATAAAGAAAATTCTCCGGGGAATAAATTCTCGAGGGAATCCAGATTTTTTTGAAAATTCTCCGGAGAATAAATTTTTATGGGGAATACAGAATACATTTTTTTTGAAAGTTCTCCTCTATCTCATCTGATCTCTTTGCCACTTCATCTCCTCGACACCTCATCATCTTCTCTGGCGAAAGTCGCCGGCCGGCGACCTTCAAACATTAAAAAAAAAACTTTTTTTTAATTTTCTCTCTCTCTCTAATTTTTTTTCTTTTCTCTATCTCCCTCTCTAGAACAGATCTAGAGAGAGAAGGTTTGTTCTTTGTTCGTGAAAACAAACCATCAACTTGAGGAGAATCTCTAAAGGCTTCAGTTGAAAACCAGCATTTCCTTGTTGACAATGAACTTTTGAACTACCAAAAAGAACAAAACAAGATCATATCATTAAGAATGCATTAATCTGATCTTTATACAAGTACCCCAACAGTGGCAAAACCTCCAAGAACACCAACAAGCAAGAGACCAGCCAATACTGTACCTTTAACAGCTGTTTCATTATCAAAAAGAAGAATCAATGGAAGAAGACTGATAGTTACCAATTGGTGAATCACCTTCTCCATCTTTTTTAGGAATTCCAGATCTTCTTAAGCCTTGTGGGGTATTAGAGGTTTTGTGGTGGACTGGTTTTTTGGGTTCTCTGAGAGAAGAGAAGCATGGTTTGAAGAAATGGGTACGTTTTGGTAGAAAAGGGTAAAAGAGAAGATTGGGTTTAATGGCGACAGAGAGAGGTTGGTGGAGTTGAAGAGAAGATGTGAAAATTCTTCGCCTTTTTGGGACATAAAAAAATTAGAGACAAAGTTCAATAGAGAGAAAAGAAAAAAAAAATAGAGAGAGAGAGAAAATAAAAAATAAAAAAATTTTTTTATGTTCGAAGGTCGCCGACCGGAAAATTGGCCGGCCGACAACTTTCGCCGGAGAAGATGATGAGGTGTCGAGAAGATGAAGTGGTAGAGAGAGTTGATGAGATGGAGGAGCCTTTTTTATAGCATCTTCTAAAATTAGAAGCCCCTTAGCAATAAAAAGAAACATAAAAAGTCAGTCTTATTTGACTAGTTTTAAGAAAAGTCTTTATTCCCAGGAGAATTTTCTTTATTCCCCAAAGCCGCGGCCATAAACAATTATATCTAAATAGCATAAAGTAAAGAAAACATATGATGTTTTGAGTCTACTAAGGATCCGTTTGATACGTGCGAAAACCGTTTTTTTCTGATGGGAAAGAAAACCATTTTAATCTGATGGGAAAGAAAACAAAAAGTTTCATTTTTAGGTGTTTGATGGGAATGTAGGAAAACGTGGGTGCCTCTAAAAAATGATATAAGAATGGGCTTTTAGGTGGGCCTTTAGAAATCAAAGTCTATATTAGATTTTAAGTTGGACTTTTTAGAGGGTGTCTTCAGAATTCCGTGAAGATGTCTTTTTTTTTTTTTTGAGGTACAACCGAATAATCTAAAAAACATTATACAATTCCTGCGGAAGGTCTAATAAAGAAAGCCACAACCATGTTCCTTTGTTTCTTCTATTCCATTTTGCCAAGTGGTCCGCTTTATAGTTGCCTTCTCTGGGAATATGAGTATATATCACCTTGGTGAAGTTGGCGTCCAACTGTTGCACTTTATCTATAATCTTTTCAGACTGCCATGATATGTCTGTTTTTTCCTTGTTAAGTTTTTGAACTATATTTAGGTTGTCCCTTTCAATGTGGAGGTAAACAATCTTCTTTTTAACAGACCATTCAAGAGCTTTGAAGATGGCTCTGCGTTCACATTCTTCGGCATTTTGACCCCGAAAAGTGAAAGCTGCTGCTGCAAGGAAATTTGCCTGTTCATCGTGCATAATACACCCTATCCCCGCCTCATCCTGAACTGCTATAAAGGAAGCATCTACATTAATTTTAACAAAAGGAGAGACTGGTGGAGACCAACCAATAACCTTTTCAATTTGCTGATGGGTACTATGAATATTCTGGAGATTAGTACTACATTTGATAGTATCTATGATCATCATCGGGACAGGATCTATAGACCCAAAACATTTATCACATCTTGCTTTCCATATATGCCAAAGAATAGTCGCAAAAAGACAACTAATGTGTTCTTCTATATCTTTCCATGAAGTGATCCAGTCTATAATGTTACAGATATTAATAGAAATAACATTGAAGTGCAGCCAAATTACCTTAGCCAAATCGCAATGTAATAGTACATGAATCATAGTTTCTTGTTCTTGACAGAAGTCACAATTATAAACATGACCGATGTATTTTCCAATTCTATCTCTAACCGGTAAACTGTTGGTACAACATTTCCAAAGGAATAGTTTGATTTTGGGCAGAATTGGCAAATGCCAAATAAAAGTCCATTCTTCCATATCATAAGGATAGTGTTCAGTACGTAAATAGTAGTACATGGATTTTATAGTGAACTCCGATTTGGTTAAAGACCATCTGGTTGTGTCATCCTGCTGATCCTGTATATTAATACTTAAAATAGCATTGCATATATCTCGATTAAAGCATTGATAGAAAGTATTCGTATCCCATTGATTATTCCTAATAAGTTGAGAAACTTTCGTGAGATTGCTATTATTCATATTGGTTAGAGGTGGAGGGTAATTGGGTATCCAGAAGTCCTGCCAAATATTAATATTCGTACCCTTATTAATATCCCAAAAGGTCAGATTGGACACTGTGTCAACATGATTGGATATGGATTTCCAAAGCCAAGAGTGATGATTTTTAGCCGGTTTGGTTTATGATCTTTGGTGAAATACTTGGCTTTTAGGATAGAAGCCCACGGGGAATTAGGATTCTTTATGAGACGCCAGACAAGCTTACACAAAAAAGCTTGATTATCCAGAAGTTCTGGTGGCCGTCACACATGTCAATCTCATACCTTCCCTTTCTCCTCTGGCTTACACGTATTACTGGGAATGGGATAGTCTCTCGACATGTGTCCACTCAAAGACGACCTTGGGTCTCGCTTTGGACATCTGTTTCCCATTATTTTCTGGGTCCAACTTACTTCGGGCCTATTTATGTTACTGTTTGGGGCACCCATTTGACCCTGGAGCATCTAGTTGGGCGTGGGCTTTATTCCTGTTAGGCAAACTGTATGATCCTGGTAAATTGGTCAAAGGTTTTCCTCAAGCTGCTACTAGAACTGTTTGCTTCTCTAGAGCTGGTTACATCTCTTTAATGGCTATTCGATATAAACTTGTTTGGTTTTTGTCATGGAACACAAAGGGATTCACACTCTCTCCACCATCAGTAGCTTTGCTGCTTCTTTTAACTGATTCAATCAGGTCTTTTGGCTTGATCTGGACCAGCAACCGTAATCACCAGGTATTCAATCTTTCCTCCTCTGGCGGACAATTGGATATTATTTCTCTATCGAAAGAAGTCTGGAGGGTAACCCTGGAGTCTGATGATTCCAAACTCTGGAACCTAGTTGTCTTCTTTGGAGACACTAGATTCCTTTTTTCATCCTACCTGGGAGGTGTTTTTCTTTGTGTTTCCGAGACAAAAGTGGACATGTTTGTTTAAAAGTTTTATGGAGTGGCACTGGTTTCCTGAGACCTCACACTTGATTTCGAATGAGCTGCAACGGACTCTGACTCTACTACACACTTGTGGGATTCGGTTGCTACTCTTCTTCCTTTCATGAATGGTTGGACCGCTGTTAGATTTAAGACAGTTCGGCCGACGGCTTATCAAGTAGCCATGAGAGTTATACTTAGGAGAATTAATTTTATGTTGCACTTCACGGTTTTTAGCTCCTTTATTGTAACTTTGCTTTTCCATCTGTAAACTCCTGGTTTTATAAATAATACCATGCTTACGATTGCCTCAAAAAAAAAAAATTGAACATATAATGAATGTTCACATGTTATTTGTGAGTTCTCTGCCCATGGAATATTCATGTATGAACTTGGATATTGTTATTAGGTTTAATTTTGCAACTCTATTTGATCTCTCTTAAGTAATCCTCTACACTAGTCTTCTCACAAAATCGATATTATATTCTTCCACATTTATCCGATTGTGCAACCGATTGAGCAGTTTTATTATAGTAATAGATTTCACTTGTTCTGTCACGTGTTTATTAAGTTCAATGCATGGCTAGTCCAGGTTCAATCATTTTTATATATTCGGGTTCCTAGTCCGTTTTGTTTTAAAAAAAAATTTGGACCTGAAGTTCGAATAACATAGGGGTATCTGAGGAAGGTTTGGGTGTTCCTCAAGTCCATCTCTACTTTTTCCGGCTTGTTATAGTATTTGAACTTCTTTTTCGGATTAATGTAGTATCTCCGAATTTATGTCTTAATTTTCTATCCTTCTTGGAAGTTCTTTGTTTTACTTGTTCTCTAGAAGAGCTTGAACTGGAATAAACTTGGGATTTGCGAGATTCATTTCTCGCTTCTCAGAATACTATGGTCGCTAAGCGAAGATGCCCTATAGAGTGTAACTCACAGAAGTCCGATGTTTTATTAATTCTAGGCTAAAAATTCACGTTAAAGGAGAGATTAGAGAAAAAGAGAGTAGATAAGAGGGGGAAAGAAATGCACTCACTGAATTGTAGTTTTGGGGAGAGAGATGCACCCTCTTAAATAGTCAGCCAATGACCTTACCAAATCACTTCTCGTGAAATACAGGACATCTAGGTCGTAAAAGTAAATAGATATATTCATTGATAAGAAAAATAAAAAAAGTGTGAACTTTGAATAGATTGATGATAAAAATGAATCTTCTCCCGAAAGGTGATTTGATTGATGTTGAAGCCTTGGTTCAATTCTCAAAGACATTAAATAGTTGATCAAATTCTATTGAGTTCGACTCGTAGCGATCATTTAACAAATACTGAATCTGGTAATCAAATAATTGAGCAACTAGATGCATTTACTAATGAAATTTAGTTGACATTTGTTAAAAGTATCTGACGAATTATGACTTCAGTAACTGTATTTAGTAGAAAAACAGATATTTTTTAACATTGTCAAAAAATCACTTATTCACGAACATTGTGTGGGCTTAATAGTTTTCATTTTCCATCTTATGGAAAACCATTTTCGTCCTTCTCAACCCTATCCCCCTCATCTGGGCATTTTAGTGATTGGTTTATAGGAATTGAACGATTATATTTGTACCTAATATTAGACGACGAACTTCTATCTTCTTTCCATTACCGCATTGATGAATAATTTCGCCAATGACAAGCCTAAGGGCCGGCCCTGGCCCAAAGCGAGCAATGCCTCGCTTTGGGCCACCAAATTATTGGGGATTTTTGGGGCCAAATTTTTGGGAGTGTCTATAAGAA
>BEHA01000634.1:99731-151372 GCA_002897215.1 Eschscholzia californica subsp. californica | reverse complement strand
CACATGAAAATACGATCAAAACGATAATCGAATCAAATGAACATCAATTCATAATCAAAACATCAAATCATATTAAACATAATCACAAATTCATCACATTTCATCTCATATAATCGACACACTAAAGTTGGCTAGCATGGTGAATAAGTAATAAATGAAAAGATGATGATGAGAAATCCCCCTTTTTCGATGTGGCTCGAGGCTAGGTTCGTCGAGAAAAATGAGTCTCTAAGTGTAGTCGATCTCCCCGTAGCAATTTCCTGGATTTCCCTTTAATAGTGAACTTTGGGTGTCCCCGAGTAAACATCAGATTTTCCCATAGCACCCATCATCATCTTCTCCATCTCAAGAACATCCACCATTAAAGCTTCACCAAGCTTTCTCTCTCTAAAGATTTTTCACCCAAAATCAAGTCAAACTACATGAGAAGATAGATCAAGACATGGGGAGTAAAAGCCCTATGGTTTTGAGTCAAGAAAGTTGCCGGAAAAACACGAAAAATCCGGTCAAAGAAAGGTAAAATCCGGCCAAACCCTAGGTGCTCTCAAATCCGGCCAAAAGATGCTATTCCGACCGTCCCATGCACGAGTAGTCGCGTCCGAGCAAGCACCGTTGCGTCCCGTGCAATGTCGTCGCTGCTGGTAGTTGGTTCTGTTGCGACTGGAGCTAGATGTCGCGAGTGTTGCTGCTGTTGCGATTTTCGGTTCCTGCTGTTGTTGTTTGCGTCGCTGCTGTGTAGCTCCTGTCGCTGCTGACCGGCTGCCGTTGCTGCTGAGCCGAGCTGCTGTCGCCGATCTGCTGCTGTCGCTGATTGCTGTCCGGCGAGCTGCACCGACCGTCCCTCTTGTGGTGCCAGCCAACTTGGCCGGCACCCTCCTTTTCTCTCTTTCTTCTCCCTTCTCAACTCTTAACCTTGAAACTCTTGTTGATCTTTGATGAAGAAGATGATAAACCCAACTCTCACTTTCTCTCCCTTCCTCCCAACTTGTGTGTTCTAAGAAATGAAGAAGATGAATAGTGATGACCCCCTCTTTTTGACTCAAACCGACTTTGACTCAAACTTGAGTCCATAAAGAGAGGGTGCTCATATAATATTTCCATGTCATTCTTCTTTGGGTTCTTGGGCTTGGTTGTGGGCTTCTCAACTAGAAGTCCAAGGAGTGCCTTATGGAATCCTTGTTTTAAGACCGAACCTTGACTTCTTTCTTTCACAACTTCCCCGTCCGAACTCGGAATTGACTTCCGTTTTCACCGTTGTACTCGTCTTTGACTCCTCTTCTCATTTGATTTGCTTGAAGTCTTTTTCTCTCGTTTTGGGCACATGAAATGATAGTGATAATTCGCTCCCTTTATTCCGAATTAAGTTCTTTATTCCAAATATGGTACCTAAACAAGAAAAACACATAAAATATTACAAATAACACTCGAAAAGAACTAATTAGTCTATGTTAGTCTCCTTAAGTGTGACATTTTCGTGTCACATCAGTAATCTACACAGAGAAATACAAAGGTTAACTTGTAATCATCCATTCATCTTTCTGTTCTCTGGTTTTCATATTACTCCATCATCTTCTCATTGCTTGGATCATTTAGTATTAAGAGACCATTAGTCTCTTCACGAAATCTTCTTTTCTTATTTTTCAGCCTAACGTTCGACTCTGTCTTCGACTCAAATTTGGACACCATATTTGCACAAACTTCGACTCTATCTTCAGCTCAACCTTGGACTTCATCTCCAATTCTGTCTTCAGTTCTAATTCTACTTTGATCTTTTGCTATTGCGATCGAGAGACAATAAGCGATATGGGACATGTTAACGAATAATTGGGTTATGAAGAGAGAATATTTTATTAAACCAATTACTTGTATATACAGACATCCTTTCGTAATGTTGTACCACTCAATGTACATGTACAAATTGTTTCGTAAGACAATCAAAGCAAGAAATTGCCAACCTATCCCAAATGTACCTCTTCTTTTGTATGAAGTTGAAGATCGACCTTACTTATTTTTAACCAAGTGTAGTTCGTCTCTTAAATCAAAGCAAATCAATTAAAAATGCAATCGATTCCATAGTTGAATTGATTTCATTTCATTACCACTAACAAGACTTTAAATCATCGTACTCAGAATTGAAACAAGTGAAAAACAACTCAAGGATTACTAAATAACCCCACGTCTTCACCAACAAGTGAAAAACAACTCAACAACCTAGTCTAAAAAAAACCCAACGACTAGGTTGGTGAAGACCTGGGGCTATTTAGTAATAACAAAACAAAATTATGTTTGTTTTTCTTAGTTTTATTATTCATTATCACATCTTCTTTCTCACGTTAAGTTGTTTTGTATCACATATCGTTTTTACTTTTTAGCTTTTCCTAATGATTTATTACTAAATTTAAATTGTATTAAAAAGACAACTTTCGTTATAAAATCTTACTTTTAACATTTTAATCAAACCGTATAAAGTTTAAATGAATAGTTAGTTTGGTGACTATAGATAGGTTGAACAAATTTGAGAGTCCTTGAGTTACAATAGTACATACTTGGGGTGAGTTGGCAGTTGCTACTTGCTACATAAAATTACGTTTCTACTAGGTTATATTATTCACAAACACGCTTCTCTTTTTCTGTTAATTTTAGTGTAGGACATTGTATTTTTAATTTTTGGTGTCTCGAATAATTTAATTGTAAGAAGTTAAAAATGGATAATTTTTCATCATAATAACAAACAACTTAAATACTTATTTTGTTCATCAAAGATAGGAAAGATATGAGTAGGATTTCTCTAATAAATTCTTTTTTACTTTGCAAGATTAACAATGAGATCTCGATAACAGATTACTTTCATTTGTTTAAAGTAGAAATTTACCCTTCGGAATATTCAAGAAGTTAAGAGGAAAGAGAAAACATTGTTCCTCTGAAAGTATATATTTGCTTTCTCTTTATTTAGTGGATGAAAGAACTAAATCTTTCTTCAAATAATAAGATTTAAAATTTCTCTTAAAAGGTAAAACGATAAAAGTCTAAAAGATAATATCTCTTCATCCTTGTCAACAATTGGTAGCCCAAGTGGTTCCAAGTTGTTGACATAAACTCCAGAAATCCGTGGAGGTCTCAGGTTCGAATCCCAGAGAAGGTGGAATCTTTGGTTATTTGATTTGGGATTATTAGGGTATAAATAATGTAGTTGGGCTTTAGGCCATTGTCATGTTGGGCTATAGGCCCGGTCTTGTTTCAGTTTGAGTTGGCAGTTATTGAGCGTATCACATCTTAGATGTATCAATGCCAAATGTAACGACATAAGTTGATCGTAGTCGACTTCCAAAAAAAAAAAATATCTCTTTATCCTTAAAAGGCAAGAAACTATCCAAATCCATATTACATAGTAGTATGGTAAAGAAATAATAGGAAATCTTGTTAGCTTCTAGAACAAGGTTAGTAGCGGGACACCATGTCTATATATGCCCAACTGAGGTTTTTTATCATCATTAGATGTTTAGTACGACATCCTTTAATTCGATTTTATTTTTGCTATTTTATCAATTCTTCACTGAAAGATTTGATGGAATAAGAGGTACAAGAAACAAAGCCATCTACACAAAATCAAGGTTTGATTTTCTTTTTTTCTTTTTTGTAATATAATTTTATGTTAAATCTTTCTTCCTCTAGCGTCTTTATCTTCTTCACATGATTTTTCTATGAAAAGGTGTTAGAATTGGGTTTCAACTTCGATGAAGTAATTTGGGCGCTGAGGGCTCTTAATTTTATTTTTTATTGCAATCCATGTTGTGCATCACTTGCTTCATTTTTCTTTAACTATAAACAAGAACTATCAGTGAATAAAAAAGTATAATTTTAAAAACAAATTGACCTCCATTGTATGATAAGTAATCACTAGATATGTAACACCCCTATTTTCCTGATATACCAAATTGGGTGGAAATAATAAAAGTCTAGGTCAGTTTTGTTTAGATGAAATACTAGTGGGTTTAAAAACCCTATTTCTCTTCACTTTTGAGGAAACCCTATAGAAAAGAAAGAGGGTGCAGCCGCTCCTTAGTGAAGGAAGGAGGAATAAAGAAGAAAAGTGATGGAAATAGAGTTCTCTAGTGAGAGAACAAGCCATGGTTGTGGTCTTAAAGTCATCTAAGGCGAAAAGAGGTAGATTTCCTATCTCCTAATTTTTTTGTAGGCTCTTTCAATTTATTCCATGATAGGTATAGTATTGTTAATCACATGAAATAACGATTAAATGGCTTACAGATTAGTTTTATCTAGAATTTCATAAAACATATAGACAAGACAGTATTTCGGTCTAAATTTAACTTACATCTGATGATGATATATGAAGAAACTCGGTGTGATTCTTACATGTTTGGAAAGGTTTGTTTGTCTACTTTCTAGTAGTTCAAACGGTTCGTTAATCCGAGTCCGAGTGAAGAGTTACGATAGTTTTCGTACAAGGTGTCAGAACAGTGTCTACTGCTCGTCGGTTTACATTAAAATTGAATCTGGTGCAGATATATAACGAATATAAGTGTGACTTTTATATGGTTGGAAAGGTCTCTTTGTCTACTTTCTAGTAGTTTAAACGGTTTGTTAATACGAGTTCCGAGTGAAGAGTTACGATAGTTTTCGTACAAGGTGTCAGAACAGTGTCTACTGCACGTCGGTTTATATTAAAATTGAATCTGGTGTTGATTTATAATGAATCTAAGTGTGATTCTTATATGGTTGTAAAGGTCTGTTCGTCTACTTTTTAGTAGATCAAACGGTTTGTTAATCCGAGTTCCGAGTTAAGAGTTACAATTGTTTTCGTACAAGGTGTCAGAACAGTCTCCGATAGACGAATTTATTGAGATAATTCACATGGTTTCTGTTCTTTAGGCAATGTATCTCCTAGGTAGATACCTTCTAGTAGTGAGTCTATGTTTGTTAATTATTATTTTTATTTGCTTGTTTGAGATTGCGATGCACGTGAGGATCTACTATGAGCATCATCGCTTCTGACTTGTCATGTGTTGTTGACTTGAATTGTTTGGTGAGCTTGTTTGTAATTCTTGATAAGAGTCAATGTTTGTTGTGTATTGGTCTGAGATACCTGAACGAGAGTTTGATGATTGTGTCTTTCGACATAATGTGTTTGTCGACGTACATGTCAAGTTTGTGGCTATAAAGATTTACCTTAGTTAAAGGCATGATATTTTCTATCTGCTGAAAAAAAAAAAGATCGTTGTATTATCAGGGTTAGTATTAGATTAAAATACGAGAACCGGAAAACCTAATAATTAATCAAAGGACATAAATTATTAGTTTCGAGGGGGATTGAATAAATCTGATATATTATGTTAGTATTCACCGTTAAATTTCAGATAATGCCAATAATGAATATGAATGCAATGCTTCCTTGATTGGGGATTGAGCTTGCCTACCCGAGACTTAGGTTTGAGGAAATCTACTGCGGTTGGGTTTTAACCCAGCTATTTTGTTTTTCAGGTATTGATTGTGCACTCATGATAGGTGTTGCTCGTGGATCCAGTTTGAAGGTCTCAAATCTTCGATTTCAAGGCGGTTAGCTTGAGATTTGGGATTTGGGGCGCTACAAAGTGGTATCAGAGCTCTAGGTTTAGTGGTCCTAGGGTTGTATTGTGGGTTTGATTGTCGTCGTTAGACACGTCATTGTTATGAACACTTTAATTAGTGTCTTGCACAACTGGTTGAATCTAGAATGTGCTTTTGGAATTGCTTTGTTGTGAAAACTTGAAAGAAGTGGGCGAAGGAGTCTTCCTTCGCCGGATTTTCCTCTTTTATGCTTCTTTTTTCTTTTTTATTCTTTCTCTCCCATTCCAAGTCGTGGATTTTGTTCCATTTCTTCTTCTTCTACCTTTCTCTCTCTAAAACAACACAATCTAGAGAGAGAAGAAGTAGAAGCAGTTTACCAATGAAATTGATCCTTCACAATGTCCATTAACGCCTTACATGTTGTTACTATTCTCCTTACTTTCTTATTACTGATTCTCTTTCAACCTTTCGATTCAATCCGTTCTTTCCGTCTTACAAGAACCGATCCAGATTCAAATTAATTTCCAACATTTTCAGAAGCACCGAAGTACAGAAACGGTGCTGAATGTTCGATTTCATCATCGTCATCTTCGTGTGATCCATCTCATGTTCATATAGCAATGACGCTTGATTAAGTGTATCTAAGTGGTTCAATGGCGGCAGTTCTATCGGTAGGCTACAAGTTTGCGTTTAATGTTTAAACTTGGCGACTACAAGTGTGTGTTTTAAGGAAGGGGGTGGTGGTGGTGGTGATGGTGGTGGTCGTGTGGTGACATCGGTGGATTTCCGGCGACGCGGTGGTTATCCGGTAACGGCGACGGTTCACCGGCAACAAGGGATGTTCTCCGGTGATGACGGCGGTTTTCCGGCAGTGATTTCCGGCGGTTTTCCGGCGACAATGGCAGTTTTCCGGCGATAACAAATGGGGTGGAAATTTAGTATTTTCTTTATTTGTATTTTCAATTATTATTGCTGTACTTTGTCGACCTTTAGGGTCTTTTCATTCTCGACCTTTAGGGTCTTTTCATTCTCGACCTTTAGGGTCTTTTCATTCTCAACCTTTAGGGTCTTTTTATCGAGTCGGTGTCTAGTCCAATTTCTTTCTCTTCATGAGGTACTTTGCATTTAAAGGTATGCAACTCTCATGAAGTTTTCAGAGGAGAGAAATAAGAATTATCATCCATGTAAATTGTGATTTTTATCACTTATGAGATGAAATGTTTCGCTTGGATTCAAAAAAAAAAAAACAAATAAAGATTTAAACAAAAACGACGAACTAGTATATGAAAACTATTGCAGAATGGGTCCCCTTAGAAGGGAATCCGAGGAGGTTCGTCCATCTACATAAATTTGTACAACGTTAATTAACAGTGGTATGATTTTATATGGAAGAGAAAACTTTCTTCTCAAAATTTCTCAGAGAAAAAAGTTTTGGTTTGTTTAGAAGTAGGATTCGGACAAAAAATCCAACTACTCTTGAATCATAAGGATTCATAACTTTTTGTAGGAAACGAAATTCCTTGATCAGCTTGGCTACCAAAAATCCTATGACTCTCGAATCCTAAGGATTCCTAAGTCCTAAATCTGTATTGAACCAAAATTTTACCCTAGTCCTTAAGATTTGCTAGGATTTTAGATTATTACATCCAAATTTTAAACTTAAATAAACTCAAAAATGTTTCATTAAAAACATACCTAAAAAATGTCTGTTTTCAAAACATACCTAAATTTGTATTGGACCATAACTTTACCCTACTCCTTAAAATTTGCTAAGATTTTGGATTATTCCATTCAAATTTCAAACTTAAATTAACTCAAAAAATGTTTCATTAAAAACATACCTAAAAATGAATATTTTGAAAAGAAAAAAAATATGTTTTGTTTAAATATATTTTTCTCAAAAAATGTTTCTTCAAACCATTTCAAATACCGCTTTTTCCCCAAGATCATTTTTTCAAAACTTGTTATTTACAAAAGGTCCTTTTTTTTCATAACTTGTTTTCCCAAACATCAAATTCTCAAAACCTGATTACAAAAAACATTTTTTTTCCAATAATCATAAATTTTAAGATTCTTATTAATTACCAAATAAACAAAAAAATCATTTGAAATCATGAATCTGTAGAGTCATGAATCCAAAGAACTCATGATTCTATGATTTATGATTTTTCTTTTCATCCTAACACACTACTGTTATTATAATTATTACTTATTTCAACTATTCAGCACACACCTAAACTTTTGATTTCAAGTGAGGCTCTACATCTAATGGTCAATTGATTGTGATACCCATATCTATCATCTCAATTATTATGAACTTTTGAAAATAATGAATGACATTAGAGTGAATCCAACCCAAATATATCAGTGACTAACCTAGCTAGCTAGGATCTGGTTGGGTTAGTTCCTTATTGCCAATCTCTTTCAAGAAAGACCAAGATCATGTCATAGCTCTTTCACTCCTGCAATCTCTCTTCAAGGAAGAGAAATGGATAAATGAATTATGTAGACAAATGATAGTTAAAAGACAAAGCAATCATGTTCATTTGGTCAGCATTTTTCCCATATAGTATCTGAAGTTGGCCTTGTTGTATATGAGGGAAGAAGTTTCCAGGAAGTTTCCTCATTACCTCTTCCAAATAATTTTCATATTCCTTGGTTGGAAGTGGACCATCAAATACCCTGACACAAATCATATGGCCTTAAAGTTTTCAACCTTGATACTCTCTATCTATTCAGCTCAACTCTCCTAAAGGTATAAATATATATTGACCGACTTAATTCTGAGAGGTGAAGTGTCCGAGTTTCTCTCTAAATCTTGTCCGTCGAGATTTTCAAACATTACTCAACGAAAACACATTGTCACAAAGACACCACATCAACTTTAAGTCATCTTAGAGAAAAACTCAAAAAAGAAGAACTTGTCACTTCAACTCTTAGAGTCTAAATATACAATAAAATGTCTTGAAATGGTCATTCAAGATTGTTACTAATTGAGACTAAAAAAAAAAATTAATGAAAACCCTCTTGTGAACTTGTCTATGGAACCAATCTTGAATAGTCCACCAATATACAATTATCTTGAAAAATGTTAAACTGATATTTTGTCCATGGATATTTTCATCCATTGTAATGAACCTCACTAATAATGACCATAAAAAATGTAGTACCTAAAAAAGTAATACATGTCTAAGTAAAGCCTTTGTCTAGATTGTAGAAAATAGTAAAATGTCCCCATCATTAATGTCTTTCTTTCTCTAGTATCTACCACTACATAACTTCAAACTCTTCTCCACCTAGAGAGAGAGAGAGATATAGAGAATGGGTTTGCACTTGTTTGTAGTACTAACAAAGCTAAAGCTTCTAGCTAGCCATGGTTGTTCATCATCAACAACTGCAATAACTACTGCACCAAATCTAACTCCTATGGTTTTTCTCTACATTCTCAAAATCCCTTTGATGAGAAAATTGAGTAGAGAGTCTTATACCGAAATTTTCGACCGTTTTAGACTCTTCTTTTTTCAACTAAATCGGATAATGTATGACGATGATCCGATTACAATGGATAGACGTAGATGGGTGAGAGCCCTTAGGCTGGTTCGTGAGCGGGCAACAACTAGTCAACCACGACTTCAATCCGATGAAGATAGCCTTCAATCTTTGTCAATGCTTACACTTTAGTCATGGGTTCTTACCATTTTCTCTCTAGATATATAATGTGTGTGAAGTTTGTGAGTTGTTTAATTGGTACAAGTAAAATGAGGGGGTGAATAATTCCATGCAGTATTATTTATGGCATATTGGGTATAGGCATTTATTATATTTCAATCATTTGAGTGGAATTAGATTTTTCATTTACTTATTTTCGAATTCCAATTGGTTTAAAGTTGAAGATTATGGATTTTTGGCTTCATGGAAGAAGAGATTCTCTCAAAAGGACGTAAAACTAGTCCTTATTCGGAGTACTTTTAATAATGAGTTCGTATTTGCTCAGATTGCTCTCAATACGTGTGCCACCCGCTTTCATTGTTGTCAAGGAAAATACATTAGGTTGGTCCGAGATAGATACAATATACATGGCGGCCATGGTATCTATGGAATTACAAAAATACTACTAATATGTATTTTGTTGGGTAAATGAATCTGGAGATAGCGCGAGGAACGAAAATATGTGGCATTTAGAGAATGTCAATATAACAAGTTGGGGGTTTGCAACAAAAAGAAACAAATTTGGGGGTTTCTCTGCATCTTGCAATATCACTTATTGAGTGGCTGTCAGAAATGTATCTCAGAGTGAGGAAACTATTAATTGGTAGATTATAAGTAAATAGAGATCAATAATAGTACTCGTATTCAATTTCGGGAACATAAATAGAATTGTTTTACAACCTTATGAAAGATTATAAGCTAGAAAGTATCTAATGAAAACGAGATAGTAGAGATGGTATGACTTCCACTTGTGGCAGTATCATGATGATCGATATATATATGTTTTATGTATTTACGACTAAAACGATGATAATATCAATTTAGAAGATGTAACTACTTGTTCCTCCTATCTCTAGAAATATCTCTTCATTGCTCTTACTCCTACACTAGTACCTGATTTCAGTTCTCTTAAAACCTAATAGTTTTCTAAGGAAACAGTACCTAGTTAAGGGACCAAAATTAGAATTGGTCAAAATATGGGACTAAAGTAAGTCAGTCAGCACAACTGAGACCAAGTAGGAATTCACCCCATTCCTTTGGACAAATGGCTAACAAAGAGCATCTTCCGTCCAAACTCAAAAAAAGTAAAAAATAACTTAGGTATCGTATCTAAGATGGTTAGATTTACTTTTAATATTGAGTGGTCAATTGAGATCCTCAAAGAAATCTCAAATATTGAGTTTCTTCTTGAGATATTTCAATATTAAATGATGTCGTGTCATTTTGAGATCCAAATTGAGTGTTGCATTGAAGAAGGTTTTTTCAGGTGGCACTTCGAATTTTTCAATTTTAGTGTTGCATTGGAGATGCTCTAAGCAACATAATTGACGGACAAAATTATTTACCTAGGGTGCTTTTTATTGGTCAAATAATTCAAAAAACATATTCTTTTTCGAAGTGTTCTTAAGCAATGTAATATTAAAAAGTAATTATTCACAATAAAATAATAATAATATACTTTTATAGAATAATAGTAAGAATTCTTTTAATGAAATATCTTTTTACTGACAGAAGTTTTGTACGATAAATAAAATTTCTCTCTTCTCTTCACAAGCGACATATAAACGTATTTATCCCTTATTTTGGGAAATTATAGTATTTCCTCTCTCCAAGGGTTCACATTTGTTTTTGTTTTTCTATAAGTGTTATTTAGTAATTTAAGATATGCTTTGATTGGTAGATTTTGATTTTAATTTTATCCAGCAGAAATAAGATTTGTACCGTAGCTTCCTCCTTTTAAGACTTTTATTTATAGGATATAAAAACTTAGGACATACGTTGTAATAGTCACAAAGAAATGACGAGAAAAGTAATGTTCTGCTTCCACACGACATATACGTACACTAGTAAATAAGTTAATTGTCTAAATCAAGTCAAGTAGTTCACCTCGTTAAACTAGAGGCATGTCACATAAAACTCTACCAAAATTGTCTTAAAACTTTTAACTTTGAAACTATACAAGTCTAAAACTCTGCCTAAAAATAAGTTAAAGAAATTCATCTATCCCCATTTTTTTTTGTTGAAACAATTCATCTATCCCCATAGTATTTCTAATTGCAATTTTGACTCAATTGATGAAACTCTTGGAATTAAAAAAGCTCTTCAACAAATAAAAATTTATAAAATCATTTAAGAAGGGAAACAAATAATATACAACAAAAAGTATTTTCCATATAGAATACAATATTTGATCCAGGATTATTACAGTAAAAAATTAGCCTTACAAGTTCTCTAAGTAAGTCACTAGAAATTTCTATTTATAAGAAAGAAAATCAGAATCCGTGATACCAATTAGTTGAATCGAGTGTTTACTTATCAAAAGTGGAAATAAAATTTAGGGATCACCCACATATTCCATTGAATAATAGAAAAACTAGGACAAAATCATTCTCTGATTCTGGAATACATGTCAAGTCATTAATAATTCTTATTTTTAACAAACAAAACAATGAGATACATCACGTTATTCACGTATCTCATTAAAGAAAATCAGAACTGGTGAAACCAATTTGTTGAATTGAGTGTTTATTGGTTAAAAGTGGAAACAAAATTTGTGGGTCGTTTCCATTTTATGATTTTAAGATTCCATTGAATAAAACAACTAGGACAAAATAAAAATGGTTAAAAGATTTTCCATTTAATGAAAATGATATGAGGGATTAGCAAAACATTTATAGTATTAACTATTAACTAATTACCAATAAAATCAAGTAAGAAATGATTATGCAGTTCATTGGAGGAGTTGAAAAACAAACCCCTTGCTAACCCAACCTTGGAGTTGTCTCTGTTCTTCTATCACTTACATAAGTGTGGCTGTGAGGAAGGAGAACAAAAATTAGTACTTAGTGTTGGGTAAGTTATTATTTTTTTTTTAGTTTTGTTAATTGGTGTTTAAAGCTTAAATGAAGATAATTTTATCATTCTCTCTAATCTATACTTACTTTTGTTTCGATTTTTCCTAGTTTCTTTGTGGAGGTTTGACCCAAGTTCGATTATTTTTCAGAAGCTTAAGAAAAGAAGAAGCGTAAATGGGGAAAACAGGACCTTGCTCTCATTGCGCGATAACATGTGAGTTTGTTATTTTTATGACTTAATACTTTTTCCCCTTATTGTTGGATTCAAGTGTTCGAATAATTATTATTTTGTTTCTCAATCTACTAACAATTTGACTTAGAAACTGACTTGGGATCTTGTCTATCGTTGGCTTTAATTTATTAATGGTTAATTCGATCTCAGTGATTTAAACTTTATAAGGATAGATTAGGCCATCAACGTATCGTATAAAACTTTGCCCATTATAAAACAATAGACATGCTTCAATTAAGAGTAATGATAGGAAACGAAAAAAAAAAAGTAGGCAGAAACCAAACATAAATTTGATCCACGCTGGACAAGAATCTGCTTGATTTTTATGTCCCCTAGCATTTTTCTACAAGTAATTCTAAAAATTAGGTGAAAAAGAAGTTGTGTTATGTTGGACCACCTTTACTTTTGGGAGTTTTAGTCTGGTCCACGATGGTTTGCGGTAAACTTCTTTTTCTATGGTAGCATATGAATCACGATATATATAATAACTTATGGATGAAATTAGTTCTTCGGTTTTTGCCCTAACAACATATGTTAAGCTACAAATTAAAAAGAAAAAAACATTTAAAAACGACACAATCAGAAAAGGAAGTTGAATGTCGACTTGTTATTTAAAAAAAAAAAAACTACGGTCTATCATGTGTCCTTAGAACATGGTATAAGCTAGGATCCTTGACTTTGTCTTTTGTTGAAACAACAGTGACGCTATGCCCGGCCACTCTCATGGGTGATGTGGTCGGACCAGATTTAGAGAGAGGGTTTTTCACTTTCTCTGTCTAAATTTGGCCCTGCCACGCCATCCGGTCGAGATTTACCGGGAGAGTGGCCGGACATAGCATCATTTTTAATGTTGAAATTGTGTGGTCTTAACTTAATTGCCCACTAGTATATAGCCTATTGTTTCAACTTAGATAGGGTATGGTCCTATTTCGAATCATCTAACAGAATCTCTTTCTCATTGTTATATTTTTACAAGAGTTGTTCAAACTACAAAGCATAAGATTAAAGATCAATTTATCTTACAGCTTACTAGCCTATATACTCTTTACCATCCCAAGTCCAACAAGTATAACTTGGAATATAAGGTTTTATTTTTGTTAAAAACTTCAATAGCCAACCACAAGGTTTTTACGTTACTTAGTTTAAGCTCACACTCGATAGCTAGTCCATGCTTCATACGTTCCCTAACCGATGTAGAACTATCCCATTGTCATTGTTCAATCCTGAGTCATTTTTAATCTGGAATGTGGGTTTAGAAATTTATCTTAAGAAAACACAACTACAACATTCTAGCAAATAATACTTCTACTCTCTTTCGAGTATGAGAAATTCGATATACAAATAACTAAACCTTTTTCTATATTAAGTGCTTCAATTGAATTTTCTATAGTACAAAATATTTGATATAATGTTGAAAATGAAACAGACACACCACTATGGAGGAATGGACCTCCAGAGAAGCCAGTGCTATGCAATGCATGTGGAACAAGATGGAGAACAAGGGGAACACTTGAAAATTATAATCCATTACATTCTCTTCCTTCTTCTTCTTCTCTTGATGATCATTCTAATGACTTATCCTCTCATATCAATTTAAACAATATTAAAGTCGACGGTAATGGTACTAATATTCGTGACCAACAAGACTTTCCATCAAATCAATCATCTGGTCTACCTGGTTCTGAATTTAATACAACCAATAAATCTGTCAGTTCAGCATCTGCAATATCAACAACATCTAAAAGCTGTCATGAGGATGGTAATGATGTCTCTAAGTTTCTTTCATTTTCTTTTCTCAATTTGGTCTTATGTTTTTTCATTTTTTTTGACAAAAGAGAATTCTCCTTTGTCATGTGATTGTTGGACCAATCACGCACGTATGCCAACTCTGTTACTTTGTTAAATTTGTGGGCATTTAAACTTAAAATCAATTACTAATGTATGAAGAGACCCTAGATAAGTATATTATATTCTTGATAGTGATATTTTCTTTTTCCTCATATGAGACTATTCTCACACGTTTTACTTTGGGTTCTCTCAACTAGTGTTTTAATGTTTAATTTTGTGCAGGTAACAGATCAAGTGTACTAGGCTTTCATATTCCTTCAAAAAAGAGATCGAAAACAGTACACCCGATTCTATCAACTGTTGAACAACTTCGACGAGATCTGCTCAAGATTCAGAAGGAGCAAGAAAATGAATCCAAATTTTCTGGATCACTAGAAGATAATGAGGATGTACTCATTTATGAAAAGAAAAATCCTGCATTTTCTGATGATGAAATTGGTCTCGGGGTTGTTCTTCTTAAGCCACCTTCAGTTTCTTCGAACGAACAAAAAAGTGAGGTTGTCATATCTGATGGTACCCAAGAAAACAAGGTATGTCACTATTCTCCTTTAGCATCATGTACATCTTTAAAGTTTAGTCTAAGAGCGCGAGCTTTTAAAGAGATATTATTATGTCAGAAGCCCGAAACTCTAAACCTTAAAGTACTCTAAACCCCAACAAGCCCAAGCCCAAGCTCTTGAAATTGTTAATGTTAGTAGTTGTAGGAAATTATGGAGGATTTTATATCAATTAGTTATTCCATTTCGAACCATTATTACTTGATTATGATTGATGTAAACTAAGCTCATTTTGTTTATGAGCCCGTTTGTCAATCATTATGTACCTACTCTGACTAAATCTATTGATGGTAGCCTTGAAATTTGAGCTTCGGAGTCTCCCTTAATTGAATCTCAATTAATTGAATCCCTTGTTGTTCCAGTTAGTATTTCAAGCACAATGGTTACATTCTTTTAGTCTATACATCACAACATTTTGCCCGTTAACTAAATCTTTGAGTTGAATTTGTCTTACAGTCGTCAACCGGTGAAAGAAATGGAAACTCTTCTTCATCGTCACATGTAGATGGAGATGAAATATTAGCATCTACTAAGAAACCTTCACAATCAACATCTTCGAGTTAACAAACTCCCATTAGGTAAGTAAATCCTGTAAATTTCTTTACTATTTATAGATGATTTTAACTTAAAAGATATACATCCACTTTTCTTACACTTTGTTCACATCACTCTTATTGAACCTTATATATACGAGGCGGTTCGAGGGATTTTATTTTCTTAGTGTGGTTTGCCGTCTAATCCAAACCCTCACTAGAAAAGCATCTAAAGTTGACGCAGCGGAAAATTCCGGAAAGAATTAGAACTCCGTCTAAAACTTTAAAACCTAGAAAAGAGTCTTAGAACTTCGTCTAAAGACTATAGAACCAAAATAAAGAACAAGTAATACTAAAATACTGAAGTTTTATTGATGTTTTGAATGAATAAAACAACTCTTAGATCCCCCTTTATATAGACTTAGGGTTTCCTTAACCTAATCAAACTCAAATAACAATTTATAATAAAGAAAATACTACTTTCCTAAACCTAATCAAATTCTAATAACAACTTCTAAATAAATAAAATACTAGAATCTAAAACCTAGAAGGTTTCCTAAAAATATAAAATTACTAAAATTAACAATTCTCTACTAAAAAAAATAGGAAACTACTAAAATAACCTAATTGATGATATAGAAGATTTTCAGAAAATCTTCTGAAAATCTCCCTGCATCAAAAGTCTTTGTTTTGTAGCTAATTAAGTTATTATTTGATGTGATTATTTTTAAAATTTAAATTTGACTTCGACCCTAATTGCTATCCTTTCATGCTAGGGCACACTTTGGAATAAAGGAAGCAATGTGTAGAAGCCAGGAACCATTCCTTTGAATCAGATTGATGAGAATTTAACTTGGCGAAAATATTGAACAAAAAGTTGCAATTGTGTTGGTTTTGATGATGACTTTTATATTTTGTTGACATTGATGAGTTAGAATGTGATAGACCTAGATTCAAAGTCTTTTTTTTTTATCTTAGATTATAAACAAGTTTAAATGGATCCTTTTAAGACATCAATAATGTATTTTGTACTTGAGATTCTTAGACATATGGGTTTTGAGAGAAATTGGTTGACTTATATCAACTATATCACATGCATGTTCATGCTAATGTTGGTATTACTTATGAATTTTGTTATAGAATATGTGTTGGCATATCCGCATATAAGTGTTATAGAATATGTTAAGCTAACAATGAGACAGTCTGGATGCATTCCAAATGATTTTGTTATAGAATATGTGTTGGCATATCCAAATTGTCTTATGTTGTATCTAGTAAGGCGTTACACAATATACGTAGAACTTTACTCTATAGAGACTTTAGGCTTGCCCTCTCTAGTATGGAATCCTGGTTCCGCCCCTGGATAACACCATCTCTTAAAGAAGCCGACTACAGTTTTTAAGGAAGAAAAGTTGATATTCTTATTCTCACATTCAAAACAAGCACCATTGTTTAATCCACTCCTCAGTGCTCACCGAACCCAGAAGACACACTACCAGGAAAGTCAGGTCAGATAGCTTCTCCTCTAATTATAAAGAAAACAAACCTCCCATAATTTTTGTGGGTAGAAGTTTATTAATGAAGAAAAAGAAGTCTATTTTCTTATTGTGTACCAGTTCAAGTTCTTTATTCTCTAATCTTAATCTTCTTGCTTCATATTTTATTCTATTTAAAGTAAAGACAACTCAAAAATAAGGTTGACTAAAATTTATTTCATATATTCCTACAAGTTAACCTAAACTAAAACTTCTTAATCTAAATGATGTAATGAGTTGAAATTGATTACAATCCTATACCTCCAAATATAGATACTAACTATAATTTCTTTTTAACAATTTGTTTCATACCCTAACTATATTTATCTTAGATTCTTAACATCTTCGTCAATCTCTAAGTTACCATAGTTGATCAATTGAGAGGGACATGGTGATAGAATTTTCTCACTTATAGAGAATACTTCTGAGTGTGTTCAAGTTTTAGTGACAAAATTATTCTTTAAGGTACATGACCGACTCGCCTAGGATAGCGAAAGGTTGTACATTCCAGAATTTGAGAATAATACAAGACGGAAAAATGATAGCTTAAGATTTTTAATGTGATTTTATACTCCAAAATGGTAAATAGTAAAAGGGACGTATTAGTATGAATGTTAGTATATATGGAATGTCTCTAAATCATATACTCCATATGATAAATTTTATCGGCTAGTGGGCTAATGGCCAAGTCATATTTAGGCTTTTCCCAATATCCTTTCAACATTTCATAGGATAAGATCTAGTTAATTTAAAAACTCTGCGCACTTGTTTGTTTCTCGTATTTTTATAAATTATCACCTTCTAAACAAAAGGTTTCATTCTCAAAAAATGTCATACTATTATTTTGATATGATCGGAAGTCTTTGTATTCCTTCAACAGTTTTTTTAATGCCACAAAGGCCAAAAGGTTGTTGATGATAGTGGATTTTCTCTGCCATCTGCAGAGAGAGAAAAAGAGAGAAAGAGTAATGGTGGTGCCTATGGTAATGGATCTGATGGTGACAATGATTGTGACGGCAAAGAAGATAAATATCGTTTAAAATAAGAACGTCAACATCTTAGTTATGTTCAGTTCTCTTGTTGATAAAAATGAGTCAGCAAATCATAAATTTTTTTTGTACACGTAACATTCTAGGAAAATTAAAGAGTCTCGATTAAAAGTTCATATGGGTTTTTTTCTGATAAGTTTTTATTCCCAGAAATTTTTTAAGGTTTATACATATTATTTTTCATATTTAAAGAGTATCATATAAAAGTTCGCATAGGCTTTTTCTAACAATTATTTTTCCTGGTATCTTAAAGTTTTTCTGTACGCGTAGCATTCCTCGAAAATAAAAGAGTATCCATTAAAAGTTCATATAAGCTTTTTTTGCTAAAAAAAAGTTTCCCACTAAAATCTTGAAGTTTATACATGTTATTTTTCATATTTATATGTAGCAGAAAATATGTTGCTTATAGCACGAACCTTATCAAACAGAATCACCGCCCAAATTTTATTCTCTCAACGCTAATAGGGAATAATCATACCTTTGAAAATACCTGAATATAACGGGTGTTTCTGGGACGAACACTTCTGTGGAGCACGTTAAAAAAGTATAATATGTACTCATAAGGTGTAAGACAATATTTAAGTGTGTAAGTCATGTGTTTATACGTTTCAAAAAAAAAAAATATCATGTGTTTATACCTTTTTATGAAAGGTATAAAAAATTAGATTTCTCAAATAACATAATTAATCAAATAATAAAGTATTTATTTAAATTTTACATTAGGAAAAAAAGAAAGAAATTTAGTTAAAACTCCTTACAAAATTTGAATTTTAGTTGAAAAGGATTCACCAACTTTTTATAAGCTTCAGTTTCCTATGGCCTTTTTGTAAATTATCTAATACAAGAATAAGACGAAACTGACCTTATTGCAAACCAGATTGCAAATTCTGCAAACCAGAATGCAAAACTTTGCAAGACAAACCAAATTGCAAAGTAGTGCAAACCAGTTTGCAAAGCTCTGTGAAGTGTGTGCAAAATTTTGCAAAGTCATTGCAAGGCAAACCAGATTACAAAGCAATGCAAACGGAAATGCAAAGCTCTGCAAACCAGTGCAAACCAATTTGCAAAGCCCTGTAAACTAGATTGCAAACTAGTTTGCAAAGCTTTGCAAGACAAACAAATTGCAAAGTAGTGCAAACAGTTTGCAAAGCTTTGCAAGACAAACAAATTGCAAAGTAGTGCAAACAGTTTGCAAAGCTCTACAAACCAGATTGCAAAGCTCTGCAAATCAGATTGCAAAGCTCAGCAAACCAGATAACAACGTTCTGCGAAGTGTGTGCAAAATTTTGTAAAGTCATTGCAAAGCAAACCAGATTGCAAAGCAATGCAAACGGAAATGCAAAGCTCTGCAAACCAGTGCAAACCAATTTGCAAAGCCCTGTAAACTAGATTGCAAAGCAGTGCAAACCAGTTTGCAAAGCTATGCAAGACAAACCAAATTGCAAAGTAGTGCAAACAGTTTGCAAAGCTCTGCAAACCAGATTGCAAACAAGTGCAAACTAGTTTGCAAAGCCCTGTAAACCAGATTGCAAAGCAGTGCAAACCAGCTTGCAAAGCTCCGCAAACTAAGATTCTAAGGATAATTTCAGCATTAGAAATGAGAGTGCTTTTAAAATTGTCCTTCAAGACTATTTCCAAACTATATATGGGGCCTAATCTGAAAAAACTGAGGAAACTGTGTATCCTGACATTGATGCTTTCATGTTTGATGATGTCAGAGACTAGGAAAGTGTTTTTTTCTTGATGTCAACCTAATGATGATCAAAGTCTTCTGGTCACACAATGAACTCACCTTGTTTTTCTGATTGAATTTAGGTGGGAAAGACCTGCAAAAATAGAGGAATATACTCTCACTCAAGTCAGTGGAGTATTTTTACAGTGTCAAGAAATAATCAACGAGTCTAAATGTAGAAGATGAACTTTCATTCTCTTTAGGACAAACTTATAGGCTATATATAGGTTTAGATGACTGCATCAGAGCACGACTGAGATGATGCGATGGTAAAACACTGTTTCTGATGGTAACCATGTGTGCATGGTCGTTTGGAAGATGATATCTGATGAGTGTGTATCTTCAAACACTGACAAATCTTGTGACACATAATGATTTGTGTATGAAAAGTAAATTTTTTTTTACTTGGCCTGGTCTTGCCATTGTTATTCTCTTCAAGCGGATCTAAGTTCAAGGTGTCTAGCTAACTCTGAGCAACCTCCCTACTTTGTGTCTATGACCAGAGGTAAGCTCATGGCGCGAAGTTGACTTCTGAATCCCCCCCCCCCCCCAATGCAGAGCTCATACCAGAGTTGGTATAGATTTACCTTTTGCTTTCCTCATGGGCGACGCATAATTTAACATGACTCGGGTGGGGGATTTCCGTCAACTCCACCCTTGATGGCTTCAACAAGGATCTACCTATATGTATTCTCATTCGATCAGTGGATTTCTAGACTTAGTCAAAACTGACTAATATTTGACTCAACACAAGTCACCTATTCCCTTCCCGAATGCTTTAATGAACTTGGATAGATTTTGAACACCAAGACTTTAACGCCCGAATTCGTGCGATACCTATAATGGACATAAAATTCTAGAGTCCGACCGTGTCGACTCGACTCGATGCGAGAGAAACCCATATCACTGCCACCCAACCCGATGCCCACACCCCTACAACATAGTGACCAATTTGTTGTAAAATAATTAGTATGTCTTAATATCAAATTATTCTTTTGTCTTGATATCTTATCTGTCCCTTCAATTTATTACAATATTTAAATGGGATTTTAAATTTTTTGAAAAGGTCGCATTCGGGTTTGATGTTTTTATCGCATATGCAACATGGAGTTGTATATGATTCGATTCATTGTCTCTCTATTTCTCCACTTTCTCTATCTAACTCTTTCCTCCCTTCCTTCAGTTCTTTCCACTTTCTCTCTCTCTAACCCTTCCCATTTTCTCTCTCTAAAACTTTTCCTTCCTTCTCCCCCCAATTATATAAGCCGGCCGAGAAAGTTACTTTTCCGGCGTTCTTTCCTCGAGAAACTTCCTCCTTTCACTTTCTACTTCGGAATCATTGTGTAGCCATTGAATCCGGCAGGTGATTTTTTGATACAGTAAAACTCAGCTGAAATCATCTGATCGGATCTATATGAGAGTGAAAGAGGAAGAGGAAACTGATCATCACTTTGATTCTTAGAGAGAGAGAGAGAAAGTTAGATTTCATTTCCATTGTTTGAAAGATTGATTGATAAGTAGATAAAGAACAAGAAGAAGAAAAATAGGGAAGAAATCATAGAAGATGAAGAGAATGAAGAAATTAGGGTTTACGAAGGAATTAATCTGGTTAATCTTCTTGATTACGTCTTTGATTTTACCAATAAGTTGTGTTTCTTCTATTAGTAATAGTAATGAAGAAGATCAATCAAGAGTAATGGTGGAGTCGAAGAGGAAGTCAACTTCTTCATCTTCATTCAAGAATGCTTATGTAGCGATGATGTATATGGGAACCCCAAGAGATTATGAGTTCTACGTAGCTACAAGAGTTATGTTCAGATCTCTATCGAAACTCAAAGTTGAAGCCGATCTTGTTCTCATTGCTTCTCTTGACGTTCCCGTCCGGTGGATTCAAACTCTGTAAGTCCATTTCTCTCTCTAGAACTTTACTTTCTCTCTCTAGAACTTTACTTTCTCTCTCTAAGATTGTTTTACCTCTAGATCTTCGCCCAAAGTTTTCCGGAACAAGCAAAACGAAAAGTCACTAGAAAAACAATCCTGACCGTTGGATGATATGATTGTTTAAGTTAGTTGGCTAGATGATCAGCCAATAAGTGTAAACCACGTGTATAATAAGTAGACGGAAAATGGAAGAACGTGTCCTAGTCTTGGAAATGGAAAAAAGGTGGCACTATGGGCGCCAGGAAATCACAATTGGGCGCCCCAATTATACGTGATTTACTCTTCAAACTCCAAATTGAGGCGCCCATAGGAGTAATTCAGGGGGACTTTAGCGCTTTCCAGTGGAAAATTGGGTAGATGAATTAGGTTGGTCCCACAATCACAAAGACCTAGCCTGTCACTTGTTGGGGTTGGGGTTTGTTTGGGGAAAGGCAAAAAAATAAAAAACAAGACAAGAAGAGACAACGCGTCGTTGGACCAATCCAACTGGATAGGAGTTGGCTTGTTGGGCCTTGTCCTTTTGTGGATTCCGCGTGACACCTCCGGTTCTAACGGTCTTGTGGGCCCACTTGGGATGGAAAATATCTAAAACCCCACTTGAGGCCCACCGCTTTTTCAAATATATTTCAAACACATCCATAGTTGCTTGAATATATTTTTCAAAAAAAGTCCAAGTTGTTTGAATCTTTGAACACTTCTTCCGTTTTCCTTGACTAAATATAAGTTCGTCCAATGTCTAGTGAAGAGATTGAATATGTCCTTGGTGAACTAATGGTGAGAGTCGGGCTTGGGGACAAGTCGGTTGCCCATGGGTACCTTTGATTACGTACCCATTAGGCAATCGGGTTGGGTATAATAGAATAATATGAGGTTTGTCCAAGTAGAGTTGTTTTCTCAGGTCCGATGGACTCGGAGGAGTACGACCTTGATCGTGTTGTAGGGGCCAGTGCCTGCCAATGGGTCCTGATCACAAACGGGTAGGATTACATCTGCACTTGCTAAAACCCACCCCCTCGTCTTTGTAGAGGTGGTAGTTAAGTTGGCTAAATCGTGATTACTGTGACTAAGCATGGTATGGAAGTCAAAGGAACTTGTTCCACCCAAAAGTAGGAAAGAAACTACCAATTCCAAAGAAGAGACAAAAAAAAAGATTATAAAGTCAATGAGCCCGTGGATCCAGTGTGGTTGGCCTTTGAGTACTTTCCAAAGAAAGTTGTTCCATTAGTTGGGACTACCATCAAGTATTGACTATTTCTTGATTCAAAGCTTTATCTAAATTCTAAAACCTGGAAGACACTTGACTCACTTCCCCATGGTACTTTTTTCAAACCAAACAAGAGAGACAGAAGAATATGAGGGGCCATTAATTCCTAACCATTAACAATTATTGAGTGGGTTGGTGAATTAGTGGGGCTTCAATTCCATGATGAAGATTACTGTAAGGATCATACTATATGAGGATGATCTACTTGTCGAATCAAACTTATTTGACCTTGATAAAGATCTGAAAATTTTGATATGCCAACCATTATATAGATGAGTAAAAATTTTGACTTTTTCGATCAGTGATGTTTTGGTTAATGTAGATGATGAGGAGTGAATGCTTAGAAAAGATAGTTATAATATTCTCTATGCAATTATATAGTGTAAGACTAAGTTAATGCGACAAGAAAGTCTATCTTGTCCCCCTCTATAGCCAAATAAATTTGTACCCATTGAATACTGTATTTTGTTGTCTTAGTTAATAAATGTCAGAATAATTACATATGTACATATAGATGACGTTATACTTCAAATATAGTAACTGCTGGAATAGTCCCAAATGGGAGAATGGCAGTCTATCAACCAAGAACATAATGTGTGGCTCGTCTTCACTCATCGCCAATTGTTTTTTTTGAGTTGGATGTCCACAACCTTAACAGTAACATGGTACTTTTCAGTGAAAACCGATACTAGTAAACAAATTTGGTTTCGACTAACTGAATGATGTTAACAGTGAGAAGGAAGATGGAGTGAAGGTGGTGAAAGTCAAGAATCTAGAAAATCCATACAAAACGCAAGCCAACTTCAACGAGAGGTTCAAACTGACCTTGAACAAGCTTTACGCATGGAGCCTGGTTGACTATGATCGGGTCATCATGCTTGACTCTGACAATCTCTTCCTCCAGAAAACCGACGAGCTCTTCCAATGTGGTCAATATTGTGCTGTCTTCATCAACCCTTGCATCTTCCACACTGGCCTATTTGTTTTGCAGGTACCGAATGTTACCATCTACTATTCACGAGTCTTAGAGTATGCATTATAAACACTACTATGTATACCATTGTTAGCAAGAGAAGTTTCATTTGCAAACACGTTTTCGCCTAATCCTCTAGTTAAGCCAGTTGAAGTGAACTTTCAGATGATCCAACGATTAAATGAGCTTAGAAGCGTAGAATAATATTATGTTGAACTGAGCCTGTATGACCTTGAAATTTCATGCCTGACTTCTCTAACTGAGTTCTTGTTTTTGGCCTTATAGCCATCAATGGAGGTGTTCAATGACATGCTTCATGAAGTAAGCATCAGACGAGACAACCCTGATGGTGCAGATCAAGGTTTTCTTGCGAGTTACTTCTCGGACTTATTAGACAAGCCAATGTTCCATCCACCTTCTAATGGAACTAAACTCGATGGTACTTACAGGCTCCCATTGGGCTACCAGATGGATGCTTCATACTACTGTAAGTAATTTCAGATTATGAAAATGGTATTACCGAATTCTTTTTTTACTAGCATCAAGGAGTTGTAGGCAATATTCTCAAACCCTCTTTAATATTTCAGATCTGAAACTCGCCTGGAGAATACCTTGTGGGCCTAACAGTGTTATCACCTTCCCAAGCGCACCATGGATGAAACCCTGGTATTGGTGGTCATGGCCTGTCCTTCCACTAGGGTACTCGTGGCACCAGCAACGCTTGTACACAGTTGGGTAAGAAGTAAAACTTATTAAAGCATTGAAACACAATAGGGCATACATGTCTTATTATTATGATATCAATGTACATATCCTTTTGAACCATATTATATCTATCTTAATTCATGCGATTTATTAGAAAAATCAAAATTGCATGTGTTGTTGAGATTCAATAGCTATGCATCTAACTATCACCTTCGTTTACTTGTATGGTGATTTTTATCTGAACAGTTATGGTGCTGAGATACCAGTGGTGTTGATCCAGGCATTCATATACTTGGGAGCAATGGCAGCAGCCAGGCTGGCACGACCTAACCTTTCCAAACTATGTTATCGCCCTTACAAGAGTCTGACCATTTTACAAGCAGGGCTAAAGATTACAGCTATGTGGTCAATCTTCGCGGCTTATATAGTTCCAGTTTTCCTCATCCCTCGGACAATTCATCCACTCATTGGTTGGTCACTCTACTTACTCGGTTCTTCTTCACTTGCATCAATCGCCATTAATACGTTCTTGCTTCCGGCGATCCACGTTCTAACACCCTGGTTTGGGATTTTTGGTTCACTACTGGTGATGGCATTCCCTTGGTACTCTAATGGTGTCGTGAGAGCTCTTGTCGTATTCGCTTATGCCTTCTGTTGTTCTCCAATCGTTTGGGGGTCGTTGGTGAAGGTAGTTGGTTGCTTGCAGGTATCTCTAGAGAGAGAAGCTTTCTTACCTAGACTTGGAGAATCAACACAGCTTTCTGTATTCAACAAACTGTACTAAAACAAAAACAGAAGATGAAAAACTCAAATCAGAAATTTGGGTGGTTAAGAAAAAATGAATCTGATTTATCGATCGATTTATACGTCTTTTTCTTAACAGTTCTAATATGCAAGATTTGATCTTGATTTGTCTCTATTTATATCGAGTGATAATCTTAAGAGTGGTTCCCCATCTCTCATGTATAGTTTATAAATACTATTTCAAATTCAGTTAAATTGTGGACAGTAGCAGGGGAACAAGAAGTATCATTCTTTAATCATCCGAATGTTTTTTCGGCGATTGATAGACCATTTTCAACATGAATGAATAGTCGTTTATTTCGATATTGATTTGTAGTTTGCACAAGCCAAAAGAATGAAAATGAAAAATCTAAAAACATAATTGCTAGGATATCGAGTCTGACTTAAGAGTTCAGAAGTTCAAACACAACTTTGGGCTGTAGTTGCTATAGCTTGCTGTTGGTCTTTCTGAGCCAGTTCTTGTTTCTCTTGCTGGCTGATGGAGACGGCCATTTCGTCGCTAACCGGAACCAAAACAACTTTATGCTCTGAAGCTGCTGTTGTTGTCGTGGTTTCTGCATTAGGGTTAGGGGGATAAAGGACTTGGAGCCCGACTGGCCGATTTTTATCTTGTTGACTTTGGAACTGTTTAAGCTTAGAAAGGTGCTTTTTACCAGCCAAATGATAGTCAAAACTATCTTGTGTATAGGAGTTCACATTGCATAAGTCACAAATTAAGGGCGCCAGCCCTTTAGGAAGAAGCTCCTTTTTCCTTCCCCTCCTAGGTTTCGCACCTCGACTGCCCTTCGCCTGCCTCTTTAGGTCTTGTCTCTTATTATCAAACCGATCCATCCCCTGCTTCCTTTTTGTTCCTGCCCCCATTCTTGCTGCTCCCTCGGATTGCTCCCCCATTTCTTTCTGCTGCTCAGAATTTTCGTCACTAAGCAAATTTTCTGGAACTAAATGCTTAACAATTTCGGCCTTATTTATATCCTCGTTTCTGGTTCCTGCCTCGCCTTCAGCCATCGGTTTTTGTTGGTTCTGTATACTGGGCACATCTGTCTGTAATGATGCAGATCCCCGACTTGTGTTTGGGGCGAGTCCCGGTGCACGACTAGATTCTGGCTCAGGCATGTTTCCAACCATGGGCATTGAAATAGGTTCTGTGTTTCTAGGATTTTGCAGCTCTTGGGATCTCTGCAACTTCTTTTTATGTTTCTTTCCATTTTTATGATGCTCAAAGGTGTCCCGAGTGCAGTCAACTTTACAGAGTTCACACCGAACAATCTGTGCAGGTCGTTTAGTTGATTGTTGGGCTATTCCTGTTGTTGATCCTGAAACATCTGCTCTAAGATGGTGGTTGTCGAAATGGTCTCGACTGCCTCTGATTTGTTCCTCACCTCTTGTTCCACCACCTCTTGTTCCACCACCTCCATTATTTGCTTGCTGAAAAACATAAAAGCACACGCAAGTTGAAACTGTTATCTGTCAAAAATCAACTTTTTTCCGTAGTTTATACCCAAAAATCAGATACGCAACCGAAAAACACGACAGCATATGTTTATACAGTAAGAAGGTAGTCAGTTTAGTGGGGGAAAAAATGAAGGTGAAGTCCGTAACTTCGAATACCCTAGTATAGTAAGATCTATGTTGACAAGCAAAAGTTCAGAGCGCTCGATACGATCATAGTGTAAACAAGTAAAATAACGAAGATACTTCAGCGAACCAGAAAGTATAGCTAAAAAAGCTAAAGTCGATTAGTTGTTGATGAGGGCGTTATCTTCAAGAGAAACACATCATGCAGGTGTGTTCCATCTATACCCAACTTGATTCCTTAAGGACTAGAAAGTAGGCTATACAACGGATAGAGCTATCTTTTCGTGTAGTCTTCTATAATTTCCAGATCCTCAATGCGGTTTTACAACTTTATATTTTCAGGGCTGTCAGTTTTAGCCGTCCGAGCCGTCCATTGTCAAGAATTACCAACCGACCAGACAGCAGCAACTAAGGACATCCGAAAACAAATTCTGAAAACTTTCTTGCGTGTTTGTAGCATTCAACCACATCTTGATCCAAATTGAAGATTAAGAGAAAATAAATACATGTATCCCAATTCAAAATCCATCCCCAAGAAGAACCGAAATGATGATGACAAAGCCAAGATGATCCTGGGCGATGAACTTCTTGTAGTAGGCAAATGGTATATGTTTAGCATCTAATATCCGAAATTGTCTCTCTTTGTCAATAAACGTCAAGAGGTGTCCCACTAAGAGAAAAATGGATTAGCTCATAGGACATTGTTCAAATCATGCTTGTACCAAGCACTTCTGCTAGTCTTGTGCATTTTGTGAAAGGTAAGGATACAAACCTCAAGGCGCCTCAAATTTGTGAACTCCAGTAACCAAAACCACTTTTACTTTAGTTTATCACAAAGCGGACATCCAGAACTACAAACCCATTTTCCTTAACATACCAACACCTAAGTTCAAAAAAGAGTAACACATTTTGTTCACGAAGAAGAACAGTAACCTTTTAAGGTATGATTTCTCAAAATCTGAGAATATGTGGACTGGCGACTCAGGCACAAACCGTCGTTCACAACCTTCTTGCATGAAAAGGGTTCTTCTTAAGAGTTTATCCAATATCCCAAATCAAATGTATTATTTTAGGTGCCTATACATTATAGCTCTATTTCAGCAATCACCATGGTGCGTGTGAAAATGTAGCCAATGTAGTTCCAGATATACACAGTCATATGCAAGAAGCAATAAACTTAAGAAAAACAGTCATGCTAAGGAACAAGAAAAATACAGGCAAACTTTGGGCAGAAATACTACGTGGTTTGCCGTGATTTGTGCTTCAGTAGATTAGAATCACCGGAAGCACGAATCATGACAAGCCATATAAGATTTCTGCCCAGAGTCTGCCTGGTTTATCTTGTTCCCTAGCAATTTTCTTAATATTAGGCCAAAACCCTAATCAAACAAAATAAAACAAGATTTACTCCACAAAGAAAGACTTTTTTTTTTTAATAAAGAAGCAAAAATACATAAATCATCATAAATATCAACCTAGAAAATTTGACCAAAGCAAGAAATTTATTTGTATTTTGGAACCCTAAAACAAGATAATTACAAGATTTGAAATTGGAATTTATATCACAAGATAATATATTGACAAAGAAATACTCATACCCCAGGAAGAACTGAATATTGCCCATGAAGCAATAGACGTTTATGAAGTCCACTAACTGCTTTCTCTGCTGCACCCATTAATCCTCCTCCAAATTGATTCCATTGTAATAATGCAGCAGCAGCAGGAGCAGGGGCAGCAGCTGGATTCAAACCATGTGGATTTGGAATTGGAAAGGAAGAAGAAGATGGTGATGGGTTCTGCCATTGCCAGGAAGAAATTCTGGGTGGTTGGGTAAGTACTGATTCTGTCTGTAATTGTTGGGGTTGGTATGGATTAGGGTAGTTTTGATGGTAGTAAGGGAAGTGGTGATGAATTGGATAATGATGATGATGATTAATTGGGTGATGATTATGATGAATTTGGTAGTGATGAGAAAAAGGGTAATTGGGTTGAATTGATTGATTGAAAGCTTGATGGTTTAGTTGATGATGATAAGGTCCAACTTGGGAAGGATAGTAATAAGATTGAGAAGCAATTAGGTCTTGAACTTGGGTTAGCTGTTGGAGCTCTTGTTCTTGAGCTTCTGTCAGTGTAGGAAAATTCATAGACTCTCTGACCTAACTCTCTCTCTCTCTCTCTCTCTTCTGCAAATAACAACCATGGAACTCTGGAGGAACTTTAGATGTAATTTACGTTTAGCCCCACAATGTTTGACCAACTTGTTTTTTGAGCCCTATATTTGACCAGCTTCAGTTTTTGGCACCTGTTTTGAACTGTTCTACAATGAACATGTCAATAAAAAAATTATTTCCAGATTTGCCCTTCTCCTTTTCCCCAACAACAATGTGATAGACCAATGAGATTTTCGGCATTTTCAGAGAGAAGGCATGTCAAAAAGAAAGTCGTCTTAAACTTTATTATCTATCTTCATTAGGTTGGGAATCATTCCCTCTCTCCCTCCCTTCATTGACTGAACTCCGTAAAGACCACAAAACTTCCGCGAGGGGGAAATCTCTTACCACTACTCCTTTGTCGTAGAAGATGTGAACATTGCTTTTGCTTCTAATTACTTCTTTCGCTAGTTCATACGAAGCTATAAACAGGTGGAAAAAAGAAGAATAATTAATCTACAATCTATATTGAGTGGAACGAAAACATCCTTACAAAAGACTACAAATCAATTGAATACATTTTTAACTTAACTTTTCTTCAAATTGCACACAACCATCCATGTTTATTGGATCTTATTAGTTATTCCACATTTCTTCATACCAATAAACTTCTCTCTATATTTTGATTATACTCCAAAAATCAATGAAGCTACTAAAACATAACATTTTAAATTTCAGAAAGTTCTCTAAGTAATGACAAGGAAGTCTGCTTCTTGCATTCATTCTTCCCCTTTCGCCTTTTTTTCCAATAAATCAAACAATGAGATATACAGAAGTGCTCGTATTCATCTTTTCTTCGAACTTGATACAATTTCAAGGAAACCATTACAACAATGGAGGAGGGCAGCTCGGAGTTTCAAACTGAGATGAAGACTATTCTCTGATCTATTGCTTGCATTTTACCTTTCTTGTTTGAAACCACCCGAATGACTGCTGATAGACCGCCTGTTTCTAATTCGATAACAACTGAAAGAAAGAAAAAACCTGAGGCCTATTTGGTGGATTAGAGTTCTACTTCATGAAGCTCGCCGAAACTACTACCTCTTGTTGGCGGGGCCATCGTGGAAGACGGGTCAACCGGCATAAATGCATTGTTAAACTGTTTAAACTCCTCCATATTAGGGGGCGTGAGTGAATCATTAATGCCTCCTCCACCCCATGAAGCTGTTCTTCGTCCACGTAGAGGAAGAGAGCCGCTATTGCTCATTGATCCCATTCCTTGACTTCCGACAGGGGTGATGCTATTCATGCTAGGGATTCGCTGCATAGTTGACGATAGTGACGGAGGTGGAGATGAGAAGAATGAGTCTTGCGGTATAGATGTTGTAGGAGGAGGACCTCCGTTAGGAATGTCAGATGCTTCTTGGGTTCTTTCTTCTGCTGTGTTATTTATTGCCTCGGTAGCTGAGGTTGCGGGAGCGGGAACAAAGAATTTTGCAGTAGTAACAGGTTTTGGAACTGGAGCAGGTGATTGGAATAAGTTCGCTGGGGTTCCACCACTCTTGTTGAATGTGTCAACGTACCTAAACAAAATCAATGCCTGTATGTAAGTTTACGTTCCTGAAACAAAATAAAGAAAGCTAAATTTAACAGAAACTCTGTCAGTACCAACCTGGATCGGACGCCCATCCTTCCTCGAGATGAGAACTGGTTTGAGCTGGGTGGGATGGGTGGAATCCCTGAACTATGTTCCATGGGTGGTGATATGGTTCTAAACTCGGATCCTCCATTAGCAGGTAAATTTTCACTTTGAAATGCACTTCTTATGCTGTAATCTGGTGTTCCATTTTGGAAACTGGTAGTTGGTGGGGGAGGAGGGGCTGCTTCTTGTGATGGAGGTTCAGCACCTTCTTCCATCCATTGCTTTAGCTCTTCGTTGTAATAGAATTTATTTTTCTCCCCTAGTTTAGCCTATATAAGAAATAAAGCAGCAGACACTATTAGGCGGAGCTAAACAAACATTGTCGGCGGAGAGAATGTCAAGAAGAAACATTACGAAAAAAAAAGCAAGACAAGAAAATACCTGGCGAGATTTTGAAACCCATCCAACAGTCTTCTGAAGAAGCTGTGTGCCAAAACGACCAAAACGAGATGGTCCACCTGAGATTGATGCTTTTCCTTGCCCATCGGGCGAGACTTCAGTTGATTGATGAACCTGATTGTGACGAATTCTAGGTGAGTAATTCCACAATAAATCTCCTCACAAATTCAAGCTAATTAACAATGAGCGAGGTGTTGGTGAAAGAAACAGAAAGTTTACCTGTCTCGAGTTCCTACCAAAATCAGGCTCCGAAACACTCCTATTGTGCATACCCATACGGTTGTTACCCGCCAATCCATTTACGGATTCATTTGATTCTGAAGGCATTAGTGAAGACATGGCCATTGTTGACTGACTATTTGCTACTCTTGGGCCAGCTGGAAGTTTACCATCTTCATTACCATGATTAATGCTCGATGTTGATGAGGAAGGTGGTGGAGGAGCTCCAATCATACGGTGAATGGACCTATCAATAAAGGGAAGCAGTTTGCCAACCAGTTTCGTAGGAGCCAAATTTGAGCTATATCCACCCTGTAGGTAGACCATTCAGGTGAAACAAATTTTAACAACTCCATTCAGAAACAAATTCAAACAAAAGTTTTGTTCGAAACATACCTGCTGATGGGTTTTTAGCCGCTCCTCAAGGGATGATGCTAATTGTTTCCACAACTCTACTTCTGGTGCTCGGCTAGTTTTTATTGACTTTAAAATTGCTTGGGAGTACCTAATCAATACTATATGCTAAGAAAAGGCAAGAGACATAAAAACACACCATAGAAGAAATACTTCATCTACTTACTTCAACGAGTCTGAAACTTTTCCCAATTCAGCGAGCATGTACGCATATATAAGTTTATAAGGCTGAAACGGCAGCAGGAAATATTGGGAATTTCCTAGAACCTTTGAGTATTCATATAACTCTGTTCTCTGTTAAGATTTTTGGTACAGTCAGTTGAGTTGCACAGAGCTTATAAAAGTAGTATAGATGTGAAGATTCAAAGTTTATTTATTTGGAAATGGGTGTACATTCGATATTAAGCATTAGAGATTGCATAAATATGGAATAAGAATCATTAAGAACTGAATGCGTCAAGATACAATAGAAACAAGGAGAAAAGTGAAAAGCAAAAGTTAAGACTCATTAGCTAGTATATGTTCAATTTTCAAACGTTTTGTGATCTCCCTATGAATTGATTCCTCGTGTTTAATTTTCAGCTAAGCCTTCGGGGTTGACTGTTGAGGATCTGGTCAGGATTGGCCAAGGGCATATCTCTATCCATACGATCCGATTCGAGTAATTAAGCAGAGTTTTCACTAACTAATACGTATATATATATACAACCCCTGTATGCCACAAATTCTACTCTATGTTTTCAAATAAAATCAAACAATTCAAGTTTCAAGCACAACAACTAACTTGGTAGTTTTGACAGAGATTGACTAAGTCTACCCCCACCAATTCTAATCCCCAAGTTACTCGGGTGGTTGACCAGTACCCAAGTTACTCTGGTGGATTGGCATTGGCCAATCCGAACAAGACTCCAGATTAAAAGTAGAAGCTTTTATTCCTTCCATTACAAACTGGTCTTAATTCCGTTATACCATTTCAAATAGATAGGCCAGGTCAGAAGACTCAGAACAGCTACCAGCTTTGGTAGACTCCACTTACTCGTGAGATCTGTATCTCCGTGCAAACGGAGTTTCTCTTTTGGTTTAAACAATCTCTTCCTCTTTTTCACCCTCACTAATATTCAAATGAGTAGTCCAGTTCTTGGGCCAAGGTTCAAGAGTCCAAGACAAACATGAGCTAAATTCAGTTCAAATTTGACAAAGGTCAGACATGACATCAAGTTGCGTGTGGCACAGAAACCAAAATTCTGAAAATCAATAGCAAATGGTAAACAAGTAATTTTGAATTCCAACAAAGAGAATATAGAAGTCACATAGGTGAGGTACCTGGATAGCATCTGGGCTAGCATATGTTCGAGGGAATTTCCAGTGGTCTGCACCTATGAGACACATTCTCGCACTGTCAGAATATGACTCAACGTTTGCTTCAGCAACCAAATAGCAAGCATGTGCTGCAGTTATCTGCACCACATTATTTGGAGTAAGTGTAAGACCGTTGTTTGTTACAAAATAAGAAAGAAAAGAGAAATGGGGGAAAAAGAAGCTCTGGAAGCGACTCAATCAAAGTTATACCTCTCCTTGCTCCTTCCATAAGCAATCTCCAAGATGAACAATTACAAGCTCATCATCTTTCGTTCTGTTTGAAGTTATCACAGCCAAATTATCTTCCCAATCATTTAGCATACAATTGGCACCTATCTGTAACTCACAAAAAGGAAAGCGATAAGCTCGAAAAGCAAGTATTTAGCAAATAGTAAAATATTTTTCTTCTAAAAATGCAATGATAGATACAGAACCCAGAACAAAAAATCATAGAAGACTACATAACATGCCAGATCATGTATAGATCACCTGTGCAGGCTGCTGAGACAAACTGACAGCACCTGGAACTCCACTAATACTTGCAGAAAAGGCATCTGCTGGTTGCCCAGCAATTAGCAGGCATAATGTTCGTAAAGGTGATCCTGCTACTAGCTGATGCTGTGCCATTTGCTTCACGGTATCCACATGAAACTGCACGCGTCCATAAGGACACATAAGAAAGTTCACTTGATGTAAGTACTAGATCGAATACCACTTCTCAGGAACGAAAGAAGCTAGTACGAGATGAATATTTTTCAACTTAGTTGAAACGAGAGGGAAACAAGACGCACTAAACCTGATTGCCAAGTTGTGCAGCAAGAACAAGTGCAGGTCCCCATAACTGGCCTTCTTGTGCACACTGAAGAGCGTCTTTTGTTCTACCAGCCACAAGAAGGTTTTGTACCTCGGCAGCGGTTGCCTACAATATCAGCACTTACACTGCATTATTATGAGCTTATAGTTTATCGTTGAAAGTGAAGGAGTCTGCAAAGAAGTCGTGACATACCTGTATTTGTGCTTCAGAAGGCAAGTTTTGCAAGCAACGATTAACAACACCATACCCACTTAGTTGAGCACCGTTCTTCTTAGCAGATGCAAAAAGCTTTGCTACCGCTGCTTCTGGAGATTCCCCTTCCTATAAAGATAAACAATTAGAAATGTAACTAGCTATTCTTTTATAGCTTTGACGCCACAACGATCATGATAAAGAATTAAAGAGACAGGAAGTGAAAGAAAATTATAAAGTACACAAGTTGGATAATTCATTCAAAAGTTGCTTTTTTTATTTCTTTCAAACTTAATTTGTACAAGGGTTTTGTATAATTTAGAAACTTAAGTACGTTATAAATTTGCTTCTCGATCTCTTGATAAAATGTTTCCTCAAATGAAAGGGTCTGAAAATGAAATCATAAGAAATGCCTGAACAATTAACTTTAGTTACCTTCATGGCTGGATCAGTACCAAAAGGAGATCTAAGTTTTCCATAATGTTGACAAGCTATTTTCAGCAAGGAGAGAAGCAGCCTCACAAGTTCACTTTTATGTAAGTCCATTTTCTGAGGCTCGTAATTTGACATTCTCTCATCAATCCACTTAAATAGTTCTTTATTTCCAAAATTCCCACCAACCAGAGGGCCAGGAAAAGATTGTTGACACAATGTCTGAAAGTAATCAACTCCATTGGCTGTATTGTTTTTGTCGAGAACAATATCCATCAAGTTTAGAATCGAAATCGAGCTCCCTACAGAGTCCTTTGCAAAAAAATAAAATATGGCTTAAGACCAGTGATAGTGGAACCTTCCTATAATGGACTAAAACATAAAACATAAAGAAACTGAAACGATTACAGGAACCACTGGAGTCTATTTTAGATAAGCTCCTAACCTGGGTCATGTATGCTGAGTTAGAGGAACTGCTATCTTTCATGACTATAAGTTTTCCACCGAACCCGAAAGTAACCAGAGCATGTGGAGGACGGCCAGCAGACGACCTCGCTCCAGTAGAAGCAAATGAGAACTGCGAGCTAGTATGAAAATCAGGTGAAAACTGCATGTGCTGACTCTGTTCCAACTTTGGCTGGTTAAGCTGATGGGCGGGTACGGAGCTCTGAAACCCAGTCAAACTTCCCCTTTCCTCATAACCGTGCCTCATCTCGTCATATAGAGAAGCAGTTTTCCCAGTCGGTTCGATGTTTCTATCAGGATAGTTGTTAAGCTGGGAATTCGTCTGCAAAGAATGTGAAAACTGACTGTATCCCACCTTTGGTGGGTTAAACTGCTGAGCAGGTACAAAGCCTTGAAATCCAGCGACGTTGTTACTGTCACTATAACTACGACCTGTCTGTCCGCCAAACAAATCTGTTCCTACAGTTGTCCCATTTTGTTGTTCGGAATAGTTGTTCACAGAATCCCATGACCCATAAACAGTATCAGTCTTCTGAACCTGAGGAAAAGAACCAGCCAAAGACTCACTTTTACCCATTGTTTCAGGTTGCCATGTAGTCGTGTTCTGTTGACCAAAACCTACCGACGTAGTCGTGTTCTGTTGACCAAAACCTACTGACGTAGTCGTGTTCTGTTGACCAAAACCTACCGACGTAGTTGTGTTCTGTTGACCAAAACCTACCGATGCAGTCGTGTTGTGTTGACCAATGTTACCTACCGATCCATTACGTACCCAATCCTCATGTTGGATATTGGCACCATTTTCTTGTGACCCAAAACTTTTGCTTTGTTCATGTTCACCATATAAGGTGTGATTATTCTCGGTGTAGAAACCATTCGTTAAAGCATTTTCACTTTGAATGTTATGATTATGAGTAGTACCGATCGACTGAGCATTCTGATTATAAGATTCCAATGAATGCCATTCTTGGGTAATTGTGTCATAGTACCAACCAGGGTACTGAGGATCAAACACCATATTTTCTGGGTACCCACTATTGTTCAGATTCGAAACATGATTCCAGTTATAAACACTACTAGTAGTACAATTTTCCATTACAGTCCCCATGACTGACTGAGCCGTTTGTTGCAAATATGAAATATCAGATCTCTGATCCGAAACAAACTTATTATTTAAATCTTCAACTTTTTCTTCGAAATTGCCCTGATTCGAGTTCCCAGCTGCGTCAGAACTTTCCACTTGTTTCCACTCACCTGAATCATAATCATACTTCCACCCAGGATAGAGATTTTCCCAGTTCTGAACATCTGAAGTATTGTCTGTACTAGCTTCGTGGGCTTGTTCTCCAACTTCATTTTCGGAAGAACTAAGCAATGTCGTCGAATCAGCTACCACATTTTCTGTACCATCACTAGATACTGGATTTGGTATATCCCCCACATTTGCAAATGGATCTACTGAATTGTCATCTACATCTCCGAACAAATCCGAGTACGATCTAAGCTCACTCTGCTGAGAAGAATCAGTAGCACTAAATGCACTCCATTGTACTTCTTTAATGCTTGTATTCCTCGATCCATTGCTCACACTATCATCTGTTCTGGTAATTGGATCACCAAATTCAGATGTTAGATCGGAATTTAACGAATTCGACGGCACAAGAGGAACCCTTTTATCAGTAACACCCAAAATGTCATTATCAACTGAATCTTCTAACATAGATTCAGGAACCTTTTGTTCTTCAGAAACAGTTTGAGTTCCAATAACTTCTTCCTCTTCCTCCTCCTCAATATTCAAATTTGAGAAAGCATTAACTTCATCAGAATCAACACCATCTTCAAAACCAGGACTTGATTCTGATACTCCTCCAAACTCATTATCAACAAGTTTATCAAAGAAATCTTCATCCGTTTGATCTTCAATCAAAAACGGAGGTGAAGAAGCCATTTACAAAAATATTATAAAAGGGATCTGAACTACTCAAACCCTCAATCCTGTATGAAAAGAAAATCACTTCAATAATAGTCAAAATCAGTTTTTGAATCCACAAACATGAAATTGAAACCCTAATTAACATGCAAAAGAGAAAGATCTCATAATTAATCAACAACTAGTAATAGGTAAGTGTTGAAACAAGCAAGATCTGAATGAAAAATTCATCATTTTTATCAAAACTAATATCAAAATTAAGATGAGAAAAGGATTAGTAGGAAATATAACTGGAAATCAAAATCAATGGCATACCCTAAAAATGTAAAATTTGAAGTGGATCTAGAGAGAGAAAGAGAGAGAAACCTTTGAATGTTGTCGCACCTGCCGAATAATATTAGCGGGTCTGTGATTTCACATGTTTTAAATAAAATCTTTTCTTTCGGGTTCGTTTTTTTTCTTCTATAATCTATTTACCGGGAAAATCTTTTTCTTTTCCTATTAGGACAGAAATAAAATTGCTTTGGGAAATGTTATAGGCACCCAAGTAATAATTATTCCAAACCCCCGTTTCACATGAGAAATTATAAGCCAGACTCTGTTTTTTTACTTGGCCCAACCCTCAATCTCTTGAATTTATATACTTATTCTTTCTACGTATTGTTGATGTTAAAAAACGTCAGTCCAGGTTATCAGTCTGAAAATAAAGATTTGTTGTTGAATTTCATCTGGTTTAATGATATTGTTCTTTTAACTCCCGCTCTTGCTCCTGCATACTTGGGGGAAAACCTGTAAAGAGTTCAGAAACTTCTCCGACAAGTAGATTGTCTTTTGCAGTTAAAGTATTTAGTATTGATTAATCTTTCGAGAACGTACCTTGTTGAAGGTGATGTGATGCCCTTCTATAGACTGTTTTGGACCGACTGTGATAGATGGTGAGATTGAGGCGGTCCAGATCCACCGTGTTGTATTAAAACTACTATTTTGTAGTTAGAGTTTCCTTTTGAGTTTATCTCGTATCTTAGATATTTAGGAGTTCCTTTGTTCAAGGATTCCTTCGTAGATATTCTGCCGAGTTGATAGATCTTCTAGGAGGTGTTTCCTCCTTTGGGACTCTTGAAGCCCGAGTTAATGAAACACTTAAGATCGTACCCGACTGATATCTTTAGGAAGATTTGGGGTTAAATCAGTAAGCGTGCGGCGCACTTCTGTCTTCCCATATTTAGGGTGTAAGACATCAGTCTTGCTTACTTTGACCCCCAACTCTCATTTGAATCCCAACGCAGACCTGGTTGTGTTTGAGGCAGGACAGAGCTGGAGCTCCTTAGATGATCTTGCCGACCTCCCGACTCTAGACTTAGGTGGCAGACTTCTTTGGACTCTGCTGTCCTGCTTCCTTAAGACGGGTTGACCCGTCTGACTTCTGATATTTTCTTAGTTTTTTGACGTCAGTCAACAAGTAACCATTTTATGTATCATCACCAATCACACTCACATCTCATTTGATTTTGACCAAAAAAAAAAACTTAGATGTGAATTATATAACAATAATGGTGAGTGCATTTCAAATTTTGCTTCCCATTACTTTGATGTCTTTACTACTTTCCATGGCCACTCCACCTGTCCACTGTGGAGTGTGAATTTGGCCTCAATTAAATCTGTGCCCCATCACCTCCCCAAATCAAATTTGGGCCCATCACCTTTCCCAAAACACAAAAAACACGCCTTCACCGCAACTTATTCTTTTGACACAAGCAAGGGGTCACCAGCAGATTACTAGCATCGACTACTCTTCAAAAGAAAAATTCAAACCACCACCATCGCCTCTGACAACAATCACCATTTCTCTCCTCTCCCACTCTCTTTGTCTCACTCTCTCTCTCTCCCTTTCTCTCAGTTTTGACAAAAGAGAGGGTCCCCTTCGCTCAATTAGTCTTCTGGTTTGGACTAAAATCCAAACGAAATGATCTGTTTTGGCGAAAGGGAAGCAAGATAAGACATGGATATTTTAAAGGTCGTTGGCGATGAGAGTGTTGACGATCCTTGCAGATTTGAAGAGTAGAAGTGGTAGGTGGAGTTTGGGAGAAATAAAACTTCAAGAAAATAAAAAGGGTAATTCTAAAAGCGCCCATCTAAAGAGATATTGGCACCGCCGTCAAAGCCGGAGGATTTTGTGAAGAAAGGAGGCGCCAATGAAACTCTTGGGGTGCGCCTTTAAAATTCCCCTTTATGAAAAGGTCATGCTTACTTGTCTTCTAATATCTTTGACTTTATCTTATTTTGTTTTTAACAACAATTTAGTTAGTAATTGCCCAATTAAATATTAGTTAAGGGTATTATATCTATAAGCTAGTTTTCTCCTATAAAACACTCAAGCTAACATCATTATTCCCTATCAAAGAAAACAACTCTTCACTTTCTCATCCTTCTTTCATAAGATCACCCAAACAAAAACAAAAGCCTCTACAGATTGAGTCACCGGAATTAATGGAGAAAACTAGAAATCGCCGGGAACCAATAAGCGGAAGAAGACCGGAATCACCAAATCTTCTAATTAGAAGAACAGAAAGCAGAATTTCAAATGCTTCAGCACCACCAGACTTACCTCCCTTAACTCCAAGTTCAATCAAGAATATTTCAAATACTTATCCAAGATCAAGATCAACAACAAAACCAAGAACTATCAATAAATCCGAAGAGACTAAATATGGATTTTCACAACGACAGTATACACGAAACTCGTCACCAGATTTAGCAGCAGCTAAAGCTATTGAAATGGCTAAGTCAAAACGAAATGCGAAATCGTTAACTAAATCACCATCTGCTTGGGCTTTATCTCCTGGAAGATCTCCTTCGTCACCGTTAATAACTTTAAATACAGAAGCGTTTATCCTCGGAGGAGGTGGTGGTAGTGGTACTGGTAATCTATATAATAAAGCAGGAGGGTATCTTTTTAATAATAACAATACTGGAGGACCTAATAAGGTTAAATCATCGATTGGGAGTGGTGCGGTAAGTGGAGTTTTGAAGTATTTTCGGTCGTCTAAAAAAGTTTCTTATGTTCAAGAAGAAGCGTTTCATCGGTTTCGTGTTTTACACACGAGATTAATGCAGTGGAGAGTTGTTAATGCTCGAATTCAGACTGCCATGGCTAAGCAAAACTCTATTGCAGAGGTAACCAATATTTTCACTTCTATAGAATTTCTCAAAGGCCATTTTTCTAGTGATTAAGTTAACCTAGAATGCTAATGTGGGATGCTACTTTTTTACAAAAAATTACGATTTTAACAACGTTCGTAACAATGAACGATCCAGATTAGGTCATCTAAAGAAGTTCGTGTGAGCAAAGTTACTATGATATGGCTACCAGACTTTGATCGTTCATTATGAATGTTGTCAAAACTACTATAATTATTTGTGAAGAATGTATCATTCTTGATAAATATATCATCCAAAGAGATAGAAATATGGCTAAACACACACGGATTATGCCACAATTCTTCTTCGAATATACGAATTTTTCTTCTTCGAATCTTCGAAGTACATGTGTAATATCCGGGTATATGTTGCCCTTTGGGGCACGTTGACTTGACGAGTATTTGGGGCTCACGTCTAATATATATTGAAATTGAAAGAGTAAAAGCAATTTTATAATGAAAAGAGTGGTTTTAGGATAATAAGCATTTGACATTTTTATTATTTTATGTCGATAAGTTTATTGAATAGTGGTATCCAACACCATAGAGTTTGGGGTACATGTAGGTAGATAGTTGATTCTCTTATTTCCTCTAACATATATACAAGTTTGGGTTGGTGAGAACTTAGGACTTTTGTGGTCGGCACTATCATCTAGTGGGGGAAGAGGTGCTCAAGAGAGAAAAAATGATCTAGTCCACTACCTTAGTGGATCTATGTGGGCCTTTTCGATTTTCGGTGGGCCCAATATCTAAAAATAGTCGTTATGATCGCGAATTAATGGTTATTGGATGGATTGGGTTAGGTTAGGAGGTTCGTTGGTCGGCTTCTGTAGAGCTTGGTGTGTGGAGAAGGATCGGTATTTGGGGTTAACAACATCGATATTTCATGAGTGAGTCACAAAGATAGGTCAGCTTATGAGTGAAACGAGTTTATGGTTGGCTTGGGGCTATTTAGACGACCGCACTTGGTGAACTAAACTCGAATGTGTCCAATAAGCTGACGCAAGGCCACGGCCATCCATGTCTTCCATATAGTGTACTTGATCGACTTGTGAAATTCTTTTGGGTCAGATGGCCCGCTAGAACACTCAGTGCTCCGTGAGTTGTGGGAAAATTGTCTCCAAATATGTAAACGTGTCGAAGGACTACGATAGTAAGAGTAAAATTCAAATACAATTAGAATGGGCCGTTCATAGTGGGATTTCAGGTTGAGGTCGGAATGGTGTGTTACGAAGTGAATTTTCTATCGGTAGTATAGATATTATATATGAGTGATATATTCAAAATAAAAAAAAAACGCTAGAATGATATAATCTTTCGTGAAAATCATTAGTTTTAGCTTAGACAGTTTTAGCAAGTAATTAGGAGGAAATGAGAAGAGAGTACTAAAAATTTTACGTTGATTAGAAGAAGAAAAGGAAGGAGTACTAGTGAAAGAGGTTGCTCGCCACTAAAGGGAGACGTTTCTATCATATCCACCAACTTCTCGTGACAGATTGGTGTTGTTGAGAGATATTTTGTATTCATAAAAAGAAGTTGGTTTTAATCAGGAGATTATTGTTGGAACAGTTAATGAGTTCCCAACAATAAGGAGATAATGGATCTTTTCTTTTGACCTAATTGGGTGGGCAGGTTAAATCTGTCAAGCAAGTACAAGGGGCAGAGAATGATAGAGACTAGAGAGAGAGAGTTTTGTTTCGACTTTCGACCGGTTCGAGACGTTCTGGTTTCAGACTCCCTTAACAAGGTTGTTGGCTTCTAGTTCTATAAATCATTCGAATGACGTTTGTATTTTTATTTGTTGTTTACTTGAATTTGGTTGTCTGAATCTAAATTGTCTGAGTTCGCCTTTTCTTGTTAGGGGTATAAAAGTCATCTTAGGTTATTTTGTAAACAATTGTGTTACATGATCCGAAAATATGTCCGCAATCTAGCCTGATGGCATGCCTATTTTCTACTCCAGGAATGCCACATTACCCTCAGTTCCATCTCGTGCAAAATGATCGGTCCAAGTAGCATTTTCGTTTTGTAGATTGACTTTTTAATTATCTCGTTTAATTTTATGTCTTTCTTATATTAATAGATCGTTAATCAGTCTGTATCATGCTACATGTATTCAAAAGATTCAGATACACAAATTAGACATGAGAACAAACATACAAACATTCAGACAGGCGAGTAAGAGCTGAATTTATAGAAATAAGGACCACCTTAATTGCTTATCATACATTACCTACAAGAAAGAATGAACTAATTGTTCCGGTGGTCTTAAGTTTTGTCGTACGATCAACAAATTCTAATGAGGTATAATAATATTTTTGCAGGCCAAGTTGTTCAATGTTTGGTTAAGAATACATCAGATGAGAAATTCAGTGGTGGAAAAGCGAATTCAAGTACAAAAACTAAAACAAGAAGTCAAGTTACTTCAAATCGTTAATCCTGAAATAAACCTACTTGTTGAGTGGTCTAGAATTGAGAAAAGAAATTCTGAAGCCCTTGCAAGATTAGCAAAAAGTTTATCAATCTTATCGATTCAACTACCTATAACTCAAGGTGCTAAGGTAAATTATATTTTAGGCCTATAACTTCTAATGCATCAAATATTAAAAGCAGATAAAAAACATAAGCCGGCCAAAGTGGTCAAATTGAGAATAGTAAAAGATAAAATACTATATAAACGGTAAACCGCACTCTGAAAAATCTAGTCTAGACTTGACCGTCAAATCCGGATTGTGGGTCTTGGTCTGATAGCATTGGGTCTTGAGCATTAACTTTAGCTGCTTTGGGTCTGAGCCGACCCAATAAAACTTCGGGTGTTTCATGTTTTACTAATCTAATTTTGTGGGTTTTCATCTAATGAAATGAAGGTGGATATGGTTTCATTTTATAAATCTATGCGTAGCGCCATAAACGTCATGAACAACATTGAAGAAACAATAGTTCAAAATTTCTTTGAGGTAACAAATTTAATCTAGTCTTGAAAATTAATTTCTCTTTTGGCTTTTAGTTTGGAAGTTCTCATGGTTCTTGATTGGGCAGGTTGAGGAAACATCTTTATTGCTTGAAGAGTTGATGGAAACAATAAGACAAGAAAGAAAAGACTTTGAGGAGGTGAGGAAGATACTTGCAATTATATCTTCATTAGAGGTAAAGTTGCTTCTTTTTTCCTTCATTATTACCCCTTGTATTAAATTTTTTAAAGTAAATGAGTCTAGGGCAAATATTTCCTTATGAGACAATTTTCATGGAGAGTTAAATCCACTTGTTTCTAACTATCACCATTATCACACATCCCTCGGACATCAAAATTTACCAACTGCAAAGTAGATAAATCTTGGACATTATTTTTCAGACAAAGTTAGGTTCGGTGGGTTCTAACACTAACATCTATGGTACTAAGAAAGAGACAAGACTTACTCACCCTTGCCCTTTTGTAGGGGCGGGGTTCGAGATGAGACTCTTTAGGTGGTGACGAGGGTACCAACATTATATCAATTGGGCATTAGAATTTGATAATGGAAAGTTTTTATGATCCTTTTTACAAGTCATTTGTTTTGGTCTAACAGGCACAAGAAGAAAGCTTAAGGGTATTTGTCATGCAAGCATCAAAAGATAGACTTTGTGCAGCTTACTAGATTTAAATTACAAGCATTTTATAGGTAAAACTCTTCATACCAAAGGTCTGAAAAGAATTTTCTTGTTTTTGTACTCGTATATATAAATAGTACTAAACATGTAAAATGATGTACATTAAATACAATCAAGATTTTTGATCTTTTGACGAGTTATTTGGTTTCGAATTTACGATTTTATTTGTTACTTATAAAGAAAGCTCAATAGTATTCTTGAATATAAGTTAATATGATTCAACGCTGACTAACAAAAAAACTTAAAACATGCTATCGAGAAAAGTCTTCATTTCTGAAGTGATCTAGAATTTAACTATTGTTCAATCGACTGAAAATGAAACGAAAAGGAATCACTAAACCTAGCTATTTGTGAATTTGTATGAAACAACATAAAATTCAATTGAACACAAGTTATATATCTGTATAAGCATGTATACAAAATATACAAGCGAGACATCTTGGGAAATTAGCTTAGCACAAGAGAGGCTTTTCTGCATCGAAAGTCTTTGGAGCGGCTTCATTTTCTTGAGCGACACGACATTCTTTCTTCTTAGCCCATAACACGAAATATAGACCAGAAAACATCATAAGCATTCCAATTAAGCTGCAAAAGCACACACGTTATTTGTTTCAATCGAAACGTCCCACTTATCTACATTTGAGTAGTACTTGTTTTTCTTATTATCCAAATCTAACACGTCTGGGTCTAATTTGTTCGAATCTTAATCTCACATGTCTTCGCCAATGACATAATAGTTACTTCAGATTATAGGACAATGAATTCTAAAATCAGGTTCGCATTATGTCTGATTCAAATAAATCTAGAAACCGTCTAAAACAGTCATGTACACGAGTCAAACAATAACGAACACTCTGATATCTGATGCAAGTTAATTTAACTATCGAGTAAGATAAAGAGAAAAATATGAAGTACCTTCCGAGAGTCATAGAGTCGCCTAAGGTGAGAGCAGAGAGAATGACTGCGCAAACGGTACCAATGGGGTTAAATGTTGAAACAAACACAGGCCCTTTTTTGCTCATTGCCCATGCATGAAAACTTGTGCATGCTCCACTCACTACACCTCCCTGTCATTATTTTGTGGTTAAAATCTGAAATCTGACTCGAGTTATGATTCAGACCTTAAAATAATTTCCTTTTTCACCTTGATATTATTCATAGGTCAAAACTAGGGCATTTGAGAAATATACTCATTTTCATATCAACTATATCACATATGTAAGATGATTCAAATTTCAGAATTAGAAGAAAAAAACGTGTATAAAAATAGATGCAGCTAGTGTTCCCATTTAGACGCGGCCATGCTGACCCATGACGCTGACTGGGGCCAGGTTTCCCATGACTTGGACTGGGGCAGGCTGGCCTCTGACTCAGGCTGCGCTAGGCTCGCCTTTGACTCGGACTAGGCTAGGCTTGGCATGACTCGGACTGGGCCAGGCAGGAACAACATATAAAGTTCACGGGCCATACCGGTCTGTATATGTAGCCAAGTTGCCTGACTAGTTATCTGTCATGGGTTCCATTTAAATGGGCCGGTCTGGCCCGACCAGAATGACACCACTAGATAGCAGCAGAATGAATAATGTTAGGGAACAAGGAAAACTAAGCGGCCTCTAGGTAGAAATCTTATATGGTCCAGTCTAAATTGATTTGATTGTGTGGTTATTTAGCATGTGAGATCAACTAATACTAAGAATCTAAAACAATGGAAATAAGAAGAAGAATAGGTTAAAATTGGTTTACCATAACAGCATAGCCAACCAGATCTCCAGTTCTGATGACAGAGGGTAAGTTGAGAGTTAGTTCCCTTTCTTCAATGAATTTCACAATCCCAGTCAGGATAGCACCAATGAAGGAAGTAATGGCTGAGAGTGACATTGGTGCTGGGAAATCTCCTAAAGTTGCTGCCTGCCAGTTTCATCAACATTATTAAGTGTTATGCTTGTTTTTCTTCAAATTCAGATCTGACTTCCTATCTGAATTGACTCTAGTCAGATTTCAAAAAGTTATGCGATTTAGACTCGGACAAGTCAGAATCAGACACAGAAAGTTATTACCTGAAGTACGACAACGCATGATAGCATAAGAACAGCAGTCATGAGAGACATGATGCCTGCTATTTTGATACCCTCTTTGATTTCATCATCTGATGTCTGACTACTCTCTGAGGTTGATCCAGGGTCATGCAATAGGCTCATTGTTACTGCTCCAACAACACAAATCAAAGTCCCCATTATCTTAATTTTACTATACAAACACCCCAAATTCACCTTCTCAAACCTGCAAAAACAAGATTTTAACTAGTCTAATTAGATATTTCGAAACAAATGTTATAGTTGGGGTATTCACTTCTGAATCGAATATTTTTCCTTCAGGATTGAGACAAAATCCTATCTGGACACATAACCCGGTCAGGATTCATGTTTGATTTTTGCAAAGTCTTCTTAAATAACCGTGATGCTCTGCCCGACACTTATCTTGGCTGAATCTTGGCCAGTGTATGTGCCCGGTCAGGATTTAGACAGAATCTTATCTGGACACATAGCCCAGTCAGGATTCGGCCGTGATATGCCTTCTTTTAACTGTAAAAAAAGGTACCTGAGAACCCAAGCAATGACAAAAATAAGACCAGGGGCAAGATTGGGCATGGCTGAAGCAATTGCTGGTGAGCTTTTCTTTATTCCTATTAACATTAGGTACTGGAACAAAGTTACCCTAATTTTAAGAACAAACAAAAACCCCACCACAATATCATTAATTAGAATAGTAGTAATAATAATTAGTCCATAAACCCAATTACTTAAAATAAATTTATGAAACATCAAAACTCTTACCCTCCAAATGCAATCAATATAAACTGACCCAATAGTTTTGCACTGAATTTTTTAGGCCACTTGTTTCTGTAACATAAACAAAATAGTTTATATGAGTTCGCTAAAAAAACAGAAGAAGAAGTAGAGAAGTGTATTTCAGAGTAGTGATTTAAAAACTCTATTTTTGTCGCCGTTTTAAATTAAAACGGACCCACACTTTAATGAAAATAATATATAAAATTAGTATCAAAACCACGTCTTTCAACAAAAAAAAAAGTATTAAAACCACGTAAACTTTCCTATTTATTTAGAAACCACTCGTTTCTGTACAAACAAAGATTATCAAACACAACCTTAATGGATCCTCTGGTATGAAGTGTCCATCTATCAATCATAATTTTTAAGTTTGATAACGAGTTGGCCCTAATGTTTCTTTTTTTAGGAATTCGACTATAATCTACGTTAGTCGTTACAAGACATTGATACATCATGAAGATATGATACGTACGATCGATCCCACGACCTCATGGGCTCAAGAGGGGTGTCCAACCACGACACCAAAGACTGGTGGACGGTTGGCCCTAGCGTTAAACAGTCAATAGGTACGAAAAAGAAAAGTTTATGTTAATTATTGATTAAACCATTATGATTCGAAAAAAATGTATAAAATAAGAAGTGGGTAAGTAAATTAAGTAATGAAGTCATGAACCTTTCAAAATAAATGGAGAGAGGGAATAAGAAGAAGGAAGTTGCAAAACTTCCATAGATGATAAGGAAGAGAGGAGAGAGACCAATAGCCATAAGATGGCTCATAACCACAGAGTATACAGAGTAGACAATTTGAACTCCAATTAAACCAAACACAATTGCAAATTCTTCCAAGCATTTGGTTGTCAAGCTGATTCCAAACATTTTGTCTTTCAAATTTGGTCTCAGCTTTCTCTCTCTTCCTTGTACAATTGATTTTTTCTTCTCTTGCTATCTTCCCCCCCTCTCACCTCCCTCTCTCTCTCTTCCTCTCTCTAAGATCACTCTAACTAATCTTCATGGTTGGTCATCTCCCAGCCCTTAACCACCCTTCTCCTTAGCCTTAGGGAGACTAGAATTGAAATTCATTTTGTTAGAATTGGTTGGTTGAAATCACTGTCACTTTTCTTTCTCCTCTATTTTTGTCCACTTCTTTCCCTTGTTTTGTGGTGATGATGTGAAATTTAAGTTGGAATCTTGCTCATTGTGTGAAATTTGGGTTAATTTTAATTTGCCCCCCAATTTACAACTAACTGAAAAGTTAGCCCTCAAGTCTATAATTCTGTTAGTCAAATTTAACCGTCAATAATTTTTTTATTTTTTATTTTAACAAGGTTCTTTCTCTTTCTTATCGCTATGAGCACTCGTCGTTTCGTCGAAAAATGTTGTCATGACAGTCAGATTGCCACTATTAGCTACTTTTAACACAAAATTTCTAGTCCTCCCTCTCTTCTTCCTCTCACCACCACCACCACAACCGTTGTCATCATCATCATCATTCTTTCTTTCTTTAAAATTTTCTCTCTCGATCTCTCGTTCTCTCTCTCTCTCAAATTGGGGTCACAAACTTTCCAGTGTACGGACCATGTGCTACATATGCAAACTCATGCTAAGTAATAAGCGTCTAGCCTTTCGAGTCAGCTCCTTGAGTCATCAGCAGGAACAAAACCTCATAACTGATACTCAGTCACTAATAACTACTCATCCTCTCCCTAGGTCCCCCATGAAGACCCTTTTCATAGTATTGTTTCAAGTAATCTTAGTGCATAAATCATGATCCTCTCTATAAGACCAAACTAACAAAAAAAGCAAAAAGAAAACAAATTAAAAGCAAGATATTTAAAGTCATAGTTCTATATATATGAGATAGAATCACAAGTTAGCTAATATATAACTTGGGAATCATCTTCTTATAATAAGCTTATTCCATTACATTTAATTAGTCCATGAAATTGACAAGAGATCTATAAGTAGCACCAGGCTGCCAACCAGAAGGAATCACATTACTAGCCACAATTGTCTTCCCAGATCCTTCAGTCAATCTGATAGAGAAAGGACCTTTTAGGTTATAACCAGCATCTAGCTTCCAAACTGCACCCCATGAGTTGTCCATTGTCCTCCATGACCCTGTACCATCTTCAAGTTCCACTTTGATAAGCTTTCCATCTCCAGCTTCATATTTAACTAATACTGCAAAGTATTGTCGGTTCGATCCATTGTCTACGCTGAAAGTTATTGTCCTCCCCGGGTATTTGCATTTCACTCTATAAATCAGTATACGCCCATATTTCATTCGTTAGCAAACACACGCCTAATTTTTCTAGAGAAATGTCTTCTTCCCCTAGAGGAGTTATTCACAGTTTGATTTAGAAACTGATGTGACGTTTTCCTAACTACATAATCACGTCAATTGTTTTACGAAAATGTTAATGGTTTGAAATTAAACTGCAAATAATTTAATTAATCTATGTATTGAGTAAGAGACACTGAGTCAAACTCGAAGTTGTTGTCTGTAGTAGTTTTACAGGAAAATCTAATTATGCAAAAACATTTGTAACTTTTTTTTGGTTGAAAGAAAAACATTTTTAACTTGAAAATTATGCAGGCGCAAAAGTTGACCTATTCTTTAAAACATATTTTAAGTGTTTATTAACATCCATGTTTGGATAGTGATACGCCAAGTACCCTTTAATTAAGGAAGACTATTAACTTGGTAATTTTTAAAAAATGAAAGGGAGATGCTAGAGAGCCCAAATTTTTTGGGCATTTTAGTGCCCAGCTGATGTGGAATCACTAAAAGACAAGGTTTTTTCAAAGTTTGACTACGGTGGGGACCGCTTTTATTTCTAAATGAGGAAATATGTCACCCTCTAAGTACCAATTTCTAAGTCACTCTATCATTTCCCAAAATGAAATTAGTCATTCGATCCAATTTTAGTTATCCTTTTGATTTGGTTGAAATTTCTTTAAAGTTTACAAACCTTTGGTAGTTTATGGTTAATTTTCCTGCATTGCGCAATTTTTCCCCTTGACCGGAAACGGCCATGGCTCCAAATGCAGATCCACTCAAATCAAAATGAACTGACCCGTCACATCCTGGACACGAATCTGTAATCACCACTGTCACTGGATCCCCTGAACAAGCTGAGTTCGATGTGCATTTTACCTATGTAAATAGATTAGACAATTAGATGCTTAAGAGTTTTAACATTACCGAGATTTAAAAACAAAATGATGATAATGAACAATGAGATCATTCAAATTCTCAAAAAACAATTGATGAAAAATATTGTTATTAATATAAAAGATGTCACATCAACTTTTAAGTCAAACACTAAGTTTTACCAAGGTTTTTCATCAACGAACTCCACCTATATGCTTTCATAAGTAAACCTAGCTAGCTAGCAATAGCATATCCCATATTTCTATTTTTTTTTTTTTTTGTTGAAGAGCATATCCCATATTTCTAGACAAGTAAAGGGAATTCAATCACCTGATAACAACAACCACATCCATCATTTGACTGGAAGAGAGAAGGACCCCCTGCTGCTATAAATGAAGAAAATGGAGATTGCTCTACTGCACTTCCATAACCACAAGCACCACCTAACATAAACACATACAATATATTATAAACATGATAAACATATTGTTTAGTTATAGTAAAATTCGAACTCTAGTGGAAGACACACATGACACATGTACATGTTAAATTCTTTTTCGATCGGTCGATACTTACCATCACTTCCAGCTCCATTGGGGCTACCATACCATGTCGCTATGGCTGACGACCAACCGTAATCAACCCGAGACACATTAAAGAGTTTAGGATTGAAGCAAAAGCAAGAATGAGTGAAGAAAATGAGACTCAAAAGAGAAAAGCAAAAGAAGAAAGATGAAGTTTGGATAAACAGCCTAAGACCAGCCATGATTAAGTAGCTAGGGGAAGCAATATTACAACTAATTTCTTTACTAGTAATTAAGTCTTTTAAGCTAATTGGTTTTCCTTGGATGATCTTTAAGTGAAAATTTTATCACTATTTATAGAGAGGTTAAGTGGTTAAGATTAGTGTAAATTTTATATTTGTTAACTCACTTTCATGTAAAAAGTCTAGTATTGCCTCAGCCTTACTTCACTAATTATATATTTTAATCATAATTCACAAATTCAGATCTGAAATCTTATTCCATGGGCGAAAGCCCAACTCAGATTGTTACCTCTTTTTCTTTTTCGGTTTTATTTATACATTTGCTTTTAACTCATTTATCGAACAAAGTTTTGGAAACGTCTTACTCAGAGTTTTTTTTTTTGAGCAAATAAAAACATCTATTAAAAGGAGAGTTACAAAGTTTGAGTCCTATAACTGACAGACTAAAATACATAAGGACCAAAACAGTAACTAAAGTGAACAACAAGTAGATCGAAAAAATAATGGTTTTAGAATAACAAGAGTCTAAGAGTACCAGACTAACAACCTCGTGTTTATTAGGTATTAGGTAATGCGTGTACCAGCTAAATCGCTATTAGAGTTGTACTTGGTTCTCTTCAAGTCATACTTTGAGTTTCATCGAATTGAATGTGATATCGTTTTAGGTGAATATACATACATCATTATTTATTTTCTAAAATTTTAATAAATTATTTAAATTCATGAATATAGAACTTATGCATCAATATTATAGTTATGGGGAGACTTTAGAAGAATTTAACACTCATAAATTACCCTCACCAAAACCCAATTCAAAAAATAAGTTTTAAACTTCCATAAGAAAACAAACCACAAATGATGGAGAATTAATCTTTGCCATTTTTTTCAAGTAGAAATATAAAATTCTCATGGGTCATTAGGATCTTCAAAGTTGGATTTAAGCAGAAAACAAAAGCGACCGGTAACGGTTAGATACGAAGACAAAATCTAGTTTTTGTGGGACCACGTGTCAAATTATTCTTCCACCAATTGGGCCTGAATTTTGGGTAGTAATGTTAGAAAAAAATAACACATG
>BEHA01000634.1:77084-92602 GCA_002897215.1 Eschscholzia californica subsp. californica | reverse complement strand
TTTTCCTTGCAATCCGATTCAAATTGTGCAATTTGAAGTTTAGGTTGTGTGATTTAGGATCAATAGGTAATATTAGATAGATTTCACAGCATCTTACGAAGACCAACACATGTCAAAAATGTAGTTTTTGAAACTGGAATGAATATGTTACCTCCTTAACAGAGTTGATAAATCGCTTATATTTCTCTGGTACGACTAATTCAACTGATGAAAAACCACATTTCCTTATAAGGATTTCCAGTATGACTGTGACCTGTAATACAACAAAAATCAAATATGAGCAAATAGTAATGTACAAAAAGATGAAGCTTTTCTCAAACTATACTTTCCTTAGATCTGAAATGATTTCTCGAGGAAGATGACCAAGGCGTAATGCCATGAACAATATCAGCTAGAAGTCCCTGCAAGTCACTTGCAGGCAACGAGGATACTAGAACTTTCACAAAGCCCAAAACAACCTGTTCAAAGAAGAAAAGTTGTTCAAGTTTAGAAGTAGGTAACCGAAACAGAGTTGTTTACCGGTGTTGAATTCAACGGATAATGAACACTCACTTTTATAACTTCCTTGGCTTTGCCTTGAAGTAAAGCTAAAACAGATGGTACCAGCTCAGGTACAGAAACACAGATGTCTTTTTCCTTGTATATCAGCAATGAAAGTGCAGCAACTGCCCCACTCATTATCGAAGGAGATGTACCAGAAAGATACCCCATTATCTAAACAAGAGGTATAATGTCAAAATGGTTGACTGCTAAAAGAAAAGGAGCAACAAAAGCCTGAAATAAATTTAATCAATACCACTGTGCTCGTCTCACTGTCTGATTGAATTGTTCTAAGTTGGCCTGTCCCAAGAATACATACTCTTTCGAGTTGTTATTACGAGTGAAATTGGATCAAATGTATGTTTACTTATTTATTTTCAACAGCGATATCTCTGAGCGGAATGCTTGCTATGTACTATAAGTAGGGTAATTCTTAACAAATACCCTACTTATTATTAAAGGTAACTGTTTCCCCAACGCAGTATCCAAGAAAGTAATAACATGTGCACAAAACTAATCCATCAACTGGCACTGAGCCACTAACCCTGTGAAATTAAGGATGCTAAAAATAAGCGGAAGGAGAAAGGTACCATATTTAACAGTTTCTGATATGGTGAATCGGCATTGTCAGAGGAGATATTCTTCAAGCTGCAGCTTATCTTTATTAGCGCATCATAAGCTACTTTTCTTACTTCTTCGTTGGACTACATAATTCGAAAGGAAATTTTATCTTGTGTACCAACAACTATTTGAAAAAAAATACAACCACAATAATAATACGAAATTGCTTACATCGATAAAGAAGAAAATGAGACATTGCTAGTAGGATTTCAAATTATAATACAACTACAAATGATTTTCTTAGGTAATACACCAAGTCATGTTACGTTAGAAAAATGTCCAGGAAGTAGGAACATCAACTAGATTACTAGAAACAACCTGGGCTAACGCAGTTGACAATCATGAAGATAATAAGTTTATAAAAAAGCATGTCAGACCAGGTGTGATAGCAACTGATCTAACTGTGTCACATCATGATAAAAACCATGACGAATTGCACTCGACAATCAATGTTGGGACGTAAGGCCGAAAACATTAGGATACAAATTACTTCTTTTTGACATGTTACGAGTGAAAATTTTATCCTGGTTTATTAAATAACAGTTAGAGTCAAAATAATTGTTCGCAATATATTCAATAGATTAACCTCTTGCATGACACATGCAGCTCTTTGATAACTTTACCTCGTCCCAAATGTTTTTTATCACTAACGCTTGTTCCAATTTCACTTATCAATTTTCTTCACATTTTTCGTGAGATACCTCAGAAAATCAGTATCGGACTATCCAACTAATACATTCTACATTTAAAGGAAGATAAGAATATACCCTCTTGGAGATGGAACATTTTATGGGAATATGTCAAGAGCCAATTCAGTAAAATCCGAGTTAATTGAATCCAAGATAATTTGTTTGACTTCAATTTCAACTCCAACAATCAAGACTAAGTATGAAGTCACCAAAGAAAACTCTAAACTAACAATTGAACTTATTCCCCAAATTAGACAAAAATATACTTACATCCTTTAACGTGAGGATAATCTCATTGAGTAACAGAAAAGCTTTTCCATTATTTTTCATTGAATCACTCTGCACAAGGCAACAACAATTAAGTAGATGTAAGACATCATGTAAAACCACGCGACCTTCCTGAGCAATGGAAAAAGTGGAGTACAAATCCCAATAAATAAAATGCATACGTAAAACATAAGTTCAGCAGGTCGAAATTCAGACTTCCTTACTACATGACGGTTTCGGTTTTCGATGGAAATTTCGGTCAGTCCAAAAATGGAAATATTTTGTAGAAATGTTTTGACTGGTGTGTAGATTTTATAAATCCATGGAAATGACAGAAATAAAATGCATAAAAATGATGTACATAGCGGATTAGTTATGTTTGGGGTAAATTGAATAACTCAGTTATGTTTGGGGTAAATTGAATAACTCCTCGACAATCCAAAAGATAACATTTTTATTGATAATAGCTAGTAGTTGACAAAATCAGTGAGTTTGAGAAGGTATCAAGTTACGCAGTTATATCAGGGGTGTTGTATCTATGAGAAATCAAGATGAAGGAAGGAGATGTGTTTTTAGTTTCTCTAGATTTTTTTGCTAGATTCCCTTTATGTTGGTCGAAATTTCCCTCATGTTGGTGAAACTATGGACAAACTAGTTGTAAGGTTGATTTGGTGCACCTAATTTCCACTGAAATTTCATTCCTTGTCTCAAACTAATAGTATTCTATAAATCCGTTTTGATGTATCATTGGTTTCATTTTTATCCTTCATTATGGTTTAATAATCTTGTTATATACTATTGCATAGTATCTCTATCATTTCCATGGATTTTGTAGAATTTCCACTACTAACAAAATTATTTCTACGAAATTTTCCATTCCCATTTTCAAACTAACCGAATTTTATTGCTTGAAGAAAATCATAAGGTGATGACTATTTTCACGTGAATAAGTCTATATTCCTCCACTACTGATGAAAGATGATAACAATGAGTGAATTTTACCTTTAAGATATGTACCAACAAAATCTGAAAACATGCGAAGCGACTTCTTAGAGACATGGTTTCAATAGGCATTTTTAGACCAAGCAATAGACCCATAATCTCATCGAACCGTGATGAATGGAACCAAGAGTGCTCCTGCAAAATATCACAAAAATTGTTTAGCAAGAAGAGCATACTAGCTGACTTGCATAACGATAAAAGTTGGATTACAAAAACCTCAAAAATTCTGCCCAATGTCTGATAAGCTCTGTACTGTACAAGTCCCTCATCCTAAAACCAAAGATGATCGTTTAGCACAAACGAATTGAACGTTAGAGCATTTCTTAATCAATTAAAGACTGTTTTGCTTCAAAAAGGAGGGTATAACTCACCTGCAATGCGGGCTTGATATAGTCAAAAATTATGTTTACGAATTCCTCATTACCTCCTCTAACAAGCGCAGATGTAAACTCAATTATTGTACACCTTTTACATGACAAGCATTGGTTCATTAGTCCTTTTACATCTTACTTATAACCGAAATAAAGTATAAGTCAATGCACTCAAGAATGAATGTACTCGAGAGTCAACCAATAAACATCTTGAGAGAAAAACAACCCTTGATATACCAGAGAGGAGCCCCCATTGGACTAGTTTCGTAGGGAAGTCTATTTGACCATTATGTAGTAATAACTAGATGAATGACGTTTCATCTATTAAAATTACTTAGAAATGAATGATAAGTTGGAACTGCAGTTTAAAAAGTCAAAAGTAGAAGACAAATTAATACCTTTGTGCTTCACAATCATCTATATCTGATTTTCCCTCTTTATTTTTGGACTCACCCTTCTCATTTTTGGATTCACCCAAATCATTTTTGGCCTCGCCCTTTTCATTTTTGGCGTCACCATTCTCATTTTTGGGCTCTCCCTTCTCATTTTTGGACTGAAACTTCTCTAATAAAGAAATGAAAATCTTTTTTACTTCTGAGATCTCAGTGACTGATGCCAGGGATTGAATAGCCTCCTGAAAAAGTACAATCCATATGATTTCATTTTTCATCATCAGGTAATGGTTCGTATTCTATGGCACTCAAATATTTTATATATCGGAGGAATTGCAAATAATTAGTACATATTAGTCCAATTTGGAACGTGAGGGAAAGAAAAATGTGACCAGTCACCAGTATTTGAAAAATGTGACCAGTTTTTAAAAAATGGTACAGTTCTAAGTCAGTAGTTGCCAGAAGTCCATAACATTGTTAGTAGAGGTACAGAATTCTAGAACAATTTAACAAACACAAAGCCAGAATGTTGGATACTTGACTAGCTCGAGAAGAAGCAGACCCAGTGAAAACACAACTTCTTATGTATCAACTACAGAGTTACTGCTCTCTAAGTTACAAATACTGGAAACAGATATCTCATGTTCAGTAAAAGTTTGTGACACTTTTTATTGTGCATCACTAAAAGCATACTTATTGAATATAATGTAGTTTCCTCTTTTTTCTTTTGAGAAATCAACTACAATCTACATTAGTCATTTACAAGGCATCGGTACATCATCAAGATGTGATAAGCACAATGACCGCCTAAGTTAAACCAATATGTAAAGGGGCCTAAAGCCTAACAATATAGAGCCTAAAACCCGACAAACTTATTATTTATACCTTTAATAACCCAAATCCAATAACCATGGATTCCACCTCCTCTGGGAATTGAACCTGGAACTCCAGGGTTTTGGAGTTTATGTCAACACTGCCAACCACTTGAGCAACTAAGTGCTGCCTATAGTTTCCTCCTATTGTGGTTGTGGGTCATGTCATTTATTACATAATCAAAAGAGGTGTTTATTCAAAAAAAAAATAATCAGAAGAGGTGACATATCCTAGAAGCTCGACTTGCATGCAAATCCAGGTCCTCCAAGAGGACCCTAGTAGTTTTTCACACTTTTGGTCGATTGTGATAGTTTCTAGGTATTGTGGTTACTATGTCGGTGAAGTTCAATGACTAGTCAAGCGAACAATACAAAGTTATTGCTTTTGCTCAACTGAACCTCCCAGATGCAGCAAGTTTAATATGCTGTGTGCCTCTAGCATTCTTTGTGCGCCTTGGCTAAGTTGCAGAAAGAAGTCTTAGAAAGATCTAGCTATTCAATACATAAAATAGTAAATAGCTAGATCATCTCAGTGAATCAACTAAAACACAACTTACAAATAAATAAATCATAAACAATGATGGCAAACCTTTAGGTATGAGCGCTTCTCTTGAGACGAGATGAAGAATATATCAGTAAATGCCTGAAGTAAACCAACAGAACATGATGCCAAGGCCTTGATGTTCCTAGATGCAATTTTCTTCGTGTAGGGAGATGGGGCATCTCGGGATATTGTGGGCTCCTCATTATCCGTAGTAGCAGTTGAATTATTTGCAGAGCCATCAATGTTTCGATCAGATAGAACTAAATTTCTGTTCTCATTCACTAAGAGCTACAGAAACAACATTCTGGAATAGTTAAATATGATGAACATAACAGAGTAAACAACATGTCGTTAAATAGAACAATAACTTCCACATGCTTAATATAACAAATAAAATCTTAGTTATTTATTTAAGCTACCTGCAAGGCTACGGATATACTTTCATGTGTGGAGGATTTGTTCTTGAGAACAACTATAAGAAGCTCGGCCAAAGAGCCAAATCTTTTATCAGTATCAGTTGGATAATGACAGAAAGCTGGTAGCAAGTCCCAGAGGCCACAAACTGCAGCTTGAAGGGTCTTTTTCATCTGTGATTTTTTAACTGACAATGCACAAAAGCAGAAATTAAGAAACACAAATTGGATGTAATATACATCGCAAAGATGAAGACTACTTAAGCTAGACCCAATGTTCAAAAAAGTGGTCGAGGTGTACGGCCCAAGGCGATTCAGTCGTTTTCCTCGTACGCATCTGAAACTGAAACACTGGTACGCACTTCAGTGACGAGGCTTACGCCTCACACATGACAACTTACAAAAAAATGGGTCACGTTACTTTTTCTTCTTAAATGTTAGATATATATTGTCAAATGTCAAAGAAGATTTCGAAAAATATTAAAATAAAAATATGTGAAGACTGTAGAAGCATCGTTTTCAATTTCAAGTCCATATTACGTTTTATGACGTAGAGCTAATGCAACACCAAACATAATTTTTGTTTGTTAGGTACCTGCTGCTTTTCATCTTACCAATGTTAAAAAAAACTATCATGTTTGTTTTCTATATAATTGTGTCATGGCGAGGAAAACCACATTTCAAACATTCGTAGTAAGTAGTAACTAACGTAGATGTATAAGAATAGCTGTTCAAGAGAAACAGCAAAGCCACTTGAAAGAAGCGATGAAAGTCCTCTCCCTCATGTAAAGAGATGGTTTAATGAACTAGTCCTACAAACTTCATGGAAACGCAAATACTTAAAAGGAAAAACAATAAGAAATTAAAAAAACTTAAACAAAAGGTCATATCGTCCAGACGAAAAAAGGCTACCCTAACCTTTCTGGCAGGTAAGAAAATTACCACTCCTACGGACGCATGAGAGATAAGACCCTTAACATGAATTCTCATGGTGAAGAACTAAAGGTCACAAATTAAGATTGAACGAATTGAAAGAAGAGGTCCCAGGCTCGTGGACAAAGTTCAAATTCCTATTTTTCGAACTACAACTAACAAGCAGGTCAACTTTCAGGAAAAAGATTGGTATTTACTCATTTACTGTTATGTTTCTACCTTTCTTAGAGGCTTTCTGGAGAGATTCCGCAAGGGGCACAATATGCTCCATAAAATATTCTAATGACGCTCCAACAATGTACTTCTTCAAAATTGGTAAGACCCAAGTGTTTGAACAGGTGAGATCTTCTGCGTTAAGGGAGACAGGTATCAGCATAAGCAGCTTCTCTGGTCCCATAGCAGTGACAGCGGCTCCAATGCATTCTTGAACCTACAGATGACGCCATTAAGGGGCTAAAAAAATCTAAAACCCACAAAATTTGACATCAACCTCACCTGTGGCGTACTGAGAGTATACGATACAGGCAAAAAAACAAGAACATACAAGACCTTTGTGCTGGAAACAGAATTGCATGTGTTCACGTAGGAAAACACTAAGACTTAAATGACTGCATTTAATTCACTCGTGCTCATAATACATGAGATATAAATCAGCAACATTTTGTTACACACAGCATGTGTACCCTGAGAATACCCAGATTCTTACGATCTCCTATAATGGATTAGTTGGGTTCACGGAACCAATCATCTTAAGCAGCTATGTAAATTATTTAATTTTCAAACTTGCGGAAATGTATATCTCAACACTCCAGTTATATTCTTATGACTCTTGTTACGCTAAACTCGATGATTTTGAGTTAGAATTTCAGATGAAGAAATGTACTCATCAATAACCAAATAAATACATTTAACTTTAACTACGATAGTACCATACTACGATGAGTTGGTTTCTAGTAGACATTTTGGCTCATTACAACAAAGGCTAAGAAACCAAAAATAAACAATTATTTAGACATGGACCGCGTAAAACACCTGGAACCCATCTAACATCCTGGTCTTTTAAGAAATTGAAATTTTAATTAGAAAACAGCAATTCAGTACATTGATAAAACTAGAAAAGAACTTCAGTCCTTTCATCTTGCTAACAATTAATTAAGAAATCCAGACTTACATGCTTTGTCTTGATCAAGTCCCCATTTTCATGTATAACCACTTCCGCAAGTTGTTGGACAACCTCCTTCAAATATAGGTATGAAAAGTCACCTACGAAAGTTGCAAAAATAAGCAATATATGGCCAAATCTATAATGGAATCAAGAAGCTATACAAGAAGATATCGTTTTTGTTCCAGTCATCCGTAAGTAGAAGTAGATTTATTATTAAGGAGATTGATGGCTAATTGGCCACTTGTAGATTGATAGAACTATAATGAACTATGTTTTTATGATATACACATGCGTAGTACAAATCTACAGAAACTCAACAGTAACCATGCTAAATCTCAGTAACAAAAAGACCAACCTAGCTTGAGGAATAAATCCCCTATGACTGCCAAGAGGTGCTCTTTAAGGTCTCCACGGCAGCTACTTAACATACTATTCATTGCAGCACAAATAGATTCCACAGCAGTAGATTCTGCTGAACTCGTGAAGTTATCCTCATTGAAAACCCTCTTATCAATATGATGGTTTATCAAATCTTTCAAGATGCCGGCAGCTTGTGCAGATGTATTATCAGAAACCAGAAGACCTGGTATAAATAACAGCATCATACGAATCATCAGTATTAAAAGACAAATTAAATAGGTAAACTAAAAGGTTGGAGAAGAAAACCATATGAGTAGATATCAGCTTGCAAGAACACTATCAGCAGATCCAATTTTAGGTCGAGAAATAAAAAGTTTATTTTGCTTCATGCCCAAGCATGGCATAAGTAGGAATTTACGTCCGGTAAGATGCCAAAGTTGGCCAGAATAATTATAGGGCTTTTAATGAGTTAAATACAGGAGTTGCTGTTACATTTTATTAAGGAGATCACTCTTAAACCTCATGAAACATTTGCATCAACAAAAATCTTTCTTTTTCTACACTTAGAATTAATATTGAGTAAAAAGTATTTACATGTTCTCACATAAAAAGGTCATTTTTCAATGGAACTTTAGAAGTTCCTATTGTGGTACATTTACCAGTTTGGTATATATAAATTAAAGGGACTTTTTAGCGGGAAAAAAGAAGTAAAGAGCCCTATTTGTCTCACATTAGGAATTGCTTCCATGGACATGAACTGTGCTTTAAGCATTTAAATATGGTGTGCTTCCGTAGGATTACCATAGACCACGGAAATAACTGCAGAACTAATAACAAAGACAGCTTAATAAGTTCCAGATTTCATCATTATCAGGTATAAGGAGTTAACTCCCTTTAAGGGAGTTTGGTTAGTAGCATCTACGACAGCCTAAACCATAAGTTTCTTCATTCTAGATAGGCTGATGATCCTAGATTTCTTTTGCGTAGGCAGATGTTCTATACAATTAAAACTGCTCAGTGTAAAAAGAATTTATCAACCAGAAACAACGCAAGAGTGAGAACTAAAGCATATCAGCTCTGTAAACAAATAGATGACAAGTTTTAGCTTCTACTATTTTGATGTGAAGGTAAGACTTAAAACTTATGCCTAACATATGCATGTCAGTGAACGAATGGTGACAAAATTGTTTTGCAAAATATCAAAATGACAAAGCAGAAGTATACAAAAATAATCATTGTAACAAGAGTAAGGTCTTAAATGGATACCAGATATAGAACTGAACACCAGAGGAAGATTTCTGATCGATGTGCTTCGATCGGTAAACTGAAGCTTTTCCAGGCAACTCTTTAACAAAATCGAAGCAGACAATACAGTGTCAATGGGATTCTTTCCACCAGATGATACATATGATGCAAGTGATACCAAAATTTTCTCTGCTACTGGAACAGTAATAATGGCATCGGCTCTTGAAGACTCAAAAAATGCTTCAAGGATCGCAAGATTGTGTCTCGTAAGCGGTGAATATTGGGGAGACAAGAGTTTGTGAATCTCTGGTATGATTGTCAAGCTAATTTTGGTTGATATGAATGGGATAATAAGTTTTAGCACATTAAGCATATGAACGACTTCCAAATGTTCCGGATTTGACACCATTTCACCTTTGGATCCTGCTACAATTGGTGAACCAATTAAATTAATTGCTGATGGCATGTGACTATTGAACAGGGCGAGGAACACTTTGCTTGCCTCCTTCGTAACTAAAGAGCACTTAAAAGACTTGAAGGCATCCTCAATACACAATTGAGCCGATTTTCGTACCTGAAACATGGAATAGAAGGAATGACACTCATTGAAAACCCAGATATCTATTCATCCTCTTTTAATGATAAGTACAGCATAACCAGATGAAAATGATATTTTATATCCAGTCCTTATATGACCTCTTAGGGCATTTTTTTGGCGCACGGGAAAGGAACATGATCTTCAGGAATAACAGTCCGTAATGTAATTCTTAGTCACCACAATAACTTACTTCTTTGCTTGGTTTGACCAGGATTAGTGGAGATTGAATTTGTCCGAAGACTATTTAACTTACAATTCCATGGAAAAGGGAATCGTAATACACCCACACGGGGATTTGGGATTCCCTCTTTAGGAGGGAATCCTACTCCGTTGAGAATGTGACTCTTGATGCATTCTAATGTGCCAAACACCACTTTCGAATTGAACAAAATTCCTGGTAATCACATTCGTTCCCGTCAAACTAGACATGGCCAAAAGGTTGGTAATTGTAATACATAGGCAGAATGGGTATCCCAAATTTACCAACTTTATTCTTATTCAACTAAACCATAGTTGCCTGATAAGTTTCTCATTCAAGTAGTTTAAGTTTTACAACAACTAGAGGAACTATATGTATCAGTCGAAATAAGTTCATTTACACTAATTTCCACAGTCTAATGCTATCTTGTGTGTGTGTTGTCAGTGTTTGAGAAAGATGAAGTTTCATGATCATTTAGTGAGAGAAAACCCACAAATTATACATACCTTAGGGCGCTTATCAATAGAGAAAGAAAGAATAGTCTCAAATGGCAATTTGACAACACTCCAATCTTCCAAATCACAAAACCTCAAAAGAATCCCTAACGATTTAATCACAGACCGTATAGTTGCAGTCGAAATTGATTCTTTAGGTGCTTGTAACAACGAAACAAGAACAAAGACAGCATCTTTAGCCTTTAAAGTAGGAAGAGATTTAGAAGGAATAAGAGGAAGTAAAATTGAAAGAAAAGAAGAAAGAGCTGAAATAGCATTCAAATCTAGTGATGTATTATTAGTAGAGAGAGAATCATTAATGGCGGAAATAGTAGCAGCGAAATAAGAGATTGGAGTTAGAGGAAGATCTTCTTCTTGAAGTATAGTTTTCATGGCTGCTGCTGAAGCACAGAGATGACGGTGTTGAGTAGCTGAAGATTTTCCATAACGTTCCATTAGTTTCTCGCAAAGGTCTGAGTTTGAAACTCCAATTATTTCTTCTTCATCGTCTTCTAGGTCTAGGGTTTCTGGTATTTGGTCGTCTTCCATGAAATCTGTATCTCGAGTTGATGATTTCTTCATTGTGTGTGTTTTGGTGACGGTGGTGGTGAGTTTGAAGAAGAAGAAGATGAGAGTGTTTCAGAGGGAACGAGGGGTTTTTAGACTCACTTGGAGGTCCACTTTTAAACCCTATACGGAGAAGGAAAATTTCTTGTTTGGTCCCTACTCTATGACAAATTTTCTTTTGACCCCATAACTTTTTGAATAAGAAAATGACCAAAACATCCATAAGTGTTGTAAAGCATTTTCCCCACATCTATGTGACCATGGGGGACAAGATGTGGTGCTCCTGATAAGGGATTAAAAGCTATTTTTCTTGTGATGTGTTTTGAAGTTGTGAGACGTTCGAGGGTTAAAGTAGACAATATCGTTTACAATTTGGAAAACTGATGGACTCAAACTTATAATATAAAACCAAAGTTTTCAAGTTAATGAGGTTTAAGTGCCTTAACACACCCTTGGTAGGTATCTAATTCACAATACAAGTGAAGTGTTTTCAATTCATGCCCAAGATATCTTACTATGTATAATATGTTCCTCCTCCGCAAAGTCCTCTCAGATTGCACTCCAATGGAGAGAAGGTTAAATTAAAAAGTTGTGACCTATCAAAGACAGGATGGGATGTTAATTTTGAGTGATTTGCAAAGGGAACATGTTCTTGTTTGAGTTAAGGATAAAATTTCAGTTTCGGTGGAAAATTTGATAAAGATGAAAATAGAAATATTTCAATATTGATTACATTGACAAAACTTCGTTAAGAAAAACTTGGTTAAATTTCAGTTTCGATATGTATAAATTTCGGCATATGCATGAAAATAGAAATATTTCAGTCATGTCAAACGAAATGCTTCGAAATGTAATTCCTTGGTTTCAGTTTGGATGGGTTACTCATGGTAATTTTCATAGTTAACCATGACTACTAGCAGTCTAGCACCTGACGTCAAACACGTGGGAATTATCTCAATCATTCGAGTTAGCTATCTTGTATGTAATGTTTCCACTTGAATATTATCTTTATCACTCTATCAAAGTACAAAATTTACAAGAGACGCGACTCGGTAATAGAAATAGTCACGATTTTGGGACATAAAGAAAAATCTTTGGAGCGTAAAGACTTTGATCAACTAGATTTTGGCCTAGGGGGTTATTCATTTTGAGTCTAAAAATTGACTATTTTGATTTTTGCCACCTAATCTCATCCGTCCCCTTCTCTCTCTAACTCTCTATCTCTCTCATGCTTCTTCCCCCCTCTTATCTCTATCTCTTTTTTTTTTTTTATGATTCTCTCTCTATCTCTTTTTTGTTGCTCATTCCTTCTATCTCTCTCTCTCTCACTATTTCTCTTTCTCTAACACAGTTCCGGGAAAGGGAACGCTTCTCTTGGTCGGAACTGTGTGTTAGAGAGAGAAAAATAATGCGAGTGAGGGAGATTGATAGAGCTGGATTCATCGACGAAGAAAGAGATAAGGAACAACAAAGAGTGAGATGAAAATGACATGAGAGGAGATGGAGAGAGAGAACAAGCAGAAGAGGCAGAGAGAAGAAGAAAGGAAAGAGAAGAGGCGGCAATGGTGGTAGTAAAAAATATTAGCGGTCAAAAGTTGTTGTGGTGAAGGTGATGAGAAGATGAAGAGGCAAAATTCAACCAAATGAATTTTCGGCTGAACAGTAAACCTGCCCATAAGTCAATGTTGATTGACTTATTCTTTATTCTCCGGAGATTTTTCTACCGCGGGCTAAAAATAATGCAACCAATCAATAGATCCAGAACTTCGAACCAAAGACTTCATTGCGGACTGGTTTAGTTGAGACAATCTATCACCTAAAACTTTCAGATAAAATTCATCCTGTTTTCGCATTTTTCTTTCACCAAAAGAACCCATTGAAAAATAGAAGTCATTTCTTCTTTTACGAAAGTAGTTTAGAAAGAAATAAGAGTCCGAACAAATATATTACATTATTACTTTCTCGAATTAGTTTCTCTACTCTAATTGTCATCAATTTTGAACAGCACAATCACATTATATTACACAGCAATAAAGAAAATACCTCGTTGATTTGAATTTCCTGATCAGTAAACCATGACGACGGTATCAACCAAAATATTTTTGGAAGAGTTGTTTGGCGATGGCGAGGGCATCTCCTTTGGCCTTCACTGGATACAGCTCTGTTCCTGTTTGCCATTTGTTTGAAAACTCTATCCACTCTATTCTCCAATCTACTAAATTAAAACTCTGATTCGATCTCAGACTTGTTATTAAATGACTAAAATATGTAGAAGCTCTTGGTAGATAGTACCCTTCCAATAGCCCACTCCAGTACTTGTTTGCTGATCAAGGAAAAAATAAAATTAGTAAGAAAATTTTGATAACTTGATAGATTAAGTAAGGTGGTGTTTATTCTCAATTGTTTGAATCTGACTCGTTTGGGTCTCATTTGTCTGAATCTGAATTGTCTGAACCTGACTTGTTTTAGTCAAGGCCTCAAAGGTACCATAGCAATTTCAGGTTATTCTAGAATCTAGATAATGAACTCTCAATTCAGAGATATTTTATGTCTAACTCAAAAGACCAAAATTAGTCTGATTCAGCCATTCAGACGACTTCGACAAAAAAAACATTCTGAAATCAGCCTGACATCCGGGCCATTCAGACGATTCAGATCTGAATTAGAAAAACAAAAACAAACACCACCTAACATCAGCATCATCATTAGTGATAGTAACAAATAATATAATTACCATAGTCACGAAGATTGCTCTGCTTTTCTTTCGTGTTATCATACCACATAGTCACTTGCGTTCTAGCATTCCATTCATACTGAAACCAGATTGACTTTTAAGTTTTCGAGATCAAATCAATTTTATGATAGAAAACAAGTGGGAGTTGCTTGGTTGTTACCTTTCTTATCTCATTTGAAGTTACTGCAAGCTTTTTGGCACTCTCCAGCCAAGTTCCAAGAAGAAAATTATCGTCAGAAGCTAGAAGGGTGTCAATGTCCTTGATGAGTTCGATGAACTTTTCACTTTGTGATATTAATGCTTTGGTGTCCTTCAGCAGAAAAGCTGTTACTGCATCTAAATACACTTGGTTTGCTAGTTTCCCAAGTACTTGCCGAGTTAGGTCGACCAAATCATATCTGGCCATTACAGAGAGTAGACGCGGTAAGTCAAAAAATGAACATGTTAAATCATGCAGGGTCGGTGCAGGCCAAAAGCAACAAAAGCGGATACTTTGGGCCCCAACGCTATTCGGGACCCAGAATCTGGGTCATACAGATCAATATGAGCTAGTAAGAAAAGGAATCAACATTAAGCATTTTGAGTTTCCGAAGGTGGTCCCTTTACCTAAATGTGAGTGTTCCTCCAAAATCACTTCCTGCATCAAGGAAGAGTTGTAAAGCACCAATAACCAGATCGGTAGAATACCATAAATGTGGCTTCTGATCCAAGTAAAGGCTTTTTTCTATCAAGGAGAATCTTCGGATTCTGTGTTCGAATATCTGTCTTGTGGATAAATTAGAGACAGAACCAAAGTTCCATGATGGTTCCCAATCAGGAAGTTTAACTATGTAATCTCTGTTATGGTTCTGAAACAAACAAAAGTTTGTGTAGTGAGTATCTCTCGGGCTTTTGCTATTTAAAAAAGAAAAATTGAGTAATGAACATACAGCTATTCCATCTGTGCAGTTGTAAATAGTTCGATACAGAATCTCCCAGGCTGCCTCAATTTTTTGAACTGCTTTACCATAACGTCGACGAGAATATGATTTTACCCATTCCTACCAGAGCAATGAGTAGATTAAGCATCAAATGTAAAACTACCGAAATTCGAATTCTATTCTGCTCTTGGTGTAGAGTTGGAGGTCAATGGATGGTGGTATACGATGACATGATTCATATGAAGTAGCCCGACTGCAAGTATCAAAATGATATTGACGTGCCAATGAAGGATACGGAGGCCCATTAAAGCAGCCCAACCAAAAGTATATACCGATCAGATCCAACGTATTGATGATCGAGATCAATGTCAATATTCAAGACATTTCAGATAAGGCAATTGAACTGCAAGAATTTAGTTACCTTCATTTCGACCTTTTCACTGCGAAATGCCATCTCAGACATCAGCTCAAAGGCAACTGGATTATGTTCTATTCCTTCCATGCACATGCCCACACCCACCTGAGGGAACAAAGAATAGCATGAGATTTGCTGCGACTATAGTTGGAGTCTTGGAGATAATATTATGTTTAG
>BEHA01000634.1:41531-73120 GCA_002897215.1 Eschscholzia californica subsp. californica | reverse complement strand
AGTTGCGCTGGTATTTCACCGGTTAGTTTGTTTGGACAAAGAACAATAGCTAAAACTATATCCATCTTACCTAGTTCTAACGGTATAGGTCCCTTTAAGAAATTGCGAGACAAGTTCAGGTATGATTTCATGCTTCTCAAACCAGCAACTTCATCAGGAATTGTCCCCACGTGTTCGTATTTACGTGGTATTGTGTTTATGGTGACTTTTGGGATAGGACACCTTTTGAAAAATGTTAAAACGACTCTGCTCTTAACTCCCAATTGTTGCTGTAACGCATCACCAACATGAAGGGTTATTTTGCGCGAACAAAAACAAGCAATATATATTCCCTTTCCAAGATAATGAATCTTTCTTTGATATCGTTTCTGTTGCCTCCCTGGTAAAAGGTTGACCACAGTAACTCGCGTACCGGAACCTAAAAGAATTACATCCTCGAGCATCATTAAAACTACAGTACGACCCCTAGAATTCTCTGCTACCAGAGAGAGAACAACCGGGTTATCGAACTCATCTTCATGAACAACCTGGGTATTGAACCCATCTTTATGTACATCTATTAAGTTGGGACGAGTTATGCCTTGCCACTTCTTGATAACCACAATTCCAATCCCTATTCCATTCACCATGCATTTAATTAAACCCATGTACCTCAAAATTGCTTGTGGAGCAACCACTTTGATCACACTTTTTGCTTGGAATCCATTCTTCAGTTGAGGACTCACGTATAGACTCCATATCGGGTTTCCGACAAGATCGATTAAGGACTCTCCAGCACTTATCCAGAAAAGAGACGCAACAACACTCAAAGAAGATGTATAAAGTGAAAAGTGGTGGTTAACACCAGCAAGCAACAAGGAATAGGCGATTCTAGTCTTGCTCAACCTAAAACCCTCTGAAATTGTATCATCTAATCCCAAGTCGAGGGCCAATAATTTATTAGCACTAACCTTATACGCAGAAAGATAGGGTAATAAACGCAATCAAAGAGAGATGACGCAAAGGTTGCAAATTGATAATCTTCGGCCTTGACAACTTTTCTTCTTCTTCTGGTTGGCTTTTTTGGACACTTTGTGTGAACAGATTTTCCAGCTTCTCGCAACTGACTTCAGCTAAGGAGGAACTAGCAGCTAGGGCACCACCGTCCATCTCTTGACTCATAACCAGACTTTTTCTAGAACAGAGAATATCATCTGACTCTGGTTTAGCAAGAAAGGATTCACCTTCGCAAAACGTTTCGAGAAGATTTCTTGCACTGTCTCGTTTAGAAACAACCTCATCTTTGCTTCCGTTGTGTTCAAATTTCTCTTCTTCTACTTCGAATAAAGGGTCATCTTCTTCTTCTGCAACTTTAACTTCTTTGTAATCTTCTTTCTCAATTTTTTCATACTCTTCTTTTTCTTTTTCCTGATGGAACCGTATAGTAGTCGAGGAAGATGGTTGACGTATTATCGTTTTGATGTCGTCACACATATGTTGAATCTTAGTCAAATTGGATATTAGCGGTTGAATTGTTTCGGAAAAAGACGGTTGTGGTGTTTGTGGTGGTGAATAGGAAAGAGAAGAAAGAGATGGAGGTGATGGTGAATAACACACTGGTGGTGGTGATGAAGGTTGGTATTGCCAAGGACACGATTGTGGTGGATAATAGTTCGATTGAAGCGTTTCTGAAAAAAACGGAGACGGTTGTGGTGGTGGTGAAGTTGTTATTATAGGTGTTGAACACGGTAGTGAATACGACGGTGGTGTATAATTAGAGTACGGAGGTGGTGGTGGTGGTGGTGGTGTTGTTGTTGTTGTCGGATAATAAGAAGGTAGAGGTGCGGAAGATGGTAAGGGTGGTGAATACGATGGTGAATAATAAGAGTATGGAGGTGGTGGTGGTGTTGCGGTTGATGTCGGATAATAAGAAGATGGAGGTTGTGATGGGTTTTCTCGTACGGTTTCTCCCGGATTCCAATGATAATTGTACGAATCTCTATTCGCATGCAAACATGATGCGCATAAGGATCGATTTGTTATTCCTTCATGAGTATAATCTGATTGAATATACTCTTCTTGACGAATAGAATACGATTGAAACTGATTTAACTGGTCTGGAAAAAAATTTCCAGAATCATTAGCCAAAAACTTTGGTGGCTCTGAATACCACATGATGTAGAACGCAGCGGAAATAAAGAAGACGATAAAATAACGAAGAACGATAAAAGAAAGATTAAAATAACTCTAAAACTGATAAACTTTATTAAACTCAAGGGGATTTTCTCTTCAACTTGAAATTAAAAGACAGACTGGAACTCCTTTTATAGGATAACATACTTTCCTAGATAGACTCGAACTAGACTTTCCTAAATAATTAAAAGACTGCAACTTCCTAAATAGATAGACTCAAATCTGGACCTTTCCAATTATTGGAAATACTAAAACAATATAATTTCCTAAACCTAGATTCTTTATGAATCATACTAAATTTGGGACTTCCTAAACTAATCAATATGGCCGGTTGGCCTACGTGGCCGTTAGGGCCACGGCAAAAGCGTCCACGCCGGGTGCCCCTGCATCAGACTTGGGCAGAAAGGTTATGATGTTGCACTAACTTTATAAGACAGAGACATCCAAATCTATAAATGAACAGTTTTATGCTTTTGCTGTCTTCCGGAGTTTCAAAAGGATGCGCAAGCAAGGGTGAAATATTAATTAGCGTAATTTGGTCATTCAGTTTATGAAATTTACCTACCCATGTAAATTAGCCATGCGAGCCCATGCTAGGAAAGCTGGTCCACCGAAGAAGTCATTTAAGTCTTCATTGCTAATGTTAAATTTCTGTAATCAAAATCAGGGAAACTATTCAAACTTCAAATTCGATTGAATTAATAGGTCCTGAGTACGTAATTGGTTTCCTTCTACGTGACTTGACCTTTATAGCATGACAATAGAATACAAGCATTAAATTAGGATTACGAAGCTACAATCAGATATTTTTAGCTCCTTTTCGTCTATATTAAACGAAAAAGAACTTTATCTGCTGGAGGTGGAGTAACTTTAATGAGTGTACAAGAAAATTTAACGGCTACTTGATGAAAAACAACTTTTCAGAATGTTCAAGTAGCTGGATAAAACAGGATTTCTGACCTTGCTCATTAAATTATTTTTTATAAACTGCAAAGAAGGAAAGGATGGAAGATCATTCAAAAAAATCTAGGAAGTGGAAAGCATGTTATCAGGAAAAGCAGAGGTGAACGAAAATAAAACCTTGAAAACTTTTTGCCAGATAGCCTCTTGGCCTGTAAACGCCAAAGGCAGGTTAATTCCTTGAAGAGCCATCCAATCTATCTCTTTCTCCCATCTTTTCCAATCCCACCAAACATAAGAATCTGTGGATAAGTACCACATTAAGTTTGATGCTTATGGTATATTTAATGTTTTTAACCTTTTTCGAGAAGAGGAGATTTTGGACAAAATTCACCCGTAGTGGCAAGTGAACCTTAATTTAAGATTTACCGTATGGGATAAATTGCTACCGTCATTATTCTGTACATATGCAAATAACTACGCGTGATAAGTAATGAATATTTACAAATATTTGGGGCTCAAAGTTATGCTTTGGTATTTTCTATACAATCACAATTAAATAACTACAGTTGCATTAAGTCAACTGAATTTGGCTCAAGCAAGTGAACATTTGTAGATGTAAAATGACCACAAGTATCACACCCGCTTTAACCAAATTCATGGGGCTAAGAGCATCTCCAATGCAAAACTCGAAAAAGAAAAAAAACTAACTTATGTGTCAAGTTTTGATATAGGATCGATAATTGGTTTTATCATATGTGGCAAAATAGAGATCCTTTAAATACTTATTTCTCCAATGCGAATCTCTAAAGTAACTTTATTTACTAATGCAGCATGATTAAAATGTTGGTATACATTAAAAAATGTTGAGTTGCACAAGTACAGATATCTTAAGTAGAAATTATAGAAATAGAGTGTCCTCTTGATCTCTAAGATTAACTACTGCCACATCATTTTAGAGACCCAAATTGAGTTTCGCATTGGATAGAGTTTTAAGAAGAAAACTCTTAAAAATCTTTTCTGGCATTCAAAGGTTCTAGTATTGAGTGTCGCAGTTGAGATGCTCTGACTACAAAAAGGTTCTCATAGAAGCGGTTAGTTAGGGAATGCAAAGGCATAACTTGCCCCGTGACTAAATGTATATATTCACCTAAGACCATGAGATGCCTAGACGTAGCTATATCAGGTTCCTTATTACCCGCACGAATATGTTTTTAACTAAGGAAAGAATAAGTTTGTCAACAAATGATAGATATAATTTTACCTGCAAGCTTTTGAACGGGTGTTAGTTCCATAACTAAAGGCTAAAGGCCCTTAACAAGAATAAGCAATAAAAGTACAGAACTGATTTTTAAAATGAAGAAAGAAATAAAGACTTACAACTTGAAGTAACAACGTTTTGGTAATAATTCCAAGGAACTGGACGTTTAACCATCACCCCCTCATCTTTTACAGATGGAAGTGACCCAGGTCTAGGAATGGTAGTTAGCTGAGCACCGCCAGTCTTGTCCCACGAGATATGAGCACCACACCAATACTTTAGATACCAATGAAGACCAGAAGTCATCTCAACGGCAGTGGTTCCTTCTATACTGGGTAGAAAAAAATATCAAACATCACACAAATAACAAACATTAAAGTGAAGTTTCCATGTCATTTACTTATTCCATCCAGCTTTTATCAATGAATTCCATCAAAAAGCAGAAGAGCAAAGGAAAAACCCATAGTATGTGTCGATATGGCTGACATATCGATTTTATTAGATCTATATGATTTGATTCTGTGTTTCGTGCTCGAATAGCAGTAGCAATGAAGTAATTAGCAATTTATAAATATGATAATGATAATTGTAGAGTTTTTGTTAAAGAATGCCGAAAACAATAACTAACTAGAATGGCAGTATTTTGGAGTTTTTTAATTGTAATGTTGTTGGCCACACTTTGGCTTCTCATGCCTTGCATTGTAATCAGCTTTGCCTCTCTGGCCTGGCCACCTTCCTGGCCCTTGTGTATCCACTCTTCTCGTCTAAGAGGTCTTCAAGACTTCACCTCTTTATCAATGAATTTGTTTTGTAAGGACAACATCGACTAATACATTTTTACTATGTAAGAATTCAACAGTCCGGCGTGTACTAAGTTTAGAATTACCATATAGAAAATTCTAGCTTGTTAATCTGAGTTCAGAGGCATTGACGTAATCCATTAATAGGACACCATCCCAATGAAACTGTTCTATTGATTCATTTTGATGTGAGCACCAACACAGAGATGAGATGGAAGCTACCTATTAGCATATAAATAAATAAAAGCCTTGGGCGTTAGGCTCCTTAAAGGTGATAAATGTATCTCGTTGACAGGCAAACTTGGCAAGTTTTGTTAGGTCATAGGTGATTGTTGGACAGTCAGAATACATATGAAGAGCTTACAAGTTACAAGTTTATGTTGTTTTAGTACTTATTTATTAACTTGAGATAAGTACATACATTATCTCCGCTCCTTTCCCATTATAGATATTGGAATTCCTTATGTAGAAGCAACTAGATCCGCCACATACATCCTGAAATTCAAAGATAAAACAATATAAGCTGGCCACTCTAGGGTTGGAAACTGGGTAATTAGCAAGGGTATAGTTCTACAATTCACAATAACTTCAAAAAGTTTTGCAATAAATACTCCTGTATTTAATTCTTTGACTAAAAGTGATGGTTACACCATAACTGAAAACAAGTGGTATTTGTTTCTCTTTTTCGCCAGACACAGATCTTTCTGAATCTGAATTGTCTGAGTGTAACTTGTTTCGGTCAGGGACACTATAGTCATTTCAGATTATTTTAGAGAAAATCTTCTTAATTCAGACTAGGGTGTTTGATGTTTTAGACTTTTAGCACTTATAAGTGCTACCACTTCTAAGTGATAATCACTTAGTAAGTGCAATTACTTGTAAGGGCAATAACGGTTGTTTTCACTTCTAAGTGCATGATGTTTGTTTTTATATCACTTCTACACGCTATTGAAAATGAGCAATTACCTATTTTGACCGTACGTTAAATGTTGTTAGCATTTCGCACTAATTCATTAAGTGAATGATTCTAGTTTAAAAAGAACTAGAATTTATGAATACTTTGTATCGAAAACATACATCATGAAAGATTATGATTTATGATGGAGAAAGGGATAAAGTTGCATCATAGAGTCAGGGTGATTCCGTGATTACCGAAGTAGGGGAGAAGGGAAGAGCTTAGGGGAAAGGCTTAAGTAAATGAGTGATGAACGAGAAGAGTCTTCGCTAAAGCCATTTGGAATTCGTATTTATCAATGATTTAAGGTTTTAATTTTTAGTTAGGACCATAGTGGTCGGTGTTAAATTGAGTGAAGAGCTATTACTATGTTTTTTATAGCACTGTTGGAGCTTTCTTTTCCCACTGCTTAGAAGTGATTTTCACTTATTAAGTTAAAAAGCAAAAGTCCTTCACTCAATTTACCAACACTTAAAAAATAAAAATCACTTAATAAGTGCAAAAATCAAATCTAGCTTGAATAGACTTTCCATCAAAAAAAGAGCTTGAATAGACCCACAGTCAACTCAAATCAGTCATCCAGACCACTACTCAGATAAATACAAACATTCTGAAATCCTCCTCAAGTCAATTCAGACCACGAGACAGATTTCAGATTTGAATTTGAAAAGATAAAATACAAACCACCTTAGTTTCTTCCAACACAAAGAGTAAATGGAGTGGATCAAAAGACCTCCAAATTGAAACAATAAACAATGCAATAAAAAATGCTCTCAAAAGGAACTCATCAATGAAGGTCAAACTACTACTCATCAAATTGTGTACTCTACCAATTCATACTATATAAATTTCTAATTGAAACCCACCAAAAATTTGACCAAATTGGGTTTGTAGTGAAGTACCTTGTTAATTAACTTGAAATCAAAGCTTGATATATGAAGGGGAAGCAATCTTTGAAGAACACCTTTAGCTGCTGCTTCTTGTACAGAAGAAAATGGTTTCTTAAGGTCTAGTTTTCTTAGTAGAAGCTCAGTTGGTTCTTGAATTTGAGAAGATGAAGTAGTAAAAATGGGTATTGATAAGAAGAGAAAAACAAGAAGTAGGGGTTGGGGAATCCCCATTTTAGAGAGAGAGATGATGAAGAAGAGAGTCTTGATTTAGTAGAGGAAGAGAGACCAGTCCTTCAATAATTGCCTTCCTTCTTCCTCTTCTCCTTGTTATATATTTGGGTTAATTCACAGTTAACACCCATATGTAACCAACTATATACATTTAGTCCTCCAAATTGCTTCATATGCTACATTGACTCCTAACCAGTTATCCTCTTAAGAAAACGTTTTTTTTCTTTTCCAAATTTACCCTTACTCTCTCTCTCTCCATTGATCAAGGTCCTCAACGAGATAGTATAACGTCCAAGAAAGAGGATTTCTTTTCCAAATCGTTTGTCGGACGACTATTTCTTAGAACAAAAGTAGAACCCTTCAGTTTGGGGATGAAATACCTCTTTCTAGGCTGAGGAAGGGGAAATATAATTGCTTCATATGATCAAACCTAAGACTAGTTTGGAACGACTAATTTTCATTTTTCTTTCTCAAATTTACCATGCCTCTCTCCCTCTCTCTCGCTCCATTGATTAAGGTCCTCGTCAAGATAGCGTAATCTCTACCGAAGGCGAAGAAAAGATTGCATAATCTCTAGCGAGAGGGATTTCTTCTCCAGACCCTTTCTCTGACGATTCACTCGTCAAACCAAGCATGGATCCCCTTCTATTTGGGGGATGAAAACCCCCTTCAAAGTCGGGATGAAAAACCCCTTGGCAGTTTGCGAATGGCAATTATAATCGTTGTATATGATCAGACATAAAGCTCGCCAAAGATTGAATGGAAGTAATAAGTACATAAGATAAATAACACACAAACACATACACGAGTTTTTCGAAATGATTATGTTCCGCAAAGAAAAACGACAACGACTCCATGCTTCAGCATACTACTAACTATTACATATATGACTGACAAGAGTTACAAGACAACACCATCTCTGGTAAGCAAGATCACAAATAAACCACATAAGAGCATACTAGGGTCTCACAGGTAGAACAGAAACCACTTGTTTATTACATCAAGCTCGGAACCTAAGCACATTTCCAAAAACTAACTTAATATGCTTCATTGCCAAGAAGATCAAGAAGGAAAGCTCTATAGTCTCCTTATTTTCTCGATGGTGAGTTTGTCAATCTTTTTCTAATAAATTCGTTAATTCCACTATCATGTGAATTGTTTTTTTAGCTAAAAGGTCCCGCGATCTTGTAACCCACTAACATGTATACGCGATATGAGTTTGATTTAATCAAAATCAATGTTTAAGAATCTAGATTGGACACTGTAACGGTTATTAATTTATGGTGTCTGATCCAATAACAAAGCCATTGAAAACTTTATAAATACATAGGTCCCATCTTCATACAAAATGACAGGTTGAGACGGACCTGCTTTGTTTTGTAGCTAATTTTGTTTAGTTGATTTGTTTGTTGATTGATTCCATTGATATCACTTTCTTATTGAGAGAAAATAGAAGTGTCTTATCGTCGTATGCAAGATGAATAGGAAAAACTAGAAATTAGGTGCGAAACCAAATTTCTTGTTTTTGTTAACCCAAAAGATACTACAAAATTTTATAAAATAAACTTTAAGGTTTCGCTCCACAAAATTTTATTAACTATTTTCTTGTCTTCAAGTCAGGTCATCGTCAAGATAACATAATCTCTACCGAAAGAGAAGAAGAGAGAGCACAATCTCTAGCCAAGTGGATATTTTTCTCTTGCCCATTTCTCTGATGAATCGTTTGTCAACCAGGTATTGAGCCACTTTCCTCCGGGGGGATGAAGACCCCCTTGGAAGTCGGGATGAAAAGCCCCCTCGCAGTTTGCGGAGGGCACATACAATTGTTGAATATGATCAAACATAAAGCCCGCGAGAGAATGAATGGAAGTAATAATAACATAAGACAATATAACACAAACGCATATGCAAGCTTTTCGAAATGATTTTGTTCCGCAAACCAAACCGGAAACAACTCCATGCTTAAGCATACTACTAAACGACTAACAAGACAACACGCTCTCTGAAAGCAAGATCACAAAACAAAACAAACCACATAAACACCATAATAGGGTCTCACAGATTGAACACAAACCACCAGAAGCTTATTACATCAAGGGAACCTCAGCACGTTTCCGAATCAAACCTAATATGCTTCATTGCCAAGAAGATGAAGAAGAAAAGCTTCATAGTCTCCTGAAGTTTCCTTTGCCACAGCATTTTCAAGGGTTACATTGTTCCTCAGGTAGTACTTCTCCTTGATCTCCTTCAAATCCTTTTCCGCCCGCCTCACGATTATACGGGTAAGAGTGTCTTCGTCAGTTCCTCGGTTATTAATTGCAGTCCGCAAGGCCTACACCAAAGTAAAATCGCCCCAAAAAGTCATTTCATGAAATTTCAAAAATGTGCTCTTGATACAGATTTATTTTACTACGTCTACCAATCAAACGACTCGGACATGACAAGTAGGCAAAAACAGACATCCTGAAATCTAATTCAAATCTTGAGTCAGATTTAGAATCTGAGTTAGAGAGGAAAACGAAGACCGTCTAAATTGTTTGTACCTTTTCAAAATAATTAGTAGGTTTAACGATGCAACGGACTGCAGTGCGTAATGCTGCTAAGAACTCATCTGCAGGATCTCCGAGTAAACTCTACAAAACCGATGATTAATTTTGTTAGGTTCAATAAAATTTTAAATTGGCTGAAGAAGCTCTTTTGAATTTCAATACCTTTGTAACTGAAATTTTGTGTTCATCTTTGTAGCAATTGAAAGTTGCATTAAGCTGTGCTCTGCTCCTTGTAGTTAAAATTCGGATAATTTCATCATGATGGAACTCCTTGCCTTGAATGAGCTCATGAAGAATATCCGCTTCAGTTTTTGCAAGTCGTGTGTTTATCTCACAACCGTCGTACTTATATGTACTTACTAGAGCAAATAAGAGCTGCAAAATAAAAGACATCATATGAAGTTCGGTTCGCTTAAAGCAGTTTGAATTTAATCATCGATCATGAAAACTTAGAACTTGCCTTACGAAAATCTCCTGTGGTGTGAAAAGCGATATCTTCTTCCAAAGAACGCTTGTGATGCCATTGATAAGCACGTTTCACGGCCAAAAATTCATCAGGAGAAGGTACACACGCAATTTCTATGATCACACGATAATCGGGTAATGGTCCATTCTTCAATGCAACATTAACTAATACAACATCCCTTTCGACTGGGTCCAACATCCATCGATATACCACTTTCTAAGTTCATTTAGGAAATTAAATTACAAACTCAATTGTATTGAAATTTATAGAAAAGAATGATTGAGACAAGATCAGGGTAAGTGTTGAACCTCAAGGTTACCGGAGAGTTCATGTTCAAGTCGTTTGATGAGATCTTCTTGACAAAGTTCTTCATAAGCTTGTCTAATTGCTCCTCTTTGAGCCGCATTTCTATGTGCCAGTACTGAGATTAACCTTTTTTCATCCGTTCCCCACCCTAGAACAAAAGTAATAATTTTGTTTTAGATATTTTGCAAAAGGATCATGGAAAAGCTTGCCTAAGCTACAAACATTTTAGTTAAGTCTAAAGTGTCTCGTGATTTTGTGTCAGATACAAATATTTTTGTAAGATACATAACGTTTCAATTAGACCTCTAAAGATATGTTACAGCCGATCTAAATTACTATCTAATATGTAATAAATGTGTTCGAAGTTGTATCATAAAGCTTAACTTGTCAAATGGCTTAGGGTTGGTTTATCTTGTAAATTTTAACGGGTTTGGACAGGCATTAGGCTTTAACTTTATAGACCAATCGATGAAGAATTTAGACATGGCAATACTTTCTTTGGACAGGCAATGGAGGCCGAGGCTATTGCAGCTTGATTGGCGGTTCAACTAGCGCTTAATTTGCCGGAATATGGTTGTCTATTAGAGGGGGGGTGCAGTGACTATTATAAAGGTGTGTCCGAAAGAGAAGGACAACATCCCACGGAGAATCAGACCCTTATCATGGATATTACAGAAGAAGCTTCCAGGCTACAAAATAATGACTTCTTTTTTGTAATCGTGAAGCTAATAATTGTAGCTCACACTCTTGCTAAACGTGTTTATAATAGCGATCTAAATCAGATTACGGGAATCTATCAGATTACGGGAATCTATCAGATTCCGAGTTATCTTGTAAGTCAGTCGGAGACAGATTTGTCCAACATGAATTCAGGTTCTAATAGCTAATAAATTGAGGTATTAACCTCCTTTCACCAAAAAAAAAAGGTTTGAGCTAGAGAGCAAATCCGCACCCCAAAATTAAAGGTACAAATATGTGAATTTTTTCGAAGTTGAAACCAAAAAAAGATTTGTTGGATCATTTTGGAGGATATAAGTTTTGACCTAGAGAGCTCTAACCAATTTTTTCATAAAAAATGACCCATTAGACTTACAAAGGGTTTTAGAAAAGATTAGATATTTGGACATGGCAATCAACTTGATTAGTGGGAAAAACCCAAAATCAAAATCAAAATCAAAATCAAAATCAAAATCATCCATCCCCTGATCATAATTAGGAACTAAACAAAGAATTTCAAACACATGCATATATATATAGAGAGAGAGAGAGTAAAAATGAAATGAAATTAAACCTTTTACAGCTTTTCTAATGAGTTCAGCATCTTCAGCAGGAGATGGAACTTGGTCTGGTACAACAATGGTTGCCATTCTCTCTTTCTTTTTCTCTCTCTTGAATTCAAAACTTGAAGATGTTTTTTTCTCTTGTTTTTGTTTCCAAATTTATAATGGGGTTTATCAATATTATTGAAATTAACGCCTATTTGTCTTCTTCCGTTTAAAAATTATTAATTGTGCCAAGTGTCCCATTAACTTATTCAAAATTTGAATGAGGTATGATTCATTGAGCTCGAGCTCACACGGTGATTTGTGAGCTCGAGCTCCATAGCCGTTGATCTCAGTATGCCCAAAAAAATACAGTTGTATTTTCCTAAAAAAAAGGACCGTTTAAACCCAATAATTAATAAACCCCATCTATATTTATAATTACAAAAACACCATAGAAAGTTAAATCTTCTAGGCTTTTCTCTTTCACGTCTTCTTCGGACAAATTAAGTATTCAATCATCATCACCATCTTCTCCCTTCTTTGCTATAAGCATAAGGACAGTCTTTCAATTTCTGTTAGAGATTGGATCTTTCTTTAAGTAATCTTTTTTTCTCTCATTCACTTATTTGACGGTTGGTTCTAATTAAAGATTAAATTCAACCCTAGATATGAAATAACTTGCAGTTCTCTAAGTTAAATGATTCACACATTCAAATCGAACTTCGATGTCACTTTAGCGTATCATTGAAAATCGTTGTCATGTTAGAGAAGACAAGTCGAAAGGATGATCAATATAGAAATTCATGAATGAAAAGTATTAGTTTTCTTCCCTCAAATCAGACCAAAATGAACTTTTCTAACGAATCAAATCAGGGTTTTTTAGTTAATCAATTTTTGTTTGAAATATGGAAAAGAATCTGTCGTTGTAAAATTTCCACACTTATCAGCAAGTTTCCCAAGTTCAAAAGTGTTGATAATTTTTTAGTACCATAAAGAAGTTTTAGAGAGAGAAAGAGAAAGAGAAGGAGAAAGAAAAAGAAAAAGAGAAAGAGAAGATCCGAGATGCCTTAAAATCAAAGGGCATTTGTGTCTTTAAAATTATGTGAGATTTCCACTTCCTTGTATTAAGGGAATTACAACTGTGAAGGCTAATCCATCAAAATCAACGGCTGTAGAGCTCGAGCTCACAAATCACCGTGTGAGCTCGAGCTCAATGAATCGGGCCTCAATTTGAATTATGTTATCACTTGTTTTTCTTCTTTAATTAAATTAATTAAACACATAATTAAAGTCAGTTTTTGACAAAGTTATAGACTAAATTTTCTAAGCTAAACTTTTTGACAAAGTTAGACAAAATATTCTTAGTTTTTGACAAAGTTTTGCAACATTCTAGCAAGAGAATTGTGAAAATTTCTAGGCTAAATTTTCTTTCAAACAAAATATTTAATTTTTGGGAGTTCAATTGTTTAAATCTAAGTTAGATGGATTCGTGGGATCAAGATTTTGTAAAACATCCTACATATTTTACATAGAGAGATAAAACCCAAAAAATGTTGACACATTTGTTTGATTTTTATTTGTTTGATCTTTAGCAGTATAAAATTAGGTCTTCCGTTGAAGGCTATCAATATATTTATTCGGGATCATATCATCCCTTTATTTTCTTGTTTGTGAATTTGTCAATGTTTTCCTAATAAATTCGTTACTTCCCCTCTCATGTGATATTTTTTTGCTAAAAGGTCCCACAATCACTTAACCCACTAAGTCTAACTTGTGTATTCAGTTTTTGGGATTTTGTTTAGAAAGAGATAATATATTGATTATTGTGTCAACACAAAACTTAAAATGTCGATATGTTTTTAGATGAATCACAATCAATGTTTAAGAACCGAATCTTGTCATTGTGACAACTATTAATCAGGGCTTTTAGATATCCAATAGTGAAAATGTTATATATAGGTCTGACACTAATGCAAATAGACAGGTTGAGACTAACCGGCTTTATGTTTGTAGCTTATTTTGTTCAATTTACTTGTTTTATCATTTGATTCTATTGACATTACTTCTGTGGACGGTAGAAAATCACACAATTAGTAGATCGTGGATTGGTGGGCCACCGACAACTTGGGCTTTAGACCTCGAGACGGACGAAGTTCCGGTTGGACCTGTAGACAGACAAAAACAAGTAAAACCGTGGAGTCTTGGGGACACCGGGATGGTGTCTTGCCAAGGGCACTCCGACGGTCAAGTCAGCAAACTATAAAAGATAAGTATTTAAACGATTGAATGCTGAAGGTGACGTGGGGTTTTAGGCTTTTGTAGTCTGAGATCGCCTAACGGTACTTAAGGCGACGTGGGGTTTTAGAGGGGCTTCGTCAAATGAATACGTGGCGAGGTCTCCGGAGTTGAGGTTGACTCGGTAACCGGCAGACTCGGTTGAGGGCGACCAAGGGGTGCTTGGAGTATTGTTGCATTTAATAGGTTATTGTTCGTCTAGATGGACGTTCACAAGGGCTTAGAGCTGTTTGGACCTTTAGTTGGTCGAATTCCACGTTGGAGAGTGTCCAACTAGTAGGCAAGTGGGTCGGGCCCGAGTGATATTTGTTCGAAGTAGGCTAGGTCTAGGCGACCTTTAAACGAAGTGGGCCCAACACGATTTTTGACCACTACAGTTTGTCCCCCACTCTCTAAGTTAGCGAGTGGCTCACTTAGAGAGTAGATTGGTAGCGTCGAGGAACAACCTGTGTCCAGTGTCGTACTGGAGTCATAGTTCGACTAAGTCCAACCGTTATTATGTCGACCAAAAGATCCTGACAACTTGCCGAATAATTTGGGACCACTATTTGAATATATGAAACGTCTAAATACCGTTGTCGGCGTAAGGTTCTCGGCGATCAACTGAGAGTTTTTAAATGAACGTGAGTCAAAAAAGAGTCCCAGACGCCGCTACAAGAAAAAACTCTCCAACCACTTATGGACGGTTTGGATTTTTTTTTTATAAACTACCTATCGGCAGTTTGGAGGGAAATTCCCTCCAAACTGCTTAGGAGCGGTTTGGAGAGAATTTCTCCAAGCTGCGCATTAGCAGTTTGGAGGCAATTCCCTCCAAACTGCCATATGGGCGGTTTGGAGGAAATTCGTCCAAACCGCTCACGGGCAGTTTGGAGGATAATTCCTCCAAACTGCCTTAGGCAGGTTTGGAGATGAGTTCCTCCAGACCGCCTAAGAGCAGTCTGGAGGAGGGGTCCAAACTGCCGTTAGGTAGTTTGGGACATTGTTTCTGTTTAATTATTTATTTATTTATTATTATGTATTGTATACATATAAAGGTGTACATATATATACACATAAATATGTGTGTATATATATATATATATATATATATTTTTGTGGGTAATATATTTATAAAAATCAATGTGTTTTGAAGTTCATGAAATTTTTGCCTTGGAGTTGCCTAGAGCAATCCAGATGGTTTAATGATGGACTCAGTCAAATGGGAAAGTTTTGGTAGCTTTAGATGTTCAACTATATGTTGGACTCGAGCCGACCACACGCTTTATGTTAGCGGGATTTTAGTTTCCCTAAAAAGATAAAACATACTCTAGATGGACTTAGTGTCGGCTTGACCTATTTGAGTGAAATGGAAATACTTATCAAGCTTTAGACTTCGCAAATACCTATTAAACATATTACGCTGGGTGATCGACATACCTCTTTGTTTGGTGTGGATTGTATCTAAAAAATTCCATGCTCAGAAGGTCCCCTCTGACTATTATGAGTAAATCATTCAGTCGATGGCGAGCTACTCGACGAGTTGAAGGTCTCTTATGAAGGGTTCAAGGCAGAGCATAACACATGTGAGGTAGACCTCGTTGAGATGGGGAACTCTGCTAGATCGTGTGTTCGAGACAAGATGATGGAGAATGAGAAAGGATTTCGTACATAATGAGATGTAGCAGGAGAGTGAGCACTCTAGAGAGTGTGGAAAATGGCCCATGTTGTTTCATCTTCTAGACATGTATTGAACGCCTTTGAGGTGTATGCGACTTTAGACGCCCATGGGGCTTTTATGCGATGTCTTGTTGTTGTTCTAACTTTCCTTTACTTGGTTTTTATCAGTAGAACTGTAGTATTGAACATCAGGATATTTGCAAGGGCGATGATCTCTTCAATGAATTTTATGAGTTAAGTTACACAATAAAAAAAAATACTTATAAGGAATATTGCAAACAAGCAAGAATGAGTTGAGTAAGAAGTATTACAAAGTAATTCAGACTTGAGGTTTGTTATCTCGAGCTTAGTGGCGAGAATTTTGAGGAAGCTCTTCTCGAGCTTGACCTTCGGGGTTGTTATGTCGTCTACTGAGTTGGCCCAAAGGCTAGCATTTTCGAATGCGTTCATCTAGAATTGTAGACTTTTGAGACTTTGTAGTTGGAGTCAGAGTCGAGAGCCTTAAGGCGCAATTCTGTCATGTAGAGCTCGTGGTCGTATTCTTTCGGGAAGAAGGCCAAGTTTTCAAGTTGTTCGATCGTTTTGATGACTTCGAAGTCTCGAGTTTTTTTGTTGTTTTTAGGTAACATCCGAGGTGTTAACGTTCCTCGGGTTGTGTTTATCTCGAACCTTCCTTAGACAAGGTGGAGTCTGTGAGACGTCTCGACCCGCATGAACTGCAATGTGTAAATAGAGTTATATAAAAGCAATTAATAGAGGAAGTGAGATAAGTGGCGTCTTGTGTATTGTGTGGCTGAAATGGGGGTGCAAGAAGGTGTATGATGTAGTAGTACTTCCTGTTAGGCAACCTGGAGAACGAGTGTGAACCACGTCGCTTCGTTGAAGGGACAATAAGACTCTAGAAATTATTGTGCTTTCGTCGAGGTCTCATGTTTTTCGGTCTAGAAGTCTGAGGTTGATTGCTCTGGTCTCTTACACGGCTATGCAGGAAGTTCAGCTTGCATTTTGGTGTGACGTTGTCCCTGTTAGGCCAACTAGAGTTCGAGCGTGGACCTTGTTGCCTCGTTGAAGTGACAATGAGCTTCTAGGAAGTATTGATTTCTCGTAGAAGTCTTGTGTTCTTCGTATGAAGTTTAAGATCGAAGCTCTAGTCTTGCTTTGGCTTTGAGGGAATTTAAAGCACCGTTTATCCCCCAGCCTAAGTGTAGAAAAATAGTTTTTCTGGACTTAGGTTGTTTATCGGTCAGTTAGCGTCAGTGGATGAGTGAAGTTGTGCTTCTCCTGCTTGTCCCTGAGCCGCCCTGTACACACACAAAAACGATGGTTGATGGCAGCGCCATCGACCCTCCGACGCTCGAGTCAGTAATATTCTATCAATAGAGGGAAGAATAGAATAAGGAGTGAATACATTCAGTACTTCATGGAAGTTGAGACGAACATTGTTTGACCTTATATTGAGTCTCGGATTGTGCAAGACTCGAGAATGGTTTGGTTCGTTCGTGCTTCCAAGGGATCGTTGACAATTTTTGTGTCCCTGATTGAAGGTGGGGAGTGTTTCACGCCTTTTAGTCTAAAAGTTGAATCAACTTTTCCAGACTGTTATCTTTCGAGTCGACTGGAGCTGGTGGATGATGGAGGTTTTGTTTTCCAGCCATGCTTGTCCCCCTGTCGTTTGTAGTCGCTCTGCGATTGGGTAAGAGGGGAGGTTGATGGTGGAACCATCGACCCTCCAGTACAAAAGTTACTCAGTAGAGTTTTAAGACAGTGTAAACTTTTGAGGTAGAATTTTAGAAGGTTAGAGATACACCTTTGGCGAGACGTCTGTTTGTCTGGGTAAGATGCTCTAACCTGCAAATAATCGAGCTAGAGGGTTAGTCGACTCTCCGATGCTTAAGTCAGTAAGTTTATTCAAGATGAAATGTAATAAAAAAAAAGTTCGCCACCCACTCTCCGATGTTTAAGTCAGTAAGTTTATTTAAGATGAAATGTAATAAAAACAGTTTAGAGTTTAGAAATGGTACAACTTAGATGTGCTGCATTCCAACTCTTATTAATGTTGAGTTCATCTTCGACTTGTAGTTTGCCCACCTCGCCCTACTACTCAGATGGTTCGATGTTCATGTTGTAGTCTGGAACTCTGATGCGAACTGGTCCGTTCGGCAGTTAAACCTGGTGGATCAAGTGGTTTTCTGTCGTCTCGAGCTTGAGGTCGCCTTGAGGTAGTGTAGGGCTCTAAGTGTCTGCCATCTGACCTACGATCTGTTCGTCTCAAACGACGTTCTCGAGAACGCTCGTCGCTAGGGTAGTGTCTATTTTGATGGTACTTGTCTTCTTCCCAACGGATTGCTACCCAAACTCGAGCTAAGACATCCTCCATAGTTGTGCAGTTGAACTTGGTGAGTTCTTTGTAGAGTTCACTGTCTGGAAGTAACCCTTTTCGAAATGTATCCACTGCCGTCTCTTGGTTGCAGTAGGGGATCGAGACTTTCTCTCTGTTGAACCTCCCTATATAATCTCTAAGTGGTTCACCTCGCCTCTGGCTAAGTCGGTAAAGGTCTCCAGAGAGCTTCTCTAACTTCTTACTACTCGCGAACTGTTCAATGAACGTGTCTGTCAGCTGGGCAAATGAGGCGATGGAGTTGTTCGGTAGGTTGGTGTACCACTGGAGAGCTGGACCAATGAGGCTCGACCCGAAGCTTTTGCACATGCAAGCCTCTCTAAGGTCCCTGGGTATGGCTGCAGTGAACATCCTTTGCTTGTAGGATGCAATATGGTCGTCTGGATCTGAGGTGCCATCATACATTCTCATACTTGGGAATGAAAATTTCTTCGGCATCTCCTCTAAGGCGATGGCGTCGACGAAAGGGGAGTCTGCATAACTCTGTGGTAGACTCTTTCTAAGGGTGGTTGGGACTCCTGGAATGCGAGTGATCAGAGCCTCCATCTCTGCCAATTTTTTAGCCGTCGCCTGCTCCAAGGGGGTTCCTGCAAAGCCAGAGTTCAGACCATCAGTCAACAGACTAAAGGGTACACTAGTACGTAGTAAAGTAGGAGTAAGGGAGGATGAGAAAAGAGGCGCAGTCATCGACTGCGATTGTTGATTGGTTTGAGCTGAGCTTTGGAAAGATGGTCATAACGTCGTTGTCGGAGTCGTTGTATTAGTCACTGGATTCGAAATCGAGACGCCAATGGTGCCAGACTGGACGGTTGGTTGGCTAGAAGAGTTTCCTGCTTCAGGGGTCACCAAGGATTGCATCGGGTTGACTGGAGTTCGAAACCTAGGTCCTGTTGGATACACCATGGCGAGTTCAGTAACTTTTTCTTGAAGTAGTTGATTTTCTGCTCGAACCAGAGCATTCTCCTCCTCCAAGGCCTTAAATTTTTGGGTATTTTCTTTCATCTGAGCAGTGAGTTCGGCGATCTGGGTCGAGACATCGTTTGGTGAGGCTACCATTCCTTCTTCCATTGATGAGGTCGTCTGAGATGTTAGTTGAAGGGGCCCCACGTTGGGCGCCAAACTGTGGACGGTAGAAAATCACACAATTAGTAGATCGTCGATTGGTGGGCCACCGACAACTTGGGCTTTAGACCTCGAGACGGACGAAGTTCCGGTTGGACCTGTAGACAGACAAAAACAAGTAAAACCGTGAAGTCTTGGGGACACCGGGATGGTGTCTTGCCAAGGGCACTCCGACGGTCAAGTCAGCAAACTATAAAAGATAAGTATTTAAACGATTGAATGCTGAGGGTGTCACCGTGTTGTATCGTCGGAGGGTGGCTAGACTCGTAGAGTGGCCGGAGCTTCGACTCTACGGGATAGTTGGTCAGATTGATCTCCTGGAGCAGGTCGAGAGGTCGTCTCGAGTGACCCCCTAGAAGATTACCCTTCAAGTCTTCTGGAATTCGAAGGTCGATTATCGTCGTCTAGAGCACTGATCAGAAGATACTAAATGTGAGAGAGAGAAAGAGAGAAGAATGTTCTGTAGTTTTCTCGTCGGTATTCCATGCCTTTGGAGTCTGAGTCTCCTTCTATTTATAGGCGACTGATGGACTCGTGGAGTCTGTTAGATCCGAGATAATTGGGGTCGAGGGTGACCCCAAACCCTAAGGGAGACTCGTTCTTGGTCGTCGATCTGTCACCTGGAGTAACTCGATCGTACGATTATGCCGCCTCGACTTTAGGCTCTTTGTAGTCTGAGATCGCCTAACGGTACTTAAGGCGACGTGGGGTTTTAGAGGGACTTCGTCAAATGAATACGTGGCGAGGTCTCCGGAGTTGAGGTTGACTCGGTAACCGGCAGACTCGGTTGAGGGCGACCAAGGGGTGCTTGGAGTATTGTTGCATTTAATAGGTTATTGTTCGTCTAGATGGACGTTCACAAGGGCTTAGAGCTGTTTGGACCTTTAGTTGGTCGAATTCCACGTTGGAGAGTGTCCAACTAGTAGGCAAGTGGGTCGGGCCCGAGTGATATTTGTTCGAAGTAGGCTAGGTCTAGGCGACCTTTAAACGAAGTGGGCCCAACACGATTTTTGACCACTACAACTTCCTTATGGGGAAAAACTAGAAGTGACTTGTTATCTTATGCAAAATCGATAGGCAAAACAGACAAAAATATATTTCAGTGGATACCAATATCTTTTTCAATAAAAGCTATAGTTAAAAAATATTTATTTTAATAAAATTTAAAGTACCCTGAGAAGGATTTGAATCTTGAGCTTTTGAGTGTGAATGAAGAAAATGTCATAAAGTTTGTTTAATGTTGCAGACTAAAAGAAGTTTTGATGGGGACTTAGAAACTTCTTATATATAGACTAATAGACCTAACTTGTGACCAATCTTTTGTTTTATTAGTGTCAAATAACATGAAAATATCACTAGTTTCTTTTAGTCGGAATTACTAAAAGTATATGTAGTAGTTCAACAACTTTTTAATTTGTTTTTTATGAAATTGTCAATACCTCAAGTGAATTGAATGAATTTTCTTTTTTTTTGCTTTTTTTTTTGAGAAATGAATTGAATGAAATTAAGTTAGGAACATTTCTTCTTTGGTAATCAAAATTAAGAGGTTCTCACATTTATTCCAACAAAAAAAAAAGAGGTTCTCACATTTTACTAAATAATTTCTTAGTTTGCGTAGTCTTCCTTAAGTGTTTGTAGTAAGCTGATCACAAAGTTGGGGACCACTTGAAAAATAACTTTTTTTTTTGTAGTTTTTTCATTACTTTTCATTGATCGCCACGAATACCCCACTAGACACAAATTATGTAGTCATATTGTTTTACTAACGACACAATATAGGCCTTAAGTTTGTAATACAACAAACACTTGGTAAGATTTCACAGTCCTCAACATCCAAACATGAAACATGGTAAAAAAAAAAAAAAAGACAAAACTTTTATTTTTTACAGTGAAAAGTATTTTGTCCCATGATATATTCAATGTAATTTCTTATATATATTTTCTCTTTTTATATTTCTCTGAGAAACGATCGCTGACAGACTATGGTGATGAAGATGGTGGGAGATACGTGGTGATAGAAGAATAAATTAATCGGATATTCTCTCTACCGAAGGTCACTAACAGTTGTTCGACTGACTATCATCGACAACTTTTCAATTTACCAGAACTCGAGCCCGGAAAAGGAAGCGGGTCACAAACTAATGGACCAAACAGAAATTTTCCCATCATAGAATTGTGAGGTTTTTTAAAGGCCGCGGCTTTGGGGAATAAAGAAAAATCTCTGGGGAATAATTGATTTAGAGGGTATCTTTAATTTTAACCCCAAAACAAATCTGATTGCAGTTCGGCCCTTAATCTTCATCTTCTTCATCTCACCTCTACTCCACAACTTGTAACCACCACCATGGTTACCACCATTGGTTTGTCCTTCTCCTCCTCTTTCTCTCTCTCACAGAAACATCATGAACTTCCCCTTTAACTACAAAAATTATTAGTTGCATAATATCTCTAACACCTTTACCCTAAGAAAACACATATTCAAATAGATATAAAACTACCCAATCCTAGGGTTTTTACAAAAGCTTTGTTTACTGCCCCAGTCCTCATTACTAGAAAACTAAACCAAACAATGGAATTAAATTCACTAAACTATTATGATTTGAACCTCCACCAACACCAACAATACTAGTGATTAGGGTTTATAATGAGGGTTGTACTTTATGTTTGAAATCACTTAGGGTTTCAAGAAAACTGAATATGAGGGTTTCAAGATCTGGGAAACCATTATAGTAATAAATCAATACAAGCATAAAGAACACTAAATCAGAATCACTAAATCGGGAATTATGTTAGAAATCGTTTTAGGGAGAGAAACCCTAACAGTTTAACACATTGAGAGAATCTCCATGGATTTGGGAGAGATAGTGAGAGAGTGAGGGATCGTGAGAGAGAGATATACATTGAGAGCGCAAGAGAGAGAAAGTGAGACAGATAGAGCAATATGAGAGAGAGAGAGAGGAGAGAGAAATAAAAGAAAGGAGGAGATGAAGATTAGGGGGTAAAAGGTAACAAAGACGATTTTCGGACCTTAAATGAAGAAGTCTGCTAGGTCAAATGTTTTGACCAAAGTCTTTATTCCCCGGAGATTTTTCTTTATTTCCCAAAGCCGCAGCCTTTTTAAATTGCCGTCCACGTGTACAATCTCAACGTCCATGAGGTGCCCACGCCACGAATTCCAAAAGAATGAAAGAAATAAAAAATCAAACAGTTAACGAATTTACTTTTCTTATCTCTGGAATAATATTCATTTTAGAGAGAGAGAGAGAGAGAGAGAGAGAGAGAATGAGTAGCATCATCGGGAGTGGGATGGGGAAGGTAGTCGGAGTAACCGGAGCTTCAGGGTACATAGCTTCATGGCTGGTGAAGCTTTTGCTCGAGAAAGGTTACACCGTCAAGGCTTCCGTTCGAGATCCAAGTATCATGACTCTAATCTCTTATTCCCTTAATCTTCTTCAATTTTATCATGATTTCAACAATGAATTACTACTTGTTTGATTCAATTATTGTTCTAATCATTAATGTAATCCATATATCTGCAAATTTTTGTAAAATCATATTTGCTCAATTCAGGAGTTTTCTTAAGAAATCCTAATATTTGATATGAAATGTGTAGCCAAAACTCTTCCAATTACCCCCTAAATGATCATAATAATGGAGCTTGATCGTGGGTTTTTCACGAGAAACCCTAATTTTTTTTTTCCATAATTGCATTTCTCGTTTGTGTAGTGTATAAAAGCAAATGAATGATATGGGGAATCATTTTGAGGTTGACATGTCAAAGTATCAAATAGTGTTTCTTGATGACATCCTTAATTTGACGGACTAAAAATTGCTACTTTCTTGAAAATTGTAGACGATCCAAAGAAGACCGAACACTTACGTGCACTCCATGGAGCTAAAGAAAGACTTCATTTGTTTAAAGCAAATTTATTAGAAGAAGGATCTTTTGATACGGTTGTTGATGGTTGCGAAGGTGTATTTCATACAGCTTCTCCATTTTATCATGCGGTCACAGACCCACAGGTTAGCCTGGCTATATTGCTTCGTTGAAGATTTATATATCTTTGTTGCTTACTTCATCGTACGATTGTACTTCTGTTATCTTCTTAAAGCTTTTTTACCTTTCAAGAATGTTTAAAAATTGAAACGACTACAAGTTGAAAAACTGTCGACTTTCCAGGTTGAATTACTTGATCCCGCGGTGAAAGGAACGCTTAATGTTCTTGCTTCTTGCAAAAAGTACCCTTCTATTAAACGAGTCGTTATAACGTCCTCTATGGCTGCGGTTGCATATACTGGAAAACCACGGACTCCTGAAGTTGTAGTTGATGATACATGGTTTTCTGATCCAGAGTTATGTAGGCAATCAAAGGTATCTTATGACCATCTTATGGTTTTTCTACTCTTATCTGAATGCTTATTAAAATCAATGAACAGGTGATTCAGCCCCGCCCCCGTGGTTGAAATTTTCATATATTTTTGTTTTAGTTTCAGTAATATGCGTACAAGAACGAGTCCTTTTTTTAGTTATGGATTTCAAAGGTACTGTTTCGGCAAACACAAATGACATATTTGTAATGTTAACAAAAGATTTTCTGCTGTAAATTTAAATAATATGTCCTATGTTAAACGGACACTGGGATCAAGTATCTTCACCAACCCAAGTCCAAAGTGTTGTTGCTGTTGCTGGTGGTAGGACGGGCGAAACTAGGTGTGGTCAAAATGCCATCACCTGGGTGATCATCACATAAAACTGCTTGTGTTAAGTTTCTGAAGAAAGCACATTTAGTTTATGATTTTGATTCAGAACATAATCATTTTAAAGAATATGCATTTGTAATTTATTAATAAACATGGATTGTACATTCATATTCACATGCGGAAGTGATAAACAATGATCATCCTTGTAATTTATTACCGTAGTTTGAATGAACAGGAAGTTCTTATTCATGCCTTTAACGTCTTGTTTGGTTTTTTTACCAGCTTTGGTATTTACTTTCGAAAACATTAGCTGAAGAGGTTGCTTGGAAATATGCAAAAGAGAATGGGCTTGATATTGTTACCATAAATCCAGCAATGGTAATCGGTCCTCTGTTACAACCAACACTTAATACAAGTGCTGAGGCTGTTCTTAAGTTAATTAAAGGTACGCTCGGTTCACTCGAACGTTAACCTATTCAATTTTTTTCTACATGTTTGTCATAATTACTGTTTGTCTGAAATTCTCAAATGCAACTTATTCTCCATAGAGACTTCAATATGTCACCACCAAGAAGTTTCTCGAGTAAGAAATTGAAAATCCACCTTCATTTTTTGAGCGAAAACTTTCACGAGCTTTACCTTCAATAGTTATTAAATAAAATCAGCTATATTTCAAATAAGCTTGTATAATTTCTTAACCAATTTTTGTTGCTCGCCTATCTATAGGCATTACGTAGGAAACGGGAGTCGGTGACACTAATTAAATTGTGCCTTTGGCCCTTAAATATGATAAGAAAAAGAAATACGAGGAGGTGTTTGGTAGCAATGAAATATATTCCACGGGATTGTATTCATTCCTACGAGTTCTACGATTGACTATGTGGGAGAGGAGGCGCAAATTCCATGAGATTGCTTCAAACTACATTTTTTTCATGGTTTTGCATTAACACGCCCACGGAGACATGGAAATAAAATCGCAAAATTGCAACCAAACAATAGAAACTAATTTCTTTAAAACCCACCCATTTCCATGAAACTAAAGGTGCTATCAAACAGAACCTAAGGATATGGACCAGTTTTTGCCTTCTTGTTTGTGCATTTTTGCCTTCTTGCGTATGTCGTTTATATATATGATGATGTGCACGAACTTTAATCCTGTGCAGGACCACCAACATACCCTAACGCGTCTTTCGGATGGGTTCACGTTAAAGATGTTGCCAATGCACATATCCTAGCATTTGAAACTCCTTCAGCTAGTGGAAGATACTTGTTAGTTGAACGAGTTGTTCACTTCTCTGTGCTTGTACAGATTTTACGTGAACTTTACCCTGACATTCAGCTTCCTGAGAAGTAAGCTTTTTCTAAACTGTTTACGAGTTTTCGCCTTCGATTATCAGAAGGAAAAAAAAAAACAGAAGTGATGTATAATAGAATTATGACCATGGTTGTTGTTTTTTCGTTATTGGCAGGTGTGCAGACGAGAATCCTTTCGTACCGACGTATCAAGTGAACACGGAGAGGACAAAAGGGTTGGGAATTAACTTCATTTCTCTGGAGGAAAGCATCAAGGAAACTGTTGAAAGCCTCAAACAGAAATCTTTTATCAGTTCACTATAAGTGGCGAGGAGGAGGAGGAGAAGGCTCTACTAATAAATATAATAATAAGAGGAGAAACTGTTGAGGCTAAATGATATACAGATTAGGTTTGTTGGTTGCCTTATTTCTCTGAACATTGGAATAACATTTTTAGACCCAAAGTGCAGTCTTTGGATATTCAATTATTTTTTCGATTTTGAAATTTGGTTGTGGATTCTGTGGGTTAAAGGGCATTTGTTGCCCAGATAGTGTAAGTGAAAATAGTCAACCATAAGCTGCCAGGAATTCATAGTCATCACTTGGGATACGGCTTTCCATGTACCATGCGGCAACGTGTCACTGAAGTACCCAAGTGAAGTATCTGCGTGCCCTAATGTCTCCTACTAACAACATGCATAAACTAGTAGCCAAAACACATTTAATAACCAGACAACCGCCTTCCCTCCCTCATAGCTAGGGTTTCTTTTAATATATATAAGACACCAATTATTATCCATACCTTAGACTAAGGAAAGAGAGAAATGGAGGAGGAGAAGAAGAGTAATGGTGTTAGTCCTATTAAAACTAAACCACCACCACCACCACAAGAGGGGAAAAGGGAGGATAATAAAGATGATGGGAGTGAGGTGGAGGTGGCGCCACCACTAATGGCACTGAATCATGTGTCAAGATTGTGTAGATCAGTTGAAAAATCAATAGAATTTTATGTGGGTGTACTTGGGTTTGTTGAGATAAAACGTCCACCTACCCTTAAATTTGAAGGAGCATGGTTATTCAATTATGGAGTTGGGATACATCTTGTTCAATCTAAGAAAGAAGATAGATTACCAGATGCCACTGAGGATTTAGATCCCATGGACAATCACATATCATTTCAGGTACTAGTATACACTCATTTCATATAATAGTATATATATGAATGTAATTTCTTCACTTATTTTTTTTGTTGAGATAAGCACGATAACTGCCTTATTTAAACCATGAATAAACGAATGAAAGAGATTTGAAGTCACAAAAAGGAGGTCTAAAGTCCAACAACATGAAAGAGGCGTAAAGGCCGATAAATCTTGATGGTAAGCAGATTCGATCCCACGATCTCATGGACTTTAGAAGGGTGTAGATCCCACGACCTCATGACTTAAGAAGGGTGTCCAACTGCTGGTAGCCTGGTGGACTAAACAAACATGTCCTGTAATCTGAATGTTTATTTGGCAGTGTGCAGATATCAAAGCAATGGAGGAGAAGTTAAAGGACATGAACATAAAATACATGAAAAGAACGGTGAAAGGCGATGAAGAGGGTAAGAGTAGCATAGATCAACTATTCTTTAAAGATCCAGACGGGTTCATGATTGAGATATGCAACTGCGAAAATCTCAAACTGCAACCTGCAAATTCTTGCGGGGGTCGTATTCGACTACCTTATGACAGACATAATCCACCATTGAACTTGGATCATGAGGATGATAAAGACAATGCTGCAGATGCAAACCAATAAACAAGAATTAGGAAAGGAAGTTTTTAGAGCGATGGTCCATTTCAAGATTGAGTAGTGAACTTTTGTTGTTGTGGATGTCTCTGATATAAGCCCTATTTAATTTCTAGTTTGATATTTTAGTACTATTGTTAGAAATTCATCTATTTAACTTTACTCCATGGTTGTGTCCTTTTTCCAAGTTGAAGTCAAAATTAACATAAAAGAACCACCCTCGTGAAAAAGGTAGACGGTAGATATAGTACAAAAGTTGTACATTTAGTATCGGAATCGACAAAACCAGTTCGACTAAAAAATGATTAGTATCCGAATCGACCAAAAGTTGTACATTTAGTATCCGAATCGACAAAACCAGTTCGACTCAAAAATGATTTGTGCATTTAGTATCTGAACCGACCAAACATTTCAAACCAAACCAGTTCGAATTGGCGGCCGAAGTCAGGTTTACCCTGATGATTAGCTGGGATTCTAAAAGTCTATAACTGAAAGAAATCGATCAGATGTTTAAGTCAGTACATTCATAAACATTACAATTTCGTATTAAAAAATATCATAAAATAAGAAAAGAAAGAAAAAAGAAAAACCATCTTAAGCAGCACGTCTTTCCCTCTTTCATGTCTCTGTTACTACAGATTCTTTCTTTTCTCCACTTCTCATTCTTAAATTTGAGGATTTCTCTTTTTTCTCCATATGACTCTTCCTCCAGTCAGTCACTCAGTCCTCATAAGCAAGAAGCCATTCTTGAGCAAAAACTATCTTGCATAAGAAAATGTAAGCAGAACGGGACTCACTTGAATTTCCATAGCCTGATGAAGTTACAATTGTGTGTTGTCACAACCTTCTTCATTCCAACAGCTAAACATGTAATGGGAGGTCTTCGAGAATGTTTTGGTATTCTATCGATATCCCCATCTTCTGAGAGCTTTCTTGCCTTCTTCTTTTCGATAATAATACTTCTGTTTTTTGACGAACTTCTTCCGATTAAACCTTCATCCATTACGTACCTAGAAACAACCTCACCCGTATCTTGATCTAGTATACGCAGCACCCCGTCTATTCCACCAACAACTAACGATGAAGTGTCATTTCTCAGGTGTTGCATAGAATAGATGACATTTGGACTAATTCTTTTTTCCCATAGACGTTTCATCATCCTGAAAAGGAACCGGAAAACATAAGCTCAAATGCCTGTAACGAAGTAGGCTATCAGTGTACATAAAGATCTTATACTTGCTGCAAGCTAGTGGTATACCACTTCCGAACGATCAAACGCGCAAGCACATACATACACAAATTCAACTCCGCAGATGTGTGTTAACGAGACCAATTTTACGCATTTTATCTGGTTGCAATTGCTCGATTTGTAGAGGAGAGCGGAGAGCCTACCCGACTTGGTTCCTTTTCGCAAGTTGTCCAGGCGTCCCAAAAGTGCCTAGCTTTTCTACTCCAATTTATAAAACTTGGAAAAAACAAAAAAAAAGAATTCCCTTTGTGTTTCCCGTTGCATGCCAAAAACGCATTTGAAATCATCTTACTTCGTATTTTATCCGAAGTTCTGGATTCTCTTGGGTAGAGCCAAACTTTTGAAGTAAAAAACGAGCATAAGGTCGAGGCAATTGCTTGATTATTGATTAAATGACCTAAACTGGACTTTCCATTTAAACTAAGCCGAGCAAACAGACAGAGTTCCAAGATATTCGAACAGTATGTATAACGAAAATTTCATGTGTAAGGCACTAGATTCCACATTGTTTTGTCAGATTCTAAACATGGGTTATGATAAGTTGATAACAATACCTTATCTTACATATTGGCTAAGGGCTTTGGCACCTAGATTGTTTAAGCCACTTGATGGTCTACGTACGCCTATGGCACGGAAATTTTTTGTAGTAGGAACTGTGCAAGAAGGCCAATGGGTCTAAAACTCGAAGACAAATACGGCATGTGCCGAGACATGGTGTACCATTGTCACTTACAAAATTGAAAACCACTTTAAAAGAAGTTATGATTATCGCTGTTATATGATAATGTCAAATCCGCAAACACAAACTGCATGGCACTCCAAAATTTCGACATATGCAGCGTCTAGTTATAATAAAGCTATAAGGCGCACCTTAAGTCCCAGCAATATGAATATCCTGAAGTTGATCCGGCGAATACTAAATGGGAGCGTGAGTTGTAACACAAGCTCTTTATCCCTGACATGAAAAATTATAAAGAGATTCTCATGTTCAGAAAGCAAAATATGAGGCGAAAACTATTACACAGATATTAGTTGTGTACTAGACAAGTAGACATAAGATGAGATTACCTGTGGAATCAGAAGGCTTCAATGAAGCGACGCGTTGATGAGATGAAAGACTTGCTACTGAGATTGAGCCGAGTGAGGAGCCACTTAAAATAAGTTGATCATCAGTTAAAGCCAAACATGTCAATGGTCCAACATCCATTCTGAAATTACGAAGTAACATTAAAACTCGACAATAAGGTTTGTAACATCCATTTTCTAAAATACCTAATTAAGAAAATACAATACATGAAAGAGTATAAAAACAAATATTAGATTCTTATTTTGAATAGTAATTAGTAACTAAAAGAAAAGGGATTCCATAATTTCCAGCAGAGAGTTGATAACTTGAAGTTGGAAACATGTCATTTGCGACAAATATATTATGGAATATCTATCCATTAATAGTTATGACAAGTTCGAAATTCCAAACTAGGAACAAGATCATATAATAGTGTTGGTGTCGTGGCCACCTGAGCCACCATGAGTAGGGAATATGAAGAATGCAACCGTGATCAACTCCAATAAACTGGTAAATAAATATGTAATAGTATTGGTATCATGGCCACAGAAATGAAACCCTAACTTACATAATTTATTTGAAATGGGCCAGAATTTCGAAATACTAAAAAAAACATACACCTTAGTACAGATGTGAAAGAGATGAGGGGGTTCATGGCTGTTATAAGAGTCTCCCATAAAAAGAAAGAACGAGGGAAAAAAGATGAGAACTGTGCACAACTAGCAGGAGTCTAGAAACAAATGAAAAATCAGTCCTCTTACGCACTTGATAATAGAAGAACACTTCTTGCTATACATATCAAAGATTCGAGCTGTCCCATCTCCACATCCAACCACAGCCTCAGGATCTATGTAGCTGCAACAAAATGCAGCAAATTCAAGAAAACTGATAACACACTCCTGATCCTTTTCGCTGAAAAAAGGGTACTCTAAAAGATCATCGAGCAGACTTCACCAATCAATAATGAATGAAGGGAATCAGTATCTGCAGGTTCAAGTTTAAAAGTAGCGACAAAAATCAACCCTTGTCATAAAGTGGAATCTTTAGTCATTCCGATGCATAATTCATGGGAAAGCTCATGCCCCGGGAATGATCTGACTTTAAAGTGGGACACTCGAAGTTTCAGCACAAGCGACGATTCTGGACAAACCTATCTTGTAAGTGGGGGCAGCTGATGTAGCTGAAAGCCGCATTTGAGGGCCAACTCTATTAGGTTGTACTTCAGTCAGGCATCATCATACCTCATTGTGTTTTCAATGATTACTCTGATCCTCTTATCATTCAATTGACCTATCTTGTAAGTGGGGGCAGCTGATGTAGCTGAAAGCCGCATTTGAGGGCCAACTCTATTAGGTTGTACTTCAGTCAGGCATCATCATACCTCATTGTGTTTTCAATGATTACTCTGATCCTCTTATCATTCAATTCACCCATACCATCATATGTATTTTCCAAATTGTTTTGTCTCAGAACACATTATCTGGTCAACATCGAAAGGAGTTGATAATGACAACTACTCCACCTTCAGTACGAAATGTATTTTCCTATATTTTCTTTCACGTGACAAATGTAAGCATTGAGCTTCAATGATCCATACCGCATGCATAAGCCCCTTGAAAATGTCCCTTCACGTGAAGGGAAAATGCTTCTTTGCCCATGACGCTTCCAAATGCAAATACGAGTTCCAACAAGAGCAACAACCTACAAGAAGTTAACAAAGGAATATTAGGAAGTTATGAAGCATATATATTTTTGTAGTTAAACTAGAATTCATGCACATAAAAAAGAAGTAGATCATCTTATAGTTCACTCCATTTATTCAGTCAACAGAAAAACTGTGAGAAGCGAATGATGTCATGTGAGCACATCAGTTGCAGCCCTTTCCTCTTGCTTTCCCACGAAAGGCCTTCTTTCTTGTCCAGTTATCTGTCAACATATAATATTCTTACCTTGTCCAACATCTACTAACTAAGCAGTCGGAAGTGGAAAAGGCTCAAGAACGAACGGAGATCACAATCCCCACCGATTCGAGCCGAGTAACTCGGCTAAGTTTTCACTAACTCCTTTAGGTGAGTGTTTATATGTATAAAGACTATATATCCATGTATACCAAATTAAATATAAACTACATATCCTGCAAAGTCTACTCTACTCATTCAGAGAGCTCCCAACAATAGAACAATTATGAAAATACACATAATTGGATGCTCTTTGGAACTAATA